>NC_061165.1:25846329-25886329 GCF_022113875.1 Hydra vulgaris
AATGGAAAGAAGAGCATAAGATTCAAGAGTTGAATTAGAAGAAAAGTTCTTTGCAAATAGTTTTGCCTTACCCTTGGGAGAGGTAATAAGATAAGACCTATGAATGAGAGATAGAATGTGAGACCTACCCTTGTTAATGATGCTGTTGAAGATTAACAGTAACCATTAAAAAGTAAAAGTAACCATTAACACTGAGATCTGAAGAGGAATAGCGGAATTTAAATTAGTCTTACTAAGAGCAAGCAAGTCTGGTAAATTTTGTAAGAT
The DNA here is from genome assembly GCF_022113875.1 of Hydra vulgaris. Lineage (NCBI taxonomy): Eukaryota > Metazoa > Cnidaria > Hydrozoa > Anthoathecata > Hydridae > Hydra > Hydra vulgaris. The sequence continues at coordinate 25,846,597 of NC_061165.1, forward strand.
GTAAGATTCAACTGATGGAAGGTTGCTTCGCAGACCAAAAATAATTGTAAAAAATATATTAAAACAGTTAGATGGTAGGGATGATTTTTTATGTTTAATATTTTGGATTACTTTTGACATGATTTAAGTTTAAACAAAACTTGACTCATTAATAGATAGAGCATGACCTTCTAAGCAATTAGCTATGCTATAAAAACATTAACAGGGACACCATCCATGCACAACATGGCTAAAAATAAAAGAGTATTAACTATGTTAATATGTTAAGGGTTCAAGGCTGGTTAGCAGAATTATTATGCTTAAACCTAAAGTTTTTGCCTAGAAGGCCTCCTACAAGACTAGCTGGATGCTGTTAATATCTGCCCAAGATAAATATTTTTATCAAGACACCATCTCTAGCCTTTACTTAACTAAGACCCCCAAGGCAGAGGATTTTTAAGCTGGTGGATTTTGTCCTGTTCAACTGATATTAATTATGTTCAATTGGTATTATCATTATGAAGCTGGTTAAAAATTTTATGTAATCTTTTGCCATCATTATACATACTAATTACATTACTTTCGAGGATATCGAGGATATTTATATGCTAGTAGAGCAGCAACTTATAATATTATGTATAAATGTATATATATGTTAGGAGAGCAACAATCTATAAATACATATGTTTTATATTTTTTAAGATGGGGAGCAGCAGTTTCTGGATTTAGATGAAAAACTCAATAAGCTTGCAAAATATGCTCCTCACTTATGGAAAGATGATGTAAGTTTTTTTTTAATTTTCTTTTTTCATTTTGTAGTAGTAACAGTTTAATATTATTTGGTAATATTTTTTTTTTTTCAAACATCTTTAATTGCAAAATACATAACTTTAAGTAATGATCCTAAAAGCAAGGATCTGCATTAGGGTTTCTCAAACGGGATCCCGGGATCCCGGGGATAAAAGTGGCAGCGGGATTTCCCGGGATATCACTCTTATATCCCGGAATATAATTTTTTTTTAAATAATTTTACATATGATAACTTTGAACTAATTCGACCAAAAATAAGAAAAATATTATTGCATTTAGTTGTGTTTTATGTGTTCATACCTTATATTAAAACCTAGCACAACAAGAAATGCTATTGAAACTATCTTAAACTAAAAAGAAATGCATTGCAATGCAATGTTTTCTTTTTTCTCATTATTATAAAATATGAGTAAAAAATAAAAAAGATTTCTTGCGACGAAAACAGTAAGTTTAATTTTTAAACTTCTAAATTATTGAAAAGTTAAACTTTTTCTGTATCAAATTATTGAAATATTTAATAATTTTTGTATTTAAAAAACGGCAAACAAACACATAAAAGTCATACGTAAGATAACATACATATGTAAGAAATATTTGTAACTTTACTTTTAGTTGTTCTGCGATTCAATTTAGTTATACTATGTCAATTGTAAATGGATCCAAAGCATGGCAGTATTTTTGTAAAGAAAAATCTGGCGAATCTGCAATTTGCAAAAAGTGCAATGTAAAGATAATGTGCAAAGGATTTTCGACCAGTGGGCTCCTACGTCATTTAAAAAACACACATAAAGATTTGGATCTAAATATGAAGCGTCTACTTGAAGATACTGGTTCGGAAAATAAAATTGTTCAAAAGAAAATAACATTGTTTGTTAAACAGCAGACTATCGAGGAAATTGTGTCAAAGCTAGCAACGGTGGATGGCTTCTCAATAAATGCCATAACAAAAAGTGAATTCATTAGAAAATCATTGTCTGAAAAAGACATGTTATTACCAAAAAATCCATCCCATGTTATGGGTATGATAAAAAAACAATATGAATTAGCTAGACAAACTGTGGTTTTAGAGATAACAAAAGAAATTTCTAGCGGGTCGCGATTTTCTTTATCGTTAGACGAATATACGTCTTTAAAAAATCGACGTTATTTAAATGTAAATTTACACTTATCAACAAAGTTTTGGAACCTGGGAATGACTCCGATAGCTGGATCACTTCCTGCAGAAAAAATTGTTGATCTAGTTGAAAATAAACTGTCAGATTTCAGTTTATCAATTAAAAAGCACATCATAGCTAGTGTCACTGACGGAGCATCCGTAATGAAAAAATTTGGACGGCTAAGTGGTATTGAACATCAGCTGTGTTATGCCCACGGACTTCATTTGGCAGTATGTGATGTTCTTTACAAAAAGTCAGACTCTTCAGCAAAATATATTGAATTTGAATCGCAGTTTCAAGATTCCGATGAAAATTTGAGTGATTACGACGAGTTTGATGATGTATTTGACTGTAATGATGAGTCACACAGCTCAACAGGCGTTACGTTTATTGATGATTTACAAAATAGCGTAAATATAGCCTTAACAATTCAGAAGGTTCGAAAAGTGGTTCGAATGTTCCGTAAATCACCTCTTAAAAATGAAGTTTTACAAATGTACGTAAAATCTATGTTTAATAAAGAGCTTAAGCTGATATTAGATGTCAAAACGAGGTGGAATAGTCTTGTTGCAATGCTAGAAAGATTCCTTAAAGTAAAAACATGTATACTAAAAGCAATGATCGATTTAAAAGAAGTTCTGAATATCTCCGAAGATGAATATGCGATTATGAACGACATAACATTTTCTCTGCAACCAATAAAAGTTGGAATAGAAAGACTTGGTAGAAGTAATGCTACTCTACTTGACGCAGAAGGTGTAATGATATTCATCTTAGACGATTTGACGGAGAAAAAAAATTTTATAGCTAATAAACTGCTTCAATCTGTGCAGCAGAGAATTGAAGAACGCAGAAATGCCAATTTAATTGGATTACTAAAATTTTTAAACAACCCAATTAGTTATAATCAGGAATCAAATATCAACTCTAAACTACTCTTACCGCCCAAACATGCATTAAAAGCAACAGCAAAAAAAATTTATACCAGGTTGTACATAGAGGATGCTAGCCTTAGTTCATCAAATAATGAAATAGTTGAAGTGAGTCGTGATAATGAAAGCATGGTTTCTGACCCGTCAATACCTCAACCTGTTGCTCCATATTTATTAGGCAAAAGTATTTTGACGCTTGAACAAAAATTGGATGCGACTATTTGTAATGTCAAACAAGTAGAAAAAGCAGCTCTAGAAAACATTAGCAATTTAAAAAACCTCACAAAAGAAATCAAACTTTTTGAGGCAACTGGAAAGCGTAGCGAAAGTTTAGAAAGAATATACTCAACATTAATGACCATCAAGCCGACATCAATTGAATCAGAAAGGGCTTTTTCTGCCGCGGGTCTATTTATGGGAAAAATTCGTTCACGATTAAGTGACAAATCAATTGATTGTTTATGTTTTTTAAAACAATATTTCATTTTAAATAGTAATATAGATTAGCGTGCTAAGATAAATTTGTGTCAGAAACCGCTTGTTATTATATTAAAAATTATGCCGGGAAATCCCGGGAAATCCCGGGATAAATAAGTTACACACCGGGAATCCCGGGATGCTAAATTTACGGGAAATGAGAAACCCTAATCTGCATGAAATTTGATCTGCAATGAAAATTGTTTCGCTTTCAAAAAATATAAATAAAAAAACTAAAGTACAAACAATTATTTTCAAAATATTGACTAGTTAATAATACAAAAATTTATTCATAAAAAAGTGAAAAGAAAACAGTATTCCTATTGGCAATATACAGTTAGGGCCAAAAAGATCTGACCATACACAATACACTAAACAGCCATGTATTGAATGATTGATTGAATGTAATCCGATGGCGATCACAAATAATACTGAATATGTATTATAACTTATATTTTTAAGATCTTAACCGTTTTTACATTAACTATATTACTTATATTCTTTTTATTTTTGTATCTGAAAAACAACAACAACAAAACTCTATTTATACAAAAATTTTGTTCAATAACAAAAAAACGCTATTGTTCAAATAGTCGCCACATAATTGTTATTTAGTTCGTTATAGCCATATTGGCGCTATTTACTGGTTATATCAATCATGGTATCGAAATGTTGTTTTTCTTTTATGCTAGTTCAATTTTCTTCCAATCATTCTCCCCCTCTTTGGTAGACTCCAGTCTATCAAACATTTAATTATCAAACTCAAGAAGACACAATCTCGTAATTGGTCGTATAAATTCTTTTTCGCCAATTTTGACTTTCACAACTCTTACACGTCCATCCATACCTTCAAAGACTCCCGTAATTCTACCAAGTGGCCAATGTCTTCTAGATGTATCTGGAGAAATTACTAACACAATGTCATCCATTTTTATTTCGCGTTTTTTCTGATTCCATTTATATCTATTAGATAAAGATGGAAGCCATTCTCGCATCCACCGTTTCCAAAAATGACTTAGTAGTCCTTGCACTCGACGCCAGCGCTTTTTAGATTGAACTGAATCAGGTGCAAATTGTCCACCAACTTGCCCAATCAAAAAATGATTTGGAGTTAATGGAATATCATCTTTTATATTGGCACTCTGATATGTTAGTGGGCGAGAATTCAATAAACTCTCAGCACCTGTAAATGCCGTACAGAGTTCTTCATCTGTAATATTGGCTTTTTCGAGTATCCCAGTTATTGCACGTTTAACAGCTTTGACCATTATTTCAAATACACTGCCAAGATGAGGTCCTAGCGGAGCATTAAAGTGCCACTTGATTCCTTTATCAGCTGTAGAGTTAGTAATTTTATCTTTATCTAAGTCATTAACAATTTCGTTTAGTTCTCATCATCCTCCAACAAAATTTGTTCCATTGTCCGTTAAAAATTCTAATGGTAATCCTCAGTAATCCTCTTCTATTCACCATTCGATAAAAGCCATTGAGGAATGAATTTGTATCTAGATTATAAGCCATCTCAAGATGTACTGCTTGTCATAGTAAACAGGTAAACAAGCACAAGTATCTCTTTTGTCGTATCTTCCCTCTACCTTGCATAGTAAGAAATGGACCAGCAAAATTGATACCAATTCTAGCAAACGCATATAGTGGTTCTTTAAAGTGCATTGTTGGTAAAGGGGCCATCAGCTAATGAGCAGGTTTACATCTTCTTAATTTACATTTGTTGCATTTCCTTCTGATAGTTTTGTTAATAATTGATTTGTTCCCATCACATGATTGGCTTCGTCATGGTAATGCTTAACAATCAATTTTGTTATTGTATGTCCTCTCGGCAAAATGGTTGGATACTTGACATCATAGGGTAAGTAATGGGCATTTTGCAATCAACTGCAAGATCGCAATAATCTGTCTTGGTCAATTTGCGGATTTAAAGAGATGATTTTGCTTGATATCAATATAGGTTTTCTTTTTTCAATGTTGCTATATTCTTCTTTAAAGCTTTCTTTTTGAGCTTTAGCTATGACTTCTTTTTCGCTTTCATGATATTTATCAGCTGCTATATCACCGTTTTTACGAAAGTCTGTTTCAAATCGACAGTTTACTATAAACCGATGGATCCAGCCGTTTATCCTGACAAGTTTTTTCCAACATGAGAACTTGTTTATATCAAGCAATTGCTTTGTTACTTCTACTTACTAATTTTTTTATACATAAAACTGGCAATGAGAAGGGTAAACTGTTTGGAGTTTGAACGAACGAGTTTGGTATGCTGATCTATTGTAATTGCTTTTAAATAGAATTTTCAAATATTTAAACAATTTTTGCAATAAACATGTAAGTTAACATGTAAGGTAGCAAGTATATGTAAATTAACATGTAAGGTAGCAAGTGAAGTAAAGTAAAGTAGCAAGTATATGTAAATTAACAGAGGCAGTAAATTCATTTCATTTTTTGTTTAAATTACAATTATAAAAAAGAAAGTAGTATGTATAGTATATAAAGTAATTTTAATAAAACTTTCAATATATTATTAGGATATCTTTTTAAATAATTTCTCCGATAAAATTTTAAATATCTGAATAATTTTTTATCAATATATTTTAAGAAAATTTTTTATTAGAATAGAAATATGCTGTACACTCAATTAATTGAGTGTTGAGTCCAAACTAATGTAGACTTCGAGACTGTAACAGTTGTAACAAAACAAAATAGTTTTAATAAAAATAATCACTAATGTTTAAAATATTTGTCTATTTTGTTTTTAAATTGATTGATGGTGCTTGCATCTATTGCATCCTGTTCAAGATTGTTCCAATCATTCACTACTCTATTTGTAAAGGAGTTAAATCTTTTCATGTTGGTTGTTAATTATCTTCTTAATTTCAAATTGTAACCTCTTGTTTTCCTTTCATTATCAACAATTTCTGGTGGACAGTAAAAATTAATTATGTTGTATCCTTTAAAAATATTTAAACATTTGAATTAAATCTCCTCTTCTTCTATTTTCAAACAATAGTATCCAATAGTAACAATAACAATAGTAGATCCAGTTTTTTAAGTCTTTCTTCATAGTTATAACCTTGTAAACTTTCAATTCTTGTTGCTCTTTATTGGACTTTCTCTAATTTATCCTTATCATACTGCCAGTCTGGGTTCCAAATTGTGGCTGTGTATTCTAAGTGAAGTCTAACTAATTCTAATTAAATAAATCTCATTTATATAATGGAAGACATGTTTGATTTGACCAAGTTTTTGATTAGCTTGACCAAATGATCAAGTTTTTAATGAGCTTTTTTAGATGCTTGATTAGAATTGATTAGAATTGATTAGAATTAACTTGATTAGAATTGACCAAGTTTTTGATTAGCAAAATTGTTCTGCATTTGGGTTATTTAAACATTTCTCAGAAACCTCAAAGGCTTTGATTTCTTCTTTTACATACATAAAAACTCCGCCACCTCTACCAATGCTTCTATCCATTCTAAATAGGGTGTATACTCTTTTATTTGTAACTGAAGAACTTGTCCACCATGTCTCGGTTATCATTATAAGATCAGCTTTTCTTGAATTTATTTCCTCAATTAAATTATCTAATTTATTGTTCAATGATGTTGCATTTATGTATAAGTACTTTAAATCACTAAGTTTATGACTCAAATTCGACATTGTCTTAACACCCTTTTCATTTCTGAAATTAGCTCCCCCATCCAACGCAACATACTCATAACTTAACTTATACTTGTTGTTGTTGCTTGTACTTATCTTAGTTTCTTTAGTGCTTCTTGATTTCGATTTTTTCCAACAGGTCGTTTTTGATAACAAATGGAAATGTTGAATTTTTTTTTTGTTCAATTTTATTTAACTTTTTTCTTTCATCAAGTAGCAACTTAAGACTAGCTTTTTCTCAATATGTCAAATCTGGATTAATGAATACTTTATCTCTACGTTACTTAATTTTCTAGCAATGCTTAAAACTTATTTTTGATACGATGAATCAACTAGTTCAATAATTAGTGGTCCTGGCTTATCTTTGTCTCGTTGTTTAAAGTGAAGTGTCTTTGTTGTCTTTGTTGTTTAATCTAAGTGAATTAAACAATGTTTAATTTTTCCAACCCAATAGCATCAAAAACTCCACTAATACTTTTATCATCATCTTCCTAAATGTTTTTTGTTTTTTTGTTTTAATTCTTTTAAAACTAATACGTTTTTTTCTTTTTTGACTTTCTCCTTTTGCTCAGCTGAGATTGCATTATTTACATGAGTTTCTGATTCACTGATGGGTGGTGCTCCTTCACTTGTTTTCTTTATTAGACTACTAAATAGCGGTTTATTGTTTTTATATTATTTTATTCGTTTTTTTTAATTTGTTTTTTAAATCAATAATTTCTGAGTTTAACCTTTTATTCTCTTTCTCCACTTGCTCAATGCGACTAATATATTCCATTCTAAGTTCATCTATTGCCTCTTATTGCATTTTGCGTATCTTTTAATAAAACCATTTTTGTTGACACAAAAGTTTTTTTTTTTTATTATTGTATTTTTTTCTAAATAATTTGTAATTGTAAATAAATAATTTTTTTTTTTAATAATTTTTTATTTATTTTGTAGTTATGATGACTGGCCAAGCAGCCAAATTTTTTTTTTGATTTAAAAATTTTTTTTTTACAATTAGTTTCTTAAATAATTTCGTCACTGTTAATCATGGAGAATAATTAATGTTTTGTAATAATTTTCGTCACTGTTAATTATGCAGAATAATCAATAATTTTTTGTTTATTTTGTGGTTATGACGATTTATGACAGTAACCAAGCAGCCAAAAAAAAAATTTTTTTCATTTAAAATTTATAATTCCCACCTCATCGTAGTATAGCGCTGAATTTCTTTCTTTGCACAGCAACCTTGTTCATTTGTCATTTTGAAATTAAAAAGTTTAGAGAGGATTGTAACCAAAATAAAAAAAAAGATTTGATATCCTCTTTTATTGATATCCTCTTTTATTGATATCCTCTTTTATTGATATCCTTTTATTGATATCCTCTTGTTGATATCCTCTTTTATTGATATCCTCTTTTATTGATATCCTCTTTTATTGATATCCTTTTATTGATATCCTCTTTTATTGATATCCTCTTTTATTGATATCCTTTTATTGATATCCTCTTGTTGATATCCTCTTTTATTGATATCCTCTTTTATTGATATCCTCTTTTATTGATATCCTTTTATTGATATCCTCTTTTATTGATATCCTCTTTTATTGATATCCTTTTGTTGATATCCTCTTGTTGATATCCTCCTTTATTGATTTCCTCTTTTATTGATATCCTCTTTTATTGATATCCTTTTATTGATATCCTCTTTTATTGATATCCTCTTTTATTGATATCCTCTTTTATTGATTTTAGATGTTTATTGTTATATTTTTAAGTATATCAATGTCTTTTATGAGATGTTCGAAAGGACATAATGTTGATTTGATCTTAATTAAATCTTTAATTTGTAATAAAAATTAACACCAAGAAAGCACATTATAAGAGCACATCCTGGATCAAAATCATGGATTCTGCATTTGGAACAAAATCTTGATTCAGTCTCTGATATAATTTTTAAGTACACATACGTAACATAACACACATTAAAAAAACCATATAAAATAATGTAAAAGAATTATAATGCAAAAATAAATATTTAACATAAATAATACAGTTAATAATCTAAATAATCTAATTGTTAATAAATCTCTTTATATAAATAATATGAAGACTGAGCACAAGCTAGAATCATGTGATAGTAGAATAATGCAATAGTAGACTAGTAGTAGTAGTATTAGACTACTAGTAATAAGTAGTAATAGTAGACAAGTAGTAATTTAGTATTAAGAAGAGTAGCAGAACTTTCAGTTCACAATCAAGAGGTTTGAGGTCCTATGTCTCTGAAAGAATCATGCTTAACCTGGTTTACTGCACAGTGGCCACGTTTAACAAGATTCATGTTTCTAAGTTTAGAGTTGAGAAAGCTTAAAATAAATGAAAATAAAAATGGACAACCTCCCTGACACCAGTGGACCTGTAGTCTTGGGGAGATGAACTTAATAATTAGCAATTTTATAATTAAATTGTTAATTAATTAAATATGATTAGATCGTGACTTAAAATTAATTTGTTTTAATATTTCAGAGCTCATGCAATTCATCATTGGTATTTACTGTGTTCTTTAGAGTGAAGTATTATGTGGAAAACATCTGCTTGCTTCAGTATAAATTTTAATAATATAGCTAAGGATATATTTTTAAAATAAGTTTATTTGTTTTTAAATATTGATTGAATAAAATTTAAATTTATTTTATAATCTGAATTATAAAATTGAATAGGGAACAGCAAACAAGGCATCAATACTATTTGCAACTTCGTAAAGATGTCTTGGAAAATAGCATTAGAATACATGAAGATACTTCCATGGTTCTCGCATCTTATGCATTACAAGCAGAACTTGGTGACTATGATAGAAATATTCATGGAATTGACTATTTTGTGCCTCAACATTATTTACCAGCCAGAGTATGTTTTTTATTTTAGTAAAATATTTTTTTTTGTTTTTATTATTTTTAATTATAAGTTTTAAATTTTTTTTTGTTTATTTTAAATTAATTAGAGCATTTTTTTTTAGTTTTATGAAATTTTAATTTTTTTTTTTTTTTTTTTTTAATTTTATGAAATTATAATCAACTTAAATTTTCATTTAAAGTAATTTAAACAAATTACTTTAAATCTCCTACTTTAAATCTTAGTTTCTTTTCTATTGAATTATATATATATATATATATATATATATATATATATATATATATATATATATATATATATATATATATATATTTTATTGAAATATATATATATATATATATATATATATATATATATATATTCTATTGAAATATATATATATATATATATATATATATATATATATATATTATATATATATATATATATATATATATATATATATATATATATATATATATATATATATATATATATATATAATAAAAGAGATGTCTAATTGGTATTGGTATTCAGTAGCTTTATTGTTCTAAGTAGTTTTGATATTGGTATTAGGAAATAATTAGAAAATGGCATTTGGAAAAAATGTTTGATAGGAGAAACTCTAATGTTAAGTGAGATCAAATTTAAGATCTAAGTTAAGTTAAGTAAGACTGAAAGCACCTAAGTCATGATGTTAAAGTCAACTCTACGCTATTATTAAATGAATAATATTTTTTCAGTTATTACTATTTTAAAATGTTTATAAATTTACAAATGTTTTACCTGATGAAAAATTTTCAATCACAAAATTTTTATATTTCTGTAAATATTTCTGTTTCTCTAAATATTTTTTTATATACTGTGTTTTATATAAAATAATTTAGTTAAGTGTTATAAAATACTTTATATACTGTGTTTTATATAAAATAATTTAGTTAAGTGTTATAAAATACTTTATATACTGTGTTTTATATAAAATAATTTAGTTAAGTGTTATAAAATACTTTATATACTGTGTTTTATATAAAATAATTTAGTTAAGTGTTATAAAATACTTTATATACTGTGTTTTATATAAAATAATTTAGTTAAGTGTTATAAAATACTTTATATACTGTGTTTTATATAAAATAATTTAGTTAAGTGTTATAAAATACTTTATATACTGTGTTTTATATAAAATAATTTAGTTAAGTGTTATAAAATACTTTATATACTGTGTTTTATATAAAATAATTTAGTTATGTGTTATAAAATATTTTAGGCTATTGCCAAGCTTGTTATACCATATATAAAGAATACTTTGCCAGCAATGCATCAATCTCTTCGAGGTTTGAGTGAAGACCAGGCAGAAATCGAGTTTTTAAAGGTATCATTATTAGATTACAATTATTTAAAAAAATTTTATACTCTCACAATCATTATTTTCATTTTTCTTGCTTTCAGGAGGCACAGAAGTTAAGTGAATATGGAATACTATTCCATCGTGTCTACAAGGTTGTAGCTTATAATAATTAATTAAAAATTATGAATTGTTTATTTTTTACTGTTTTTTGAATTAAGTTAATCCCTTTGCTATGAGTCATTTTCTCATTTGCAGGAATTATCTTTTTCCGGATATTTCCGGAATTTTGGATATTTTTCTCTTTTAGTTTTTCCGGATATCCAAAAACTTTTAGTTTTTCCGGATATCCAAAACATACATACAAGTTTAAGTATATATTTTCGCAATATACTTTTTAAGCTTTTTCACTCATCACTCATACAAAAATTAAAAAAAGTTTAGAAAAAAAATTTGAAAGAACTCAACTAAAAGCAAAATTAAGAGGAAAATAAGGGAAAATATATTTCAGATTTTTTCCAGATATTTTACCCAAATAGTTTTCCAGATTTTTATAATATGACCTGGATGATCTATGCATTTGGTAAACTTTATTACTGAAATTTTTTTGTAAAGCTCTTAAAACACACTCATAGTACAATTAATTTTTGCCGTAAATCTCTTAAAACACAATCATAGTACAATTAACATAAAAAACAGCGCTACAGGTAGTAATATTTATGGTCAGTATAAACTAGCATTTTATCTGATATTTACAAAATAAATTTAAAATTTTATGTACAAAATTAAATTTAAAATTTTGTGTACAAAATTGTACAAATGTCAACTATATAGATATCCTCATTTAGGACTATATTGTTACAGACCATAATTTCTTTTGTATTTATTATTTTGCTATTGAATATTAAATTATTAACAAATGTTAGTAACAGAGTAGATGTTGTCATATAAATTCAATTTTGTATGTAAATACATTTGGTTAATATACTTAACATGTAGACTGTAAATATAAAAACCAAATATATTTTATCAGAAAAATTTAATTTGTTATAAAAATGATAATTCACAATTTTAGATACATGTTACTGTAACAGAATGAAAAAAATGTTATCTTTACTTGAAGATACCTAAAAATATTTAACAAGCAGATGAGTGCAAAACTAAATCTATTTTTTCATCCCTAATGATTAAACTATGCATATTTATTGACATTTTATAGATAGTGCAAATTTTGTTTTCATGCAACATCAGTTGCAACAAAACCATTTAATGAGAAATTGACTCATATACATATACAATCAGAGATTTTTAAATATTGCAACATTTAATGAGTTTTTTTGTTTGTTTCTTTCATTATTTTAAAATAACTTTTTGTTTTTTTAATGGAAATTTGTTATAAGTATTGCATAATTTAGATTTGTTACAAAAAAATTATAAGATTTTAAAATTCTGAAAGAAATTCTTCATTGTGTCAAATTATTTTTAATAATCCCTCACTGTTAAGTTTAAATCCTGCTATGTTTTTAATAATTTTTTTTTTATTTGTTTTTTAGTTTTTTTATAACATTTTAAAACTGTTTATTGAAAAAAATTTTCCATTTCAAAACATTTTAATGAGAAATTAGAAAAAATTTTTTACCAGCTTTTCTAAATCTTTTAAATGAACAGTCTACTAACTGTTTAAAATTAAAGGTTTTTTTAATACATAAAATAAGAAGAGGCATACTTGTCTTTGTGATATTTTATTTTTGGAATGTTGTTTTTTATTATTTTTTGTTTTATCATTTCATCAAGTTCACAGAAACAAGTTAATAGAAGCTAATTAAGTTCATATTATAATATTCCTTTTAAAAAGAGTATTGTAAGTAATTCCATATAATATATTTTTTTAGAAAGAATATTCTAAACAAATTCCATACAATATTGGAATTTGTCTTCGTGGTTTAGTGATATATGAGGTAATTATTGTATTTCATTTAAAATATTGGCATATAAGTATATTTAAGTTTTTTAGTATTTTGTATATATATTTTTTTGTTATTATATTAGTAGAAAAAAATAATTATTTTTCAACAGGAAACAGGGCCAGTACGTAATCCTGTATGTAAATTCCCTTGGACTAAAGTTAAAAAGATGTCATTTAAACGAAGCAAGTTTATTGTTGAAGCTGATACACCAAATGTCAAGTATTCAAAACTAACATTTTGTACAGCAAGCTACAAAAGGTTTTAAGTTATAAGTTTTTTTTTTATATGATTATGACATCATAACCATGACAATATAAATTTCTGAAAATCATCTATTATTATTATTCAGATCAAGTTATCTTCTCAAAATAAGTTCATCATTTTTTAATTTCCAAATGAAGCTGGCAAGCAAGATTGCTATGTTACCTGAGCATCAAAGTAATTTTACTTTTTTTTATCTTTAATTTATAATATAACATCAGAAGTACAAAACTTTAAAAAGTTATTCTATATGTTTTATATAATGATATGTTCACGATTTAATAATTATCTTTTTACTATACAATATTTTATGCTAGATTGTTTTCCTATTATTTGATTGGTCTTCTTTATAAGCTTTTATCTAAATAATGTTATTTTAAAATTTTACATAAATCTAATTTAGGCTCAATACCTATTATGCCTGCAGTAATAAATCGCAATGAATCTAGTGCTCCTCCTCCTGAAATTAATTCTCACAATATTCTTTCTGTGCGACAATCAGGATCAAGCAAAGATACTTCAACCATTCAAGCAAAACCAGAGGTGTTATTTTTATATACAGTTTTTATTTCAAAGTATTTGAATATGAAAATTAAAAAAAAAAGTTTATATTACATAATATAAAATAAAGACAAAAAATTTAATAAATATATATTAATTTTTTTTGGTATTAAATATTTTTTTTGGTTTAACATTAAAATTAGTTAAAAATTTTAATATTTAAAGTAGCATATTTAAAGTTATTAAAATTTTATAATAGTTTTGCTTCATTATACTTCATAATGTTTTATGTTTTATACCTTTTTATATCAGATATAATTATTGTTTTACCTGTTTACCAAAAAGATTTGTCTTTGTTTACCACAAATAACTACCTCTCTTTATGCTTAAACACTAATTAAAATACATAAAGTTCATACTTAAAAATATTTTGTGTGTAGGGGAGGTCGGGGGAATAGTGGCTCCTTAAGGTTTTTTGCTATTTTTAGGGTTGTATTATAATGGTCCAAGCTGTAACTATGGTAGTAGAATTCCTACAATGTATATTATAAAGTTCTTTATTAGCAAATACGAACAAAAAATAATTAACCTGTTATTACAAGAAAAAAATTAAACAAATTATTACCCCTTAACTTTGGGGCAATTGTGGCAGCCTGGTCAGCATTACCCCTATTCTTTTGTCGAATACGAATAATGAAAACAAGAATAATAATTATTATAAATAAGTAGTACTAATAAGTAGTTACTTATTATTTTTTAAGAGAAGAAGTTTATGAGTTTAAGAGAAGAAGTTTATGAGTTTAAGAGAAGAAGTTTATGTGAGTTTAAGAGAAGAAGTTTATGTGAGTTTAAGAGAAGAAGTTTATGAGTTTAAGAGAAGAAGTTTATGCGAGTTTAAGAGAAGAAGTTTATGTGAGTTTAAGAGAAGAAGTTTATGTGAGTTTAAGAGAAGAAGTTTATGAGTTTAAGAGAAGAAGTTTATGAGTTTATGAGTTTAAGAGAAGAAATCAATGAGTTTAAGAGAAGAAGTTTATGAGTTTAAGAGAAAAAGTTTAAGAGTTTATGAGTTTAAGAGAAGAAATTAATGAGTTTAAGAGAAGAAGTTTATGTGAGTTTAAGAGAAGTTTATGTGAGTTTAAGAGAAGAAGTTTATGTGAGTTTAAGAGAAGAAGTTTATGAGTTTAAGAGAAGAAGTTTATATGAGTTTAAGAGAAGAAGTTTATGAGTTTAAGAGAAGAAGTTTAAGAGTTTATGAGTTTAAGAGAAGAAATTAATGAGTTTAAGAGAAGAAGTTTATGTGAGTTTAAGAGAAGTTTATCTGAGTTTAAGAGAAGAAGTTTATGTGAGTTTAAGAGAAGAAGTTTATGAGTTTAAGAGAAGAAGTTTATGAGTTTATGAGTTTAAGAGAAGAAATTAATGAGTTTAAGAGAAGAAGTTTATGAGTTTAAGAGAAGAAGTTTATGAGTTTAAGAGAAGAAGTTTAAGAGTTTATGAGTTTAAGAGAAGAAATTAATGAGTTTAAGAGAAGAAGTTTATGTGAGTTTAAGAGAAGTTTATGTGAGTTTAAGAGAAGAAGTTTATGTGAGTTTAAGAGAAGAAGTTTATGAGTTTAAGAGAAGAAGTTGATATGAGGTTTAAGAGAAGAAGTTTATGAGTTTAAGAGAAGAAGTTTAAGAGTTTATGAGTTTAAGAGAAGAAATTAATGAGTTTAAGAGAAGAAGTTTATGTGAGTTTAAGAGAAGAAGTTTAAGAGTTTATGAGTTTAAGAGAAGAAGTTTATGAGTTTAAGAGAAGAAGTTTATGTGAGTTTAAGAGAAGAAGTTTATGTGAGTTTAAGAGAAGAAGTTTATGTGAGTTTAAGAGAAGAAGTTTATGCGAGTTTAAGAGAAGAAGTTTATGAGTTTAAGAGAAGAAGTTTATGTGAGTTTAAGAGAAGAAGTTTATGAGTTTAAGAGAAGAAGTTTATATGAGTTTAAGAGAAGAAGTTTATGAGTTTAAGAGAAGAAGTTTAAGAATTAATAAAAATAAGTAGTACAATATTACTATTAAATAAAATAGTCACAAATATAAATATCATTTTTTATGGAGGAGATCTGCACAGTCTTTGTGGGCTCAGTCACCAGTTACCCATCATTCTCGATTTTTACCAAATTCCCCACAAACCAAACAAATATCTGAAGACTTTTCTATTTTTAGCCATTTTATACGGCCATGATTGCTCCGTTTAAAATAATAAAATCATAACCCCAAAATAAATCAATTTTTATTAACAAAAATAAAAACATATTTGCAAATAAAAAGATACTTACATTATATATATTTAAAAACTAGAATAGTTATATTTCTTATTATTGGTGTTATTTTCTAATATGTAAATGATAGTTAACAACATAAGACAACTAATTCCACTTATGTAGGAAGAACCAAAAACTAGGACCAATTATTAGTTCTTCTAGTAGAACATAGGTACCAGTACAGATGAAAAATCTCACTTAAATTACAATTACACAAATTATACAAATCTAGAAATATCATATGTTTATAATTACTCCAGAGGCCATCAATTCCCCCCCCCCCCCGACCTCCCTTACTATTCTATTACACATGTTAAATAAATAAAAAATTATTGTTTTAGTCAATAGAGATGGAAATAAAGGATTGAAAAAAACATTTTTATTAATTTTGGAAGAATTTTAAACTTAAAATCTAACAGCAAACTCAAAATAAATGGTAAATTTTTTTAAAACAATTTTTTTTATTAAATAAATAATAAATACAGCGTAAAGATTAACATTAAAGTAGTTCTTCAATAAAATAATTATTAAATTTTGAAATATTTTTTAAAAGTTTAGCTATAAAAACCCTTAAAATTTTTTAAAGTTTCATAATTAAACTATTTACTACAAACTTAAAATGGTGACATATTATGACAAAAGTAATTTTTTGATTTTAAAAATATTCAGGTGAAACAGACAACGATTGACTTGATTAAAAAAGATGGAAGTTTTGGATTTAGTATAGTGGTAAAATAAAAGTTCTATGTTTTTTACAATTAAAATTAGTTAAAAAACTTCTTTGATAGTATTGAATTGAGCTGGTTGAAATGATTGTTTTATAGGGAGGAATAGAACTGGGAGGTATATTCGTAAAAGATATTACTCCTGGTGGTCCTGCAGCTCTTTCTCGTCAGATAAATGCTGGTAATCATTTTAATTTCTTTATTTAGTTGTTTTTTTTTTTTAATAATTTTGAAATTATAAATTGTTGTTTCTTAAGGGGATCGAATTGTTCAAATAAACAAAGTCAGTTTTGAAAATGTGACTCGTAGAGAGGTAAGTTTTTTAATGTTTGATATATTTTTTTTTTAAATGTTTGATATACTTTTTTTTTTTTAATATTTGATATACTTTTTTTTTTAATGTTTGATATACTTTTTTAATTATTGTTGTATTTTTAAAATGGAACTTATTTTATTAAAGGCTATAAATACATTAAGAAATGCTCCTGATAAATCAAAATTTGTTATTGAATCATTTGGTCGAAATATTATTATTGAAGCTGATGCATCTTTTAATACATCACATGTTATGTCTACACAATCAATTGCTCAACCACAAATACCTTTTGTACAGAATGAAAGAGAATCTGTAAAAAAAAAATATTTTTAATTTTTATATTTTTTATAGTTTTGAATATTTTACTCAAGAGTTAATGGTTTTTATTGTTTAGGATTATATTCGGGTGAATCTTGTAAAGCACAACAATACATTTGGTATTGGATTTACAGTAAGCTTTAAATTTTTAACTAATGAAGTTATTCTAACTAATGAACTTGTTTATTAGTTAGAATAACGTAGAAGTTATTCTAACTAATGAACTTTTGTTTGTGTTAATTGTTTAAACTAGTAAAAGTTTTCTAACTAATAAACTTTTTTTTAACTAATGAAGTTATTTTAATAAATAAAATTGTTCTAACTAAATAAAAAAACTTTTTTTTATGTCATTTAACTATTTTTCTTAAAAGTTTATATCATAATAAAATCTATGTACCTTTAAGGGAGGTCCTGAGCTTGGTGGTGTTTATGTCAAGTCTCTTCTTCCGCATAGTTCTGCTGAAATTGACGGTCGCATAGCAGTTGGTAAACTTTTTTCTTATTTTATAACCATGTCAGTGGTGTACTGGCAATGTCATAATAGTGCGTACTTTTGTTGCACACTTTATGGTTCTTGATTTACATTAACTATTTTAAAATGTTTTTATTTAGGTGATAGATTGGTTGAAATTGACCAGATTAATGTAGAAAATTTTACAAGAAAAAAGGTTTAGTGTTTTTTTTTTACTTAAGTATATCTATTTCATAATTGTATAACTGTATTTTTGTGATAGCTTTTGATTACATCATTTTCTGTCATCATTTGTTACCTTTTGAATACAGTGGCAGTATAATGCTAGTTATTCAAGTAATTTCACATTAAATCACTCATTCTATTGAACCGTGTATCTTTTTTTTTGTATTAACATATTTTGACACATGATTTTTATTTATAAAAAAAACATTTGATGCAAAATTTCAGCCAAAAACAATTTTGGTAAGACTATAAGAACTTCTGGGAGCACCTTAATAACCAAAAAAAAAATCAGTTCACAAGTCAACACAATTTTAATATTGATTTGGTGTACTAAATTGATACATACAATCTTGAATGGGAACACGCTTAAAAATGAATGAAAAGGTTTTCATAAATAAAGGAATAACAATGACTAAAAAAAAAGAAAATAAATGTTTTTTATGTTTTTTTGATGCATAGTTCAACAATGTTGAATAGGATCATGTTTAAAAATTAATAAAACAAATAGTTTTTTTTATTAATTTTTAAACATGACTCAAACTCAACTTTGAGATCCAGTAAACACCACTAGATTTATTCTCTCTATTCTACCCTACCTGGTGTACCAACTCTGTCTGGTGTAACAACTACCTAATGTAACTATACCTGGTGTAAAAACTCTATCAGGTAGAGTTGTTACACTATTGTACCTTTCTTGTTGTTCTTCACATTGCAACTGTCTGATCTTTTTATCAGCAACCTTGATTTTCTCAATACAAAATTCATTTGTGGCTTCTGATTGGATAATTTGATTCTGATTGATTAATTCTGATTCGAATAATTTGGTTTCAATATGGTTGTTTCAAACTTTCTTGTGCTGTCAATCTTTGCATTGTACTATCAATCAATTGCGTAATGAATTTCCTTGTGATGTGGCAAAAAAGACCAAGTGTACCCTCTAGTAGAGAGAAATTTTTTTAGAAGCTTTTACAATCTTAGCCTCTGGCATAAATTGTAGCTTTTTTTATTTTTGTACTATATATGAATAAATGTAATTTAAACAATTTTGAGGGTATTTTTTGTTTTTTTAATTTTTTTGTTGACCGGTTCTTTACCAGACCAATCATTACACTGTGCTAGTGTGTATTTTTTGTTTTCTATTGACCAAATAGGTTTTTAAAAATAAAACTATATACATTTGTACATAAAAAGAGTTTTAAAAAAGTATTTTTAATAAAAATATTTTTTCAAAAAGACTATTAACCAAATGTACTTTTAACAAAGTCAAAAGTTAGTTAATTTTCAATAAATAATATAAAAAATTAATTTACATTGAACTATATATATTAAATTTTACCTAAAAACCGCCTTGCAATTTTACCGCCATTTTTCTCTTCATCTGGTTTGGAACAATTCCGCGCTCACGTTAATGCGTTTTATTCTGTACCTGCAAAGTACATTAATTTGCATCTCTAATTTTAATCAACTTAGATAAAAATTAGAGATGTTAACTTATATACTAAGGGGTGTGAGTTTAAAAAGTTGAACAATAGTTCATTTGTCAAAACACATAATTTTCTTTTTTCTTAAGTCCATAATCTCATTAAAATTTTTTTTTTTGATGCTATTTGTTTTATTAAACATTTTTTCTGAGGGAACATAAACATGACATTTTTCTGAGGGAAAATAGGCATGACTTCTATTTTTTACCATTTTCATGCATTTTTTCACTTTAAGATTTTAGAATTTGAAGAAAGTTTTGATTGAAATTTAAAAGAGAAAAATAAATAAAAACTCTTGAAGATTATCTTTGTTAACCTTTTAGTTATTTTGAATGATGATAACACAAAATCTTCATACTGTTCATCTTGATTTGAGTTTCTCTTCTGTAAGATCTTATTTGGTAATCTTTTGTTTACAAGGTTTGCATTCAACATTATGGGTTTAAATTTTCATGCTAGAAAGAAAAGTGCAAACTTTTCTTTGTAACTTGCAATAGCCAAAGAATTTTTAAGAAAATATGAGTACCCATGGTTTATAGTTTTCTAAAATTTGAGTGATTTTATGTGAAGTTACCCATACATTACTTCCATTCAATATAGTGAAAGTTATAAAAGTTATAGTGATAATTGTTCATTACAAAAACAGTTATGCAATACAATAAGCCATTTAAAATGGTTACAGTCCTGACAGTCAGGTATTTAAATGAAAAGTTCAAATATTTACCCAAACGCCATGGTGAAACACAATCACAAACAGCTTAAGTTACTTTTTAGAATAAAACTTCATCAATAATTGTGCAATTTTTTTTTTATTGACACATTTTTTATTAACATCATCAGGTTGATTAACAATATATGTATAAAAAGTATATTGTTAATGATCAAATTTTTGAAAAAGTGGAAAAGTTTTTTAATTTTTTTTATAGATTCAAGATTTTTTGAAGCAAGCCCAAGGACATGTTAGCATTGTTGTTGAGCGTTACAAGCAGTTACCATTTGCTGGTGGATTGATGCACATTGATAGAGAAAAAGTTTTAAGATCAAGCCCTGTAAGATGA
Source organism: Hydra vulgaris (assembly GCF_022113875.1). Taxonomy (NCBI): domain Eukaryota; kingdom Metazoa; phylum Cnidaria; class Hydrozoa; order Anthoathecata; family Hydridae; genus Hydra; species Hydra vulgaris. The sequence continues at coordinate 25,867,464 of NC_061165.1, forward strand.
TTTTATTTATACTTGTTTCTATATATTAAAAACAATCAACTTTACCGTTACAATAGTTAAACTCAGAGTTCAGCTGTTGTAAACTGTATTTATGTTAAAAAATACATCATTATATATGTACATCAAATATGGAAAGCTTTAAGTAAAAAGCTTTTAAATAATAAGGTCTTTCCTTTTTAAGGTTATTTTTACTGAGCCTCATGGTTCATTACAATTTACAATTTTAAGACAATAAAAGGTTTCCACATTAATTTTAAAATTTATCAGTTGTATATTTTTTTTATATATTCAAAGGTTTATGTAGTTGAATTTAATTTTTCACATTGTTAAATTCAACAGTTGATTTGATTAAATTTAAATAAGTTCAGAGGCAAATAATAGTAGTTAGGTTTTGTATATAAATTATTATTTTTTATATAATATAAAATATAAAGAAAATAAAAAAAGTGATAATCCAAAAAAATAGAACCATAAAGGCTGTGTATATAAATTTTAGATTTTATTGCATAAAAACTATGGTTATTTAACATGAAATGAAATAATTTTTTTACGGTTTTTAAAAACAATTTTTATTTGAAATTTTTTATAAAATATAATTATTATTTTTGCAATTTTTTGTAATTTTACTTTTAAGACTGAACATGATGTATTTTTGAAAAAATGTTTTTTTGATAATAGTTGAGTCCTTTCTGATGTTTAAGGGTCTTGGGTTACCCCTGAAAAAAAATTTTTGTTCAAAATTTTTTTAAATCCAGTATTATTTTATTGTATAGAACATATTTGGCAGATATTTTCAAAAAAAGTTGTACATATATATATATATATATATGCGGTTAAATGCGGTAGTGGTGTAGTGGTAGAGCGCTCGCTTCATAAACGAGTGGTTCCGAGTTCGATCCCCACGTCAAGGTTCGTGTTTCGGAGTTATAGAGTTGAGAGAGGGTTATAACCACAAATAAGTAGCCTCCTCGTCTGTAGTGGCCTTCTCGGCCTTGAGGAGGTGAATTAAAATAAAAAATATATATATATATATATATATATATATATATATATATATATATATATATATACATTTGTTTATTTAGAATTTCATCTCAATAACACTGAATAAAAAGAATGACAGTCTTGGATTCAGTATTACTGTAAGTTTCTTTATTACTATGTTTTGACTAGATTCAAAAATTTTTTATTAGGAGTTGTTTAAAAGATTTGTTTTTATATTAATTTTATTTTGTGGTTCAAATGTTTTAGGGGGGTTTAGACTTGGGTGGTATATTTGTAAAATATCTGAACCCCAATGGACCAGCAGCATGCGATAAAAGATTGGAAATAGGTATTTAGTTAATTGAAAACTTTTTAATATAAAAAATTTTGTGAATGATAACATTTTTAAAATTTTATTAATTGTTTATCTTACATTTCAATATTTGTATTTCTGCATTTTTACTGGTTATGTGTAATCTGTTTCCTCAAAATTCACAATTGATACTCTAAAATTTTTGACATCTTTTTTTAATTTATCTCTTTTCATTCTACTACTAACTTTTGCTTTTGATAACGCATAAATCCTGTCTCAGATACCATCCATCCATCCTCTGATACCATCCATCCATCCTCTGATACCATCCATCCATCCTCTGATACCATCCATCCATCCTCTGATACCATCCATCCATCCTCTGATACCATCCATCCATCCTCTGATACCATCCATCCATCCTCTGATACCATCCATCCATCCTCTGATACCATCCATCCATCCTCTGATACCATCCATCCATCCTCTGATACCATCCATCCATCCTCTGATACCATCCATCCATCCTCTGATACCATCCATCCATCCTCTGATACCATCCATCCATCCTCTGATACCATCCATCCATCCTCTGATACCATCCATCCATCCTCTGATACCATCCATCCATCCTCTGATACCATCCAATTATATCTCTGAGCACTTTATCCTAATTTAATTACCATACCTCAGAGTTGCATCTTTTAAATGTCAAAGTTTATCTATCTTACTTCTTACAAAAATTATGTTTAATCAAAAGTTCTTTTGATTAAATATGGTTGAATTATTTAAAAAGAGATTAAATAATGAAATTACGTTTGAATTTTTTTCAATAATAATATAAAAAGAGATAGTGTTGTGATTGCAAACAATGTTGCTTTTTTTTAAAGGAGATCGTGTTGTGGGTGTAAATGATATAAGCCTTGAAACTGTTAGTAGGCAAAAGGTTGAGATTTATTGTTTACTTTTTTGATATTTTATTAAGTTATATTTATAAATTCATTTTCAGCTTTCAGGAATTTCATTTGTAAACTTTATCAACTTTATTGCTTAGATTTTATTGGTTGATTTATTGCTTAGATTTTATTGGTTGATTTATTTATTAACAAAACGTTTTTACTTTTTGTTTTAGGCACTTGAAATTCTTCGAAATGCAACTTCTCCAGTCAATTTAATTATTGAAAAATGTGTTACTCCAGGAATTCCCTTACTAAATAATGGAACAAAACTAATGAGATCAGACTCCATAAAATCACTTCCAGCTCAAGCAATGCATCAGAGGTCTGACAAATTATTTTTAATTCTTTGAATAACAAAGTTATAAATAAATAAACTTAATGTTTTAAATTAATATTTATCAATTTAATAAATTAATATGTAAATATTTATAAAAATATGTGTGAGTTGGTTTATAAGCACATATATACTTTAAAAAATACTTTAAGTATTTTATTATTTATAAATGTTGTTTATTGATTTAAAAATGTATTATTTTTAATAGTTTTTAAATATATTTTGTTGTGTTTTCATTTTTTGTTTGGTTTTTATTTAGACAAAACATTGCAACACAATCACGTAATCTTAACTTCTCTATGCAACATTTAGCAAATGCAATATCTGGTGTTCCACCGAATGTAAACCAATTAAATACTCATGATATGAATGCAAATTACAATGAGTCTTCAAAAATTATTCTGCCAAACAAACCTGCTAAAGTAAGTTTCACTAAAGTATTGTTAGCATAATGATATTAAAATTGTTATAATGTTAATTTTTTAAGAAATAATTTAATTATGTCAAGAAAATAATTATTTAAGTAAAAACTTTATAATCTTTGTTTAATGAAATAAAAGAAAAATAATGTCCCTAAGAACTCTAAAACTTTATTAACTAAAGTGTATCTTGAGTGTAAGTATTCATTTGAATCTTAAACAAGAGCCTTAAACAAGCTTATTGTAGTTAAGTTAACCATTATAAAAGTTATTTTATATCAAGAAAACAGTTTTGGTTCTAATGAATTAATGAAAGTGATCTAAAAGTATACTAAAGTTTGTTTCAACAGAGACAAAAAAAACAACATAATAAAGCAAGTGGGTTGTGGTATGTTTGTATAAAGTTGTAAAGGTTGTGGTATGTTTGTATAAGGTGGTAAAGGTTATAGTATGTGTGAATAAAGTAGTAAAGGTTTTATAAGTATATAAAATGGTAAAGGTTGTGTTATGTGTGTATAAAGTGGTAAAGGTTGTGGTTTATGAGTACAAGTTGACAAAGGTTGTGGTTTGTCAGTACAAGGTGACAAAGATTGTGGTTTAAAGTGGTATATTTTGAGGTATGTGTGTAAAAGTGGCAAAGATTTTGGTACGTGTGTAAAAGTGGCAAAGGTTGTGATATAAAATGGCGTGTATAAAATAATAAAAGCTTTGGTATGTGTTTAAAAGTGGTAAAGATTGTGGTATGCGTGTTCAAAATAGTAAGGGTTTTGATATGTGTGTAAAGGCTATTAAAGTTTTGAAATGTCTGTAAAAATTGGTAAAAAGTTTATTTAAAGTAAAAAAAAATTTTTCAAGCTTTAAAGATTTTAACTTATATTTAATAATTTTTTGAAATTGCATCTTCTACATATTGTCGGCTCAGGATGCAATTGTCGTATCGCAAATTTATTAAAATTATATATATTTATATGTAATAACGTAATTTATGTAAGTTTAAAGTTATGTAAATGTAAAAAGTTATTTAATATAAATTATTTAATATAACGTTTTAAACAAAACTTTTTTCATTAATATATGATGTTAAATTTACATATATTAGATAATTACATATTTATATATAACTTTAATAAGTTTGTGATACGACAATTGCATTCTGAGCCAACGGTATATTTCCTACATATTCTCCTGGATTTTTTTAGAAAACTACAAGTTTTTATTCCTTCTTGTTTTTCTCAAGTTCTTAAAGTTTGCCTTTCAAAATCTCTTACTTTGTTGGTTAACATTTTAAACTCAATTTCCAGGCTTTTGCTTCTTGATTTGAGTCTTACCTCTGTACCAAGCTTTTATCTCCGTACTCTTTGATTATTTTCTGAATGTATTTGATTTAAAACATTCCGCAAAATTTATGAAATTCTTATATTTATTATAAAATAAAATCGACTTGTTTATTGTAAAAAAACACATTAGTGTTTTTTTACAACAAACAAGTCAATTTTTAACTTTGTTAAGAATACTTAAAGAATTCATCTCTTAATACCTACTCCTGCCATCTCTACCAAATCCTGGTTATTTCTTGAACTTATTTCTTGATCGGTTTGCACCAGAAGCGCAGAGGTAATAACTTTTATTAAAAGTTATGACTGCGAGTTGACTGATTTAAATTTCTTAAAACAATTAAAAAGCCTAAAAAATCTGTAAAACACTGACAACCAACTCCAAAAAATGTATGACACCTCAAAATTTCATAAAAGTAAAACTTATTACAAGACAAAAATGCAACGACTGACAAAATTATCCATAGCATATGAGATGCTGATATCTATATTTTTTAATATGAGTTTTTTATTGAAGCTATTGATATTTTTGGCATTTTATATATGGCAAGCGATTTCAACTATTAACAACTCTGCAGGAGTAATTTGCCAAGATTGAGTTGATATTTTTGTTTGCATAGCTTTGCAACATCACCCCTACCCCCTTGCCTCTGATCATCTGGAATGAACAACTATATAGTTGTTCCTCAACCACAATTGTTAATTGGTGCTGTAATGAGACTAGTGAACAAAATATTTTAAGTTTGTTTTAAAATACTTTAAATTTGAATAGGCAACCTATTCAAATTTAAATATTTTAAATTTGAATAGGTAGGTTATGAATGCACCACTTGGTGCATTCACAACCTACTTGGATTCATAATCTACTTGGATTCATTCACCACCACTTGGATCACAACTTTTGAAACACTTTTTTTTTTGTTCAAAATATGAAGTTATAGTTTTTTTATTTTTTAGGGTAAAATTTATATTTTTACAAGTTAAATTTTTTATTTAAATATTTCAAGTATGTGTTTTAACAAAATGCAAAATTTTTAGTGTTCTTTTTTTAGTGAAAAAATGTACCATATTTCAGTAAAACAAAAAAACTTAATTTTATGTCAATAATTAAGAACTCTTAATAATTATGAACCATATTTACTTTATGTTTTTATTTTATTGAAAGTCTCTAATTCTTATATAAACACTTTACTAAAGCAGTTGATTGAACATTTATCATGTTTAGCATGTGAATATGTAGTTTTAATTAATTCTTAATACAAGTAATAATGATATTTTTAAAAAAATTGTCAAGCTCAAATTACTTGCAAATACTGGTTGGTTAGCAACTTGTAGTTTTTGCAAAGTTTATTTTAAAATTTTGACATTTCCTGAATATTTTTGTCTCTTTTTTATAACAATTTGTTATAATTCTTTCCTTAACATAACATAACATAACATAAACTATGTTGATCTTAAATAGTTTTTATTAAGACTTGTATTTCCCTCCTTGTCATTCTTATTTTTACAAAATTATTATTTTTTAATTCATTTTTACAACATTTTCACTACTGGAAATTGTAACATATCTAAAGCTTAATTTGAACTTTTTTTAAACTTTAAAGTTGTTTTATATACAAATAAATATGTACTATATAGACAGAATAATTTCTTAATCTTTATATTGATAATTTTATCCATCTTTATATCAACAATTTTTCATGAAAAGTAATAAAACAAAATCTCTGCTCCAACCCTCTATTATTGTAGCAGCAACTCCCTCACAAAAATCATTAGGGGTACACCTTTTATGGTACATTTTCTTTACAATTTTCACAGCTCAGATTATTTGATGATTTTGTTGCATGTTTACATACTGTGCACGCAATCTTTGTATTTACATTTTGAGTTCTGCTCCAGAAGAGAGTTCTGCCCCAGAAGAGAGTTTTTAGAAAGAATTCAGTTTCATAACTTGCTTATTAGATTATGTTGATATCAAAAATGGTTTTCACTTGATAAAATAATGCTGATAACACATATCTTTAACACTAAAGTCAAATATTGCTCAATCCTCAAAAAAAAGGTCTGGAAAAATATGATGTAAAAATAATATTTTTATCAAAATAAACATTATTATGCACAACTTCTCAGAAACGCATCAGGCACTTTTTTTGACATAAGCAAAATGAAAGAAACTGTTTTACCAACGCGTAATATGTTTTTTACCATGTTAGATTTTTCAAAGGGAAATGTTAAAAAACGGATGTGCCTCCATATGCAGTTATGTCCCCATTTCCCCTATATATATATATATATATATATATATATATATATATATATATATATATATATATATATATATATATATATATATATATATATATATATATATATATATATATATATATATATATATATATATATAAATATATATATATATATATATATATATATATATATATATATATATATATATATATATATATATATATATATATAGGGGAAATGGGGACATAACTGTTATATATATATATATATATATATAACTAACTAATATATATATATATATATATATATATATATATATATATATATATATATATATATATATATATATATATATATATATATGCACACACAAACTTGTTTGAATATTAATATTTAATCTGTAAAAATATACAGGATACAACTTTTGTTTAGGAGGTATTTGTTGTTGACTTGACAAAGAAAAATGGATGTTTTGGAATAAGCTTAACAGTAAGTTAAATTTTAAATTTTTTTATAATCTACTTTATGATTATATTTATATTTTTATTAAGTATATTTAAATCATTTAAAGGGTGGCGTAGAAGTAGGAGGTATATTTGTAAAAGCGCTTAAACCTGGTACACATCCAAGTATACAAAAAGGTCTATATATTTTTTTGCTTTTGAGGAAAGACAAAAAATTAGAAAATTTATTTTATTAAATTGTTTCTAAATTATTTAGGTGATCGTGTTATTGAGATAAATGCACGGCGCATGGAAGGTCTATCTGGGGCAGAAGCTATCAACTGGTTAAAGTTGTCAGGCAATACAGCTACTTTTATATTAGAACGATATCAACCACATGTGTATCAACCACATGTTGAAAGTCCTCTACAGCTCTCTCAGCTTTCAAGTTTTGATGGGGTAAGTTGGCAATATTTGTTTTGTTTTTTTGATTGAATTTGAAAGGAATTTTTTTTTTATGATTTTTTTATTTAATCAACTTGACAACTTTTTCATATGTAGACATATTATAAAAAAAAACAATGTTGTATTAAAAACAATTATAAAAGTATTTAAACCTTAACTTTTGACTTTTTTAAAGAATTTTTCACAGATATTTATTACTTAATAGAAATAGTGGTTGAGGGGTACCTGATAAACTTACTTCATGTAAATTTTTCATTATGGGAAAGACCAAGTTTCAATCATCCTGGAAAGAAAGCTATTCATGGATAAAAGCTTCTAATAAGTCTATTATCCATGGGTTTTGTAGATTTTGTTTTGCGGACATAACCATTTCAGCTGGTGTGATCCAGCTTTATCTTCATTTGAGGTCTAAGAAACACAAAGAAAATACAAAATCAGCTAAGTTTGTGACAAGTTTTAACTCTAAAGTTTTGACTTCTTTTAAATTCACTAAAAGCATAATATTAAGCACTGAAGAGCAAATAGTTATGGCTGACATTGTTCGTTGTTTAGACATTATTGATTCCAACTGTGCACTTGCTGCAGCTGATAGTGACTATGCTAAATAACCCTTTTTTTTTTGGTATGTTTTAGCAATTTTAAAACCCAGAAGGGTTTTACATACCAAAAAAATTTGGATAAGCTGGAGTATATGATTCAGATCAGAATAGCCCCTTGTATTCAAAAAGTTATTTAAAATGAGTTAAAAGGTTTATCTTTCAAGGGTGCAAGCAACCACTAATTAGTGTTGAAAGTTACTGGAATAGAAAAGATAAAGGTTGTAGAGCAAGATAACGATTGACAGACAACTTAAAAGATTGCAAATTATATGAATCAGGAAAGCAAGATGAAGGAAGCGAATTCCAAAGAACTGATGTTCAAGGAAAAAAAACTAGATGAATAAGAGTTTTTGGAGCACTTTGGAACAGTAACAGAAAAAGGATGAAACTTAATTGAATTACGAGTAACACGAGAATGAATTTTAGTAGATGGCACAAGAGACACTAGCTCTTTAGAGCAATGCCCATTATAGTATTTATAGAATAGTGAAAGAGAAGCAACATTACGGCGATGTGATAATAGTTAAAGGTTGGCTACAAGAGCTGGTCCAACTATATTTTCAATGCATTTTTTCACCTTGTCTAAAAAAGAAAAGACATCATTAGAAGATCCGCCCCAGATATATCAACAGTATTCCATACAAAGCCGGATTTGAGATTTATAGAGATAGAGAATAGAATCCAGAGTAAGAAAGTGTCAAGCTCGATAAAGAAATGCAACTTTAGCAGATGCTAATTTTGCAACGGACTTGATATATGGTTTCCAAGAAAGATCAGAAGTAAGAGGTAATCCTAGAAAATGACACATCAAGGGTAGATGACACATCAAGTACATTACCGTTCATAAGTATAGGAAGGTCTAAATTATTGCGATATTTTTTTTTTTTTTTTTTTTTTTTTTTTAATTCACCTCCTCAAGGCCGAGAAGGCCACTACAGACGAGGAGGCTACTTATTTGTGGCTATAACCCTCTCTCAACTCTATAACTCCGAAACACGAACCTTGACGAACAAGGCCGCTGCGCGGAGAAACGAGTTGAGCGCGGTACTACCAGGGACGTGGTGGGGATCGAACTCGGAACCACTCGTTTATGAAGCGAGCGCTCTACCACTACACCACTACCGCATATTACTAGATAACAATAATTTAGACCCTGATTGGCTGAAAAAAATCGAGTTTTATCTGAGTTAAAGTTCGCCAACCACTGTAGCAGAAGTAAGATCCTTTTCAAGCTCAAATGTTCCCTCCAAGCAATCAGAGAGAGTTTGCTTCTTATCATGACAAAAATAAATGATAGTATTATTAGTGAACAATGTTACCTTAGATGTAAGAATATCTGGAAGATTGTTAAAGTAAATCAAAAAGAGTATAGGAACCCCTGAGGTTACAGAATAATAAGAAGAGTGCTGTCCATCAAGGACAACTTATATAGTAAAGTTGAAAAAATAGTTGTGGTGACCCAAAAGAAAATACTTTTATATCAATAATACTAATGAATAGAATAGAGTGAAGTTTCTTGATAAAAAGAAAGAAAATCTTCCAAATGCTTATAAAATTTTTTAATTTTTTTAGGATGTTTTGCAACTCCAGCTTCAGAAAAGAAACAATTCATTCGGTTTATGTCTAGCGGTAATATATATTTTATGTTAATATTTTAGTTATATATGTTAATTAATTATTGTTATTTTTAAATAATTTTAAATTTTTTTAGGATATTCCTGATCATCGTGGAGTTTTTATAAAAAATATTATGCCAGGAGGAAGTGCTGAGTCTGATGGAAGATTAGAGAGAGGTGATCGGCTACTCGAGATTAATGGTATAAACCTTGATGGATTAAACAAAAATCAGGTAATGAATCAAGTTCACATTAGTTTTTCAAATAAATGTTAAATCAGATTAGTTCAGGTATAGAATTATTATGATTCTGCTACTGGTAACTTGCAATCCAGTATAGGCTGTCATATATCCAGCTACTGGTAACATGTAATCAAATATAGACTGTCACATATACTGCCTCGTAGGACTTGCTTTTTTTATCAAACTAGAAGTAATTAACTTTGATTAGAGTTTCTCTAGTAGTCTTTGGTTGAGTAAAGTCTTGAGATTGTGTCTCAATAAAAATTGAAAATCTTGAGTAGATGTTAACTGCATCTGTTTACTGTTTAGTAGAAGCTCTCCTCTCCTCTCCTGGTCAAAAATATTAAGAGTAAACAGAAATTTTCTGTTAACCAACACTAGCAAAATTGTATTACATTGTTACTCTGCTTAGGATGAGAAATGATTAACTCTTGATCTTGATCTTGACTCTACTTATGGATTTTTTGACTTAGCCTCCTTGGAAGTAGCTAAACAACTTTTTCATAAGAAAGTTTGCTCAGTTTCTACTTGTTCTCCTTTAGGTGGTTCAGATGCTAAGATCTCACTAAATATTTTATTTTGAACTTTTTTCTACATGACTTCTTCTTACTACCTTAATGTTGACTAGGATTCTTTTTTACTCGTTTTACATGATTTTCATTATTAACTCTCTAAGATTAGGCATAGCTATTTACAAAAAACTTTTTTTCTCTAGTTTATCTTTTAATGAAAAAGGATATTTTACTGTTCCTGTAATTTTTACTTTATACTCAATATCAAAATGCTTTTGTCCTCAAACATCAATGCTTTAGAACTTCCTCATAAAATATAAAGACATGCTTTACTGACCCATACAGTTTACAGTTTTTTTCGCCTTCTGCAAACCGCTCTAGGCTTCTTTTTCACTTGCTGTAAATTATTTTCTTTGCTTAAAAATAGCAATTAAAAAAATTAATAGATTTTTTTTTGTAAAAATAAAACATTTTTTTTTAGGTCAATGATTTGTTAAAGCAGTCACCAACAACTTTATATCTTTTAGTGGAAAAATCTTATGTTGCTGATAACTTACGGATTTTGGATAAGGTATTTTCATATCTTTTAGTGGAAAAATCTGATAACTTTATATTTTACTTTATATTTTGGATAAGGTATTTTTGTTTTAGTAGTTGACTAAAATGTGTGAATTCTAATAGTAACTTTTAAACTTTTCGATTATTACTTTCAATTGATAAAATTGGTTTTTGGTCATTATGCCAGTGATGACATCATGTCAGTGATGTCATCATGTCAGTGATGTCACCATGTCAGTAATGTCATCATGTCAGTTTTTATTTCAAATTAATATAATAAATATGTTTCAAACTTCTTATGTTTTAACTGTAAACTAATGTTTTAAAAATATAAGAAAAAATAATTTAAGAAATAAAAAGAAACAAAACATTTCCCCAAACAGTAAAAAATATATTTAACTGTATTTTGTTTGTTATTTAAGTCAGTTTCATTTGTTAAGCTTTATTTAAGTCAGATAATAATGTCAGATTACAACTCTATTGTAAAACTTTTTTCATTGAATTACTATTATTAATTTTAGTTGTCATTATTTTTTAAAAATATATTTAATTTTGAATTAAAAAAATTAAATTTAAGTTTTAATCTTATTTGTATCGAACCAGTAGTTTAGATGTTTTCCCAAATATGCGGAATCAGCGATTCAAAATATTATTTACAGGATTGCTTTTAATTTAAACTTCAACCAATAAACTTCTTGACATCAGTCTAAGAGTGTTATGGAGTTGATTACCAAAATGGAGGATAAATAAGAGTGTTATGAAGTTGGTTACCAACAAGTCCTATTATTTCAATAAAGATGTGTCTCACTTTAAGTACTTTTTTAAAATAAAAAAAAAATGATTTATAGAGATCTAAAAACAGTAACACAAATTGAAATAATTAGAGAATACAAAAGAAAAAAAAGGAAAAAGAAATTTGAATAGGTTCTTTTTATTGTAAGAATTTTTTCACAAGAGAATTTTTAGTAATTAAACTTTGAATGAATGAGTTTGAATGAATGAGTTTGAATGAATGAGTTTGAATGAATGAGTTTGATACTTTGATCTAATTGAGTTGGGCAATTCACTTTTAAATACAGTTAACAATAACTATATGTTTACAATAGTTTAAAGTAAATAACTGTTTTCAATAAGCATATAAGATTTCTAACATGTTTATTGTAAACAATTGTTTAAAGATTCATTTAAAAATTATAATATATTTATAATATAAATATATACATCTATATAAATATATTTACTATTAAATCTATTATTTTTATTACAAATGGAATTTTCGAAGTTGACAGAATTAATTTTAATTTTAAACCTCTTGATGTTTATGGCATTAATGACATCATATGGCAAGTTATGCCAAATATTAACAAACAAGAGGGAGAAAGAATAACAAACAAGAGGGAGAAAGAATAACAAACCTGATGGAGAAAGAATGACAAACCTGAGGGAGAAAGAATAATAAACCTGAGGGAATAAGAATAACAAACCTGAAGGAGAAAGATTAACAAACCTGAGAGACAAGGCTGGCGTGATGGTGGGGGGGTGACACTCAATGATTTTTTCGTTCATTTAGTGGGCAAATTTGACCCTTTTGACAACTTAGTCGGTAAATTTAGACAGTCAGTTGGCAAATGTTGTTATGGCAGTGGGCAAATTTTAAAAAACGAGGACCTTTTTTTTTTTTTTTTTCAAGTCGGCAAAAGTTGTAATGACAAACACACACACCACACAACCCCATGTGACACCTACTCGCGCCGGCCCTGCTGAGAGAGAAAGAATAACAAATCTGAGGGAGAAAGAATGTTTATTAACATTGAGTTTACACTTTAGTTTGTTTAAATTTTAAACCTCAAGTAAAAATATAGTTGTTTACTAAAAACAAACTTGATTTGATAAAATTTAAAAATATTGATTTAGGCAAACTTAAATAGAGCAAATTCTTTATTTTCTGAAAATATTTCAGCTCAAGAGATTAGAGTAACAACTTTTAAAAATGGACCTGGTGCTGGGTACCTGGACTCAGACCCAGTATATTTTTGCAGGTACTCAAAATCAGGGATATATATATATATATACATTATGCAAAAAAAAAAAAATCATACACTTGAAAAAAAATTGTAATTTTAAGCATTGCATCGAAAAAATTAGTTTTCCCTTAAAATATTTGAAATTTTTTTATTAGATATTATATCAAGTATTGTTTTAAGAATTTATTTGTCTATTGGTGAGTTAATTGCTTTTCATACCTATTGAATTTTACACAATTGATCACATATGAAAATTTCATACCTATTGAATTTTACACAATTGACACATATGAAAATTACACAAATGATGCATATAATTGACTGCAAAAAAAATAATCGTACGCTGACAAAATAGGTTGTTATTTTAGCATAAATTGGGCCAATTGAACGATTAAACTAGTTAGTAAAATTAAAATAGTAATTTTTTATATACACTTTCGTTCTAGAAATAAAACATAGTGTTTCAGCAAAATGGCATCAAGAAAACAACATTTGTCTTTCCATCAACAAAGCCTCGTAATTGATTTAAAAAATCAAGGAAAATCCTACCGTCAGATCTAAAAAGAAACAGGAATTCCTTTTACGACAGTGTCCTCGATTGTTAAGAAGCATAATCTGATTGGAACTGTTGCCAGTGTGGCTGACAGAGGAGGAAAACACAAGACCACTAGTGCAATTGATCGCAATATCATCATTAATGTGAAGAAAAACAGATTTTTTTTGGCAGCTAAATTAGCTTTAAAAATTCAAGAAGATCACAGTATCACAGTGACCCCTCAAACAATTAGAAATTGTATTAGAGAACAAGGATATAGAGGTAGAGTAGTTTGAAAAAAACCTTTTTTAATGTCAAAGCAAATGAAACATTGATTAAAATTTGTAAAGAAGTACGAAAAATTTCCGATATCTTATTGGAAAAAAATTTTGTGGTCAGATGAGTCCAAATACAACCTTGTCTCATTGGATGGAGTTCAAAAAGTGTGACGAAAAAATGAAGATTAAGTTGTTTGCGAGGTAGTGTAAAGCATGGAGGAGGAAATGTGATGGTTTGGGGTAGTATGAATTGGAAAGGAGTGGGGAAAAGGACATTTATTGATAAAAAAATGGATGCTTCAATGTATTGTGAAATTCTTAAAGCCAACTTGCGACCATCTACTAAAAAATTGAGAATGGGAAACGATTTTATACTGCAGCATGATAACAATCCAAAACATACCGCTAAGAAAACGAAGGTATACTTTGACACAAATAACATCAATGTTTTGGAATGGCCATCTCAAAGTCCGGACTTGAATCCTATAGAAAATTTATAGTATATTTTGGAAAGAAAAATTGTTGACCGAGCATTTAGACGAAAAGACTTAAAAGAAGCTATAATTAGCACATGGGATAATATAACAACAGAAGAGACTCAAAATTTGGTTAATTTAATGCCAAATCATCTAGCTGAGACTATCAAGGCCAAAGGAGGCCCCACTTGTTACTAATTTCCATGAAGTTTAATAAATTAGACATTATTTTTGAACTGTATGATTTTTTTTTTTGCAGTCAATTTTATGCATCATTAGATCAATTGTGTAAAATTCAATAGGTATAAAAAGCAATTAACTCACCAATACACTAATAAATTTTCAAAATGATACTTGATAAGATATCTAAAAAAAATTTCAAATACTTTAACGGAAAACTAATTTTTTTGATGCAATCTTTAAAATTACGATTTATTTTCAAGTGTACAATTATTTTTTTTTGCATACTGTATATATATATATATATATATATATATATATATATATATATATATATATATATATATATATATATATATATATATATATATATATATATATATATATATATATATATATATATATATATATATATATATATATATGTGTGTGTATCTCTATATCCTTATAGTGTAGTCAAAAGAGACTTTTATGGGAAAAAAAAGTCTCTTTCAACTACAATTTTTTTACCTTGTCTCTTAAGCTGCATTTTATTGTCGATGAAATGTCAAAGCAATTAAATTAATGGGGAAGTACATTAAATTTTATTGTTTTTTAAAAAAACCGCAATAATAATGACTAGAAAGTTTTTTTTTAATAAGTGGTGTTTTTGTTTTTGTTTTATTAAAAACATTTTTAAAACATGCGTAAGTGTTGCTACATCGACTATCTTATAGCCTGCTGCTACAAGGGAGTGTTGCTACATCGACTATCTTATAACCTGACTCACAAGGGAATGCTGCTACATCGACTGACAAATAGCCTGACTCGCAAGGGAGTGCTGCTACATCGACTGACAAATAGCCTGACTCGCAAGGGAGTGCTGCTACATCGACTGATTTTGGTTTGGGCAGGCAGTCCCAAACAAAAACTTAAAAAATTTTTTTTTAAGTTTTTTAACAATTTCTAGTCAGGCTTATTAACGCACTCTTAAAAACAACAGTTTATGGGAAAAACTTTGTGACTACCATGCAAGACTATATATATATATATATATATATATATATATATATATATATATATATATATATATATATATATATATATATATATATATATATATATATATATATATATATATATATATATATATATATATGTATATATATATATAACAAATAAAGCTTGTCTTCTAATTAAAATTTATTTCTCTGGCATTAGTTCACTTTTATTTTAAAGCTAAATTGATGCCACTAAATTTTAAAGAAATCCTATCATGTGATTGGTTACTGTCAGATGCTTTTATCATGATGTAATTTTGTTATTTGTGTTAAATGCATAAGTTTGTAAAATTATTAACTATTAGGTTTTGTGATTCCTTTACACATTTTTAAAACTAAAAGCTCCATTCTGATTGCTGAATCTTTGATGTTGTTTTATTTTGGATATTGACAGTTCATTAGTGTCAAAGTGGAGAAATAATATAAAATTTTATTTTAAAATTGTTTAATTCTATTGTGTCTTATTTTATCTAAATATATTATTATAGGACGTATATAGTGTGGATTTAAAGAAGGGAGATGCTGGAATAGGTTTAAGCATAACTGTAAGTTGTTTATTTAGTTTTTGTTTAAATTTTTTTTTATTAGTTCTTTCTAGAAAATATATTATATAACAAAAGTGCAATCCTTGTTGTAAAAAAAATAATTTAATTTCTTATGAAAATTTTCTTTGATACAAAAATATTTTTTATTTATAAAGTTTACATAATTTTTGTATGTTTTTTGTTTCCTCTTATTTTTAAATTTTTAAAATCTACGTTCTAAAAATATGCTTAAAAAAAAAAAAAATTAAATTGCCCAATGTAAATATCCGTAAAAAGTTTTGTTTTTTTAAATCAAATAAATAAACTTGACATTTTCAATGGTTTCATACATTTTAGTTGTGTTAAAGATTATAATTTATTTTTTCAGCTAAATTTATTGCACAGCCATCAAAAATATCTTTATAAAATTTATTTTTAACATAATTCCTCTAATTTTTATTTTTGTAAGTTTTTATATCCAACATGTATTAAATAATTTATATTCATTAATATTTTAACATGAAATTAAATTTATTAAAAATTTTTAATAAAATTTCAATTTAATTATGGAATTCTGGTGTATAAATAAAATTTTTGGAATTCAGATATTTATCAAGATTTGTAAGAGGTTACAAAAACATGCATAAAAGTGTAACAATAGTTTAAGTGACAACTGCTTTTTGTGTTTACATTCCATAAAAACAATAGTAAATGGGGTATTTTAAATACTCATTGGCTACACTCCTGCGCTTTTTTTCCAAGAACTTTCAAGAAAATTTACCATTAATTTGTCAAGAGGTTTTAAAAGAATTTTAAAGTTTTCATATTTCATTATTAGTTATGGTTAATTATTTCATTATTAGTTATGGTTATTTCATTATGGTTATTTTGTTTCTTTAAAATCAAATTTTAGTCTTGAATTTGTTTAGTTTTAAGCATTCTTTTAACTTTTTACAAATTTGATTTTTTGATGAAAAATATCAAAATTTTACAAATTTTGATATTTTTTTAAATTTATGTTAAAATTGTTGTAGGGAGGAGCAGAATTTGGTGGAATTTTTGTTAAGGGACTTTTACCTGGTGGAATAGCTGATTCAATAAAAAAAATACAAAAAGGTAAGTATAAAGTTAATTATCAAAAAAAATAATAATCTTAAAGAAAAAGATAAAAAAAAATTCAAAGTTAAAAAAAATAATGATGATAAAGTGATATATTAAGGTATTGATAAAAAAAAACTTGAAAAAATGTAAAATTTCAAATTAACATAATCAAAAGTTCAAATCATATGTTACCCAGTCATGATATTACTACTAACAAAAGGTGTAAAAACAAAATCTATAAATATAAAACAATAAAATATAATATATATAAATATAAAACAACAAAAAGGTTATTTAGAAAGAGTTTTTCAAACTTATGATATATAAGCATTATTTATGAATATTTTTGGTGAACATTAAAGGTGATCGTCTATTGGAAGTAAATGGTACCAGCTTAAATGGACTCAACAAACAACAGGTTTATTTCAGATTTGTCTGTAGATTTCTTTTTACCCATAAAAGTTTACAAATTTAAAAAGCAAAAGAATTTTCTTTAAGGCATGTGAAATTTTGCAAAAAGCACCTGTAAATATCAACTTACTTCTGGAGAAAAATGCAACATATGATGGTATTGTTATACCAGAATCAGTAAGATTTTTTTTATAATAATTTTTGGTTTAGATTTTTGGTTATTTTATTTTATTCTTGTTGTTATAGTTATATTCTTGTTGTTATAGGAATATTTCACAGTAGAGCTCCACAAAAAGAACAATGGCTATGGACTAAATTTGACTGTAAGTTTGGAGAATGACTAAATGAATGACTAAAGAACAAAGACTAAACTATAACCAAGGAAACTGAAACTCATAATTAAAGACAGGTTTACATACATAGGATGAATCAACATGACAGCATCCTAAGAAACGAATGGTAACGATATTTACAGTTTGTCATTTTTTTTAATACAGTTTTGACAGTTAGCACAAAAAGGTTGAGAATATCTTAAATTGTTTTAATATTTTATTTCTTCATTCTTTTCCTGTTACATCTGTTATTTATGCTGTTACCTGTTTCCCCCTATACTTCATTTTAATGTTTTTTTTATAACATAAAATTCCTATTTATTATTATTTTTTTTATGGAACCTTACATACCATTTGGAACCTTATATTCCATACCTTTAAATCCACTTGTTCTTTTAACTTTAATAATTCTTTAAGGAAGCAATCACTACCATTAAATTTATAAAGTTTGTTTTTTATTTATGATTTGTTTGTTAAAGTTGGTTTTAGATTATTTTTATTTGTTTATTACAATTAGTGTTTTTTATTAAATGGTTTAGTTTAACAACTTTACAGTTATTACCTTAACAGTCTATTTTTTCTATTTTTTCAAATAGAGAAACACTATTTGGTGGCAATAATCATGATGGCATATAAAGTAGCTTAGCAATTTTTTTTATGAGTTAAATAAGCAGCATTAAAAAAGTTTTTTCAGCTTGTCAGTACTTATTAAAAAGAAACCTTTTGTGTGTATTGACAAAAAAACACGTTTTTGTAAACAAATCTCTCTTAACAAGGCTGCAAGCAACAACTAATTAAGTTGGATATTAAGTTGAAAAAAGAAGAAAGTTTACAAGCAAGAATTCTTTTATTAATATTTTTTGTTTATTTTCTAATAAAATAAACTAAAAATAAAAAGAGTTTGCAATAAATGAAACAATAACATTTAAAATTTTAAACA
>NC_061165.1:25891329-25903829 GCF_022113875.1 Hydra vulgaris
GCATTTCGAAGCAATAAAATACGTCTGCTGTAATATGTTTATAATATGATTTTTTATGTTCCAAGTTGTTGATAGTGTTTATATATTTATATATAAACTATACTATGCACTTAAACTTCAAGGTAGCTTTAAAAGGCAAAACGCATGAACAGAACACTCTAGTAGAAGCTAGTAGATATCTCAAAAATTGAATCAGCTAGAAACATGTCATGAAACCATCATGGTCATGTCATCATGGTCATGAAACCATCATGGTCATCATCATGGTCATGTCATCCAAAGTACAATTATAAAAGGTTCAACAAATTAAACAAAATAAATCAAGCTGTTGAATTGATATAAAAATGGCAAATGAACTGTATATTCTCTGTCTTTTTTTGTACAAAAGATTTTATAAAGTTTTGAAAATTTTGAAAAAAAAGTTGTGATATTAGTGGTCACCCACAAATTCTCAGTTGACTAGAAACAAAAAAAAGCGCGCAAACGTGAACAAGACAAATGGGCGTTTATTGAGGAATTAAACTTCACTAGAAGAGGACTTTTAGCTGAAATTAAAAAACAAAGGCAAGTTTAAGTTCTACTTCTCTCTCGTTTTAAATTCCTTTATCTAATTATGGATTTTTTTGCAATCACATTGCACGCCCAAAACATTTTATAAATCTACCTAGGCGATGCAAGCAAATTTTTTCCAAATGTCTGCTTTTCAACTTCTTGGTTACTACTTCAATTTAAATTGGTACCAGTGAAACTAGAAATCTAAATTATCTAGACTTACTTTTGGTCATTCAGCAATAAAAACTTAAATCTATGTTTCCTAATGTCAATGTTGTTTCAAGGATGTTTCTTTACACTGCTTTTAAAAGTTATACTGTTTTATCTTGCATTATAAACTTCATCTTTACTCAGTGACTTCCAACTCTAATAGTGGCTAAAATGTTCAAAATGTTTTATTAAAACAAATTGAATCCAAAAATATTTTTAAAAATATAAAAATGTATATATGTAGAACTGTTTTTTTTGAACAATTTATTTTAAATAATAACTCAGTAATTACTGGAAGTGATTCCTGATTTATGATTTTATTATGAATAATATATAACAAAAATTCAAGAAAATGAAACTTTTAAAAGCATGTTGAAATGTTTTTTAGTATTTCATAATT
This sequence comes from Hydra vulgaris, assembly GCF_022113875.1. Taxonomy (NCBI): domain Eukaryota; kingdom Metazoa; phylum Cnidaria; class Hydrozoa; order Anthoathecata; family Hydridae; genus Hydra; species Hydra vulgaris. Next base: position 25,892,492 of record NC_061165.1, read on the forward strand.
GTTCAAAATATTTTTTGAAAATAAAAACAAATTCAAAAAAACGACTTTTAATAAGCTTTAATCAAAAATTGTCTTTATATAATTAAACATTAAAATTTTTAAATCAAATTAAAAGTTTTAGATGAGATAATTATCTGAATTGAACTTAATTGTCACGAATGTCATTATAATGGGAAAATCTGTAAGTTAACAATGACAATAACAAACATAGTAGCTTAACATAGCATTAATTCAATTAACTGTAAAAACTGTTTTTATGTTGCCAGAAAAAAAAATTATTATTACATCAATTGTTCTAGTTCTTCCATAACTGTTAGTTTTGATTGATAAAGTAAATTTTATATCTAGAAAGTTTGATTGATAAAGTAAAATTTAAATCTAGAAAGTTTGATTGATAAAGTAAATTTTATATCTAGAAACTAAATTTAAACCATGTTTCAGCAGTAGGCAAACTAAAGGTCATAAACTAAACTACAGATTTTAGTGCTAAAATAAAGGTAAATTTTATTCACACATATTTAAGATGCATGAACAACTTGTTTCCAGGTATTGACAGTTGTAAAGTTAACAAAATCTGTTAGTGGATTCGGAATCAGTTTGACTGTGAGAATTTTCTTTTGTAAGTTTTTGTTTTATAACTTTGTTTTTGTGCTAAACTTAATTTTGCTATTTTTATGATTTTTTTCAATTGTCTAGGGTGGTCCTGAAATTGGTGGTATTTTTGTGAAAGCATTGATGCCTGGAGGGTGTGCTGAAAATGATGGACATATTTTGATAGGTAATATTTTATTAAAAGAACTTTGTTTTCTAAACATGTCTCTTACCTATTTACCATTTTCAAAATTTTTATTATTTTTTATTTTATATTTAACTTTGCTGCCACTCAAAAAAAAAAACATTTCTTACAGTTAATGATCAATTGACAAAACACATTTTAATGTTGTTTTTTGTTTTTGTTTTTTTTAAATTTGAAAATAAATAAACTTTTTAATAAGATTTTATTTTTTATTATTCATTTTTATTTTATATAAAATTAGTCAAAGTTTAATTTAAATTGTATTAGATTTTTGTTATTTAATAAATAAATAAATAGTTTTAATTTGTAAATAAAATAATTCTAAAGCATTTCTTGTTTTTAAGAATAAAATTTTTATTATTTGATCCATAAGAAAGAAATTTTTGAAAGTATTCATTACAAAATCTCTTTTTAAAACATTTTTTATAAATTATTATAAATTTATATAAATATTTAATTGTTCTTATTATTTCTCTGGTTCTTTTTTTAAGCTTTGGTTCCTCTCTTCCTGAGTTGCTAACTTTTACTCCTCCTACTAAATAGTCTTTACATTAATTTATGTTTTTTTGCCTAAATGACATCATCTTCAATCTGTTTTTATTTTCACATCTCCCAGGTCTTTGTAACTGGACGGCTCCGTTAGTCACTTTTTGCGATCATTGTGTCGCATAAGCAAAAAATTTATATAAATATTTAATTGTTCTGATTATTTCTCTGGTTCTTTTTTTAACAGTTATTTAAAGGAATTATATACAATAAAATATTTAGTAAAGCAACTTTCCATATTTTGTAAATATTAGATTTTAATTAAATATTAGGTGATCGTTTGGTTGAAATAAATGGTCAAAGTTTTGATAACCTGACTCGCCAACAAGCCACTGATCTTCTAAAAAACTCTCCTAATAATGCTACATTTATCTTAGAAAGATACAAAACTAAATTAAAAGAGGTATATTTGTTGTAGTTTTTTTTTTTTTGTTATTGTTGTTGCTTATATAATTATACTTATTATTTATAGATACATTTATTGTTTGGATTCAATAAAACATTATTATAATTATTTATCTTGTATGAAATATTTGTAACAAGAAAACAATTTACAGAATGATACATTATAGTTATATAGTAGTTTTTTTGGAGTAATTTACAGAATGAAATAATATTTAATTTTTGTTTGTAAGAAATTTTTGCATACTCTTGTATTTGTTTTGGGATAAAAATGCAGTTATGTCTAAAATTATCAATATTACAATTTAGTGTTATTTCTGTGTTATTTCAACTTAGTGTTATTGTTGCTTATTATGACTAAGTATTTGTTATTTGGTTGACTAAGTGTTATCTCTGCTAAATTATTCCTTATTTTGATTGAGTGTTATCTCTGCTATACTGATGCTTATTATGGCCTTTTTTATATATTTTTAATAATTGATGCTTTAGAATTTTATAGTAAAAATAAATTCTTACAATTTTACTTTTTTTACAGTAAAAATATGTTAATGAGAACAAATGTGCTCAGTGGAGTTGTTAAAAATATGTTAATGAGAACAAATGTGCTCAGTGGAGTTGTTAAAAATATGTTAATGAGAACAAATGTGCTCAGTGGAGTTGTTAAAAATATGTTAATGAGAACAAATATCCTCAGTGGAGTTGTTAAAAATATGTTAATGAGAACAAATGTGCTCAGTGGAGTTGGTAAAAATATGTTAATGAGAACAAATGTGCTCAGTGGAGTTGTTAGATATATATATATATTGGATTAAAAATAAGGAAAAAAAAAAAAAATTTGTACTTTTTCAAAAAGACAACAGATTACTTTGCAAAAGTACTTTTGTAATTGGAAGTGACAAATGGAAATTATTTAATGCTGAATAATATTGAAATATTTTAAAAAGTAGAATTGTAGAATTTATTGAAGCAATCAAAAAAAGCTGTATGATGTATGGTGTATGGTGCCTATAGTTAAGCATAGTGAGCAAAAAAAATTTCATGATTGCAAAAAAAATTTTCGAAAAATGAAAAACATTAAAAAATTCATTTTCTAGAGTTGAAGATTACACTGAAATTGATATTAAAATAAAAAATAGCAAATCCATAAAAAAAGAAATAGTACAAAAGAATTTTTGATAAAAGCACAGTACCCCTTGATTTGGTATTAAATAGTGCTTATGGAGTTCATTTTCTATCCATTTGGATCAATGGCTGGAAAATGAACTCCATAAGCACTATTTGATATCTCCAAATAGAGGCTATTTAGAAGGAAAAACTTATGAAATTGCTTTTTTAAAAAAAAATTTTGTCTCTAAAAAGCTTTGCCTTTAACACCCTTAAAATACTATGCTTTTTAGAAGTTGAAAATTATATTGAAATTAAATTAAAAAAGAATTTGAATCAAATTGTCAACTTAAATACTATATTAGTTGTAAAAAACTGGTAAAAAAGTGATTTAAGAGTAGTGAAGGGTGGGTTTTTTGATGAAAAACATGTTTAGACATAACAGCATTTAAATCTTGTAAAATTTATTAATTTGATTTATTGTATTTATTTATTATCTTTGTTTTTTGTTTGTTTATTTTAAATCAGTTTAGTTTTAATGATGAACTTATCTGGTTTTTTAAACACCCTTTTGTGGTTTCAAATTTTTGGTTTAGAATGTTGCAATCTACAGAATGGAATAATGTTGCAATTCACAGAATGAAATAAGTTATATTTTCTTTTTAGCAACCAATAATCCATCCTAGTACCATGTCTACTCTGACTCAGCCTAAACCATTACTTAGGCCTACAGAAAGACAATCACCACAAATTTGTGAACCCCATTTTGCATTTCCCTTATATAATGGTACCGCTCCTTCAGTTCCTCCACGCCATAATGCAAATGGTGGACCTGGAAGAGAAAGTGCATTTAAAAGATTTGAGCAGAGATTATCTGATACTTCACCAAATAATTTTTATCCGCATAGCAATGACGGAAATACTATTTCAAGCAGGCAAAGACTAAATTCTGTGGAAAAAGAAAATGTTGAAAGCTCTGCTTCATATAATACTGAATCAAACCAATTATACAATTTTCATGTTTCTAAATTTCCAGAAAAAGAAAATGTAACTTCGCCATTGGGTGTAGTGGATGGCCCTTTGCGAAAGTTTGTGTCTTCCCAAAATAATGACGACTCACCTCAAAGATTTATTCAAAAACTATCAAAGTCAGTTGTTCCTCAAAATATGGACAATATTTTATCAGCTTCTCGTATTCCATTAGGACCTATTTCTTCTGCCATTTTTGGAGGAAATAGAGATGGTCGGAATGTACATGAACTTTTAGATCCTGAAATAACAAGAGAGCATATTGAAGGGGTTCGTTTTGTCATTGATAACAATAATGATTCATTGTCAGGCGATGGCTACAATAGGTCAGGTGATAGCTACAACAGAGGTTCTATTGAACAAAGAGAAAATAACAATACTTATGAACATATAAAAAGTCGAGCTTTATTGAATACTTCAAGTAACCAAATTTCAGCAGATGTTCATGTTCACACGCTCTCAAATAATACTTCTATGTCAAAATCTTATAAATGTATCAAACCAACTTCTGATACGGTAATGCAAGCAACTAAAGTTGAAAACAAGTTTTATCTTGCTAAAATTCCGGAAGAACAAAAATCACAACAAGCTCAGGTATTATCACCTCAAAATGCTAATTTTTCATTAAATCAAGATAATAAACCAACAGATAATAAATGTTTTGCAAAAGAAAAGCAAGAACTAGTGAATGGCTCTGCAAAACCTACAGGTTTACAATGGATAAGTTTAAATTCAAATGACCAAAATATAAAATCGGAAAGCAAGAACAATGTTTCTCCTCGTGAAATCGATATTTCTAATTCCCCTAATTCACCAATTGGAAACATGCCAAAAAGTACCCAAAAAAGTGAAAGTGCAATTTCACGCTCTCCTCAACAACTTAGTTGTGATATACCAGTTCCATTTGCTTCAAGATTTAATAATACACCAACAGCAAAAAACAAACCTTCAGGTAAATATGCTGCCTAAAATTCTTTTTGAAGGTATAAAGTATTATAGTAATGCAGGCATTTATTTTTTTTTTCATATCTCATGTCTATATTTATAGGAGATTTTGTGTTTGAAGTGACTTTACATAAAGGCAGAAATGGATTTGGAATGAACTTAGTTGGTGGAGGATCTGCTGACAGTAAGTTTTTTAACAATAAAAGCATAAAACTTTGAAATTATTATTTTAATTAATAAATAGCAAAGTAAGTTTGAATTTAATATTTTGATAATTTATCACATCTTATTGTTTTTACTGTTGTTGTTTTTTTGTTGTTATAATATTATTCTTAATGAAGCCTCAAGCTATCATTAATTAAGTATGCAGTTACTATGGAAATAGTTGAGGAATTTAGAGATAATTTTCATGATCATATTGAGTAAGTTTGTAGGCAAAGATAACTCTAAATTACACGAACAATAATGCAAGAAATATGGAGAGAATTTCTGGCCGAAGTAGTTTGCAAAATAATATATATATATATATATATATATATATATATATATATATATATATATATATATATATATATATAAATATATATATACAACAAGAAATATATATATGTATATATATATATATTTCTTGTTGTTCCATATTTCTTGTTACATGTTTTGTTGACTTGGTTAAAACAATATTTCTTGTTACTTGTTTTGTTGACTTGGTTTAAGCAATAATACAGATGTAATAAGCAGTATAACCAATTTATTTATTTTTTTGGTTTAAAAAAAAAGGAAATTGGTATTACTGCTTATTACATCTGTATTATTATAATATACTTAAATTTTTTTTTTGTACCATGTACTATTATAGATAACACACACACACACACACACATATATATATATATATATATATATATATATATATATATATACCCATATAGTGTCGCTTTAAGAGCATTTTAATGTAAAAAAAGTCTCTTACGACTACAATTTTAATTACCTCGTCTCTTAAGCTGTTTTTGATTGTCATCGAAATGTCAAAGCAATTAATTTATGCGGAAGTACATTAAATTTAATTGTTTTTTAAAAAATTTTTAAAAAACCGCAATTATAACGACTAGAAAGTTTTTTTTAATTAGTGGTGTTTTTGTTATTGATTTAATAAAAAACATTTTTTAAACATGCGTAAATGTTGCTACATCGGCTATCTTATAGCCTGACTCGCAACGGAGTGCTGCTACATCGACTGACAAATAGCCTGATTCGCAACAGAGTGCTGCTACATCGACTGACAAATAGCCTGACTCGCAAGGGAGTGCTGCTACAACGACTGACAAATAGCCTGACTCGCAAGAGAGTGCTGCTACATCGACTGAGGGTTTGGTTTGGCCAGGCAGTCTATCAATTAAAAAAAAAAATTTAATTTTCAAAACTTTTTCTGGTCTGGTTTATTAACGCGCTCTTTAAAACTACAGTTTATGGGAAATATTTTTTGATGCTACGCAAGAGACATGCAAGAGTATATATATATATATATATATATATATATATATATATATATATATATATATATATATATATATATATATATATATATATATTAGGGTGTGTCAATTTTATACTTTTTTTGAAAAAAAAGTTTAATAAAATTTGGGGTATAACTAAAAGTTGCAAAATTTTACGGAGAATCTAAATTTGTTAAAATTTTTTAAATCAGAAAAATATTTACTTAGGTGATTAGCCTTTTTATGAAAGTATTAACGGTTTTTATTTCCTTTTAAACGGAATAACGACGTTACCGGACAATACTGTACATAAAAAAAAACAGACTTTTAAACAACAAAACAAATTTACATTAAGTTTATAAAAAAATCATTTAATTTAATATGTATAAAGTATTAGAAAAATTTTTGTATTAAATGCGTAAAATAACTTTTTATTAAAAAAAAATTTTACTCAAGCGTAATTTTTTAACTTAATAATGTAAATTAATTTTTAAATTATTTATAATAGTAAATTAATTTTTCATTGCCGCATTTAGTAAACAACTGCGAACTGCATATTGTTAAATATAAATTTAAGAACTTTTGATCAATTGTTTTCATTCTTAAAATATTAAAAAAAAATTTTTTTTTCATTACTAAACAATAATAAATTCTTTTTAAATATTTTATAACTTGGAGGAATAATGGCACCCAAAACCAGAATAAGTACTTGTACGCAAATTAGTGTTGCATTTGGTACAGGAAAACAATTGAAGACTACATGGGTAAAACCACAGATGTCTCATTTTTCTCATTTTGAGAAAAATGAAATTTAGTGTTTAGAGACATTAGATATCTGTTTATTAATAATTTATTTAATTAAATGTATATTTTTCTGGCATTTTAGTCCTTATACAATATAAAAACGCAGTTTTTGTGCTAAATACAAGTATTATTTACTCACAGTGTTCTTTTGAAAACAAGACACTCATTTTTGACATCTGTGGTTTTTCCGTTGTAAACTCGTCAACTCATAAATTACGTTAGCTTGTAACTTTTTAGAGCACTTATTTTTTTAAAGGTAGAAGGTAACACATTATAATATACAACTATAACGTACTAAGCGTGTGATGAGATAATAAAGCCCCTCCCTCCCCTCTTTTAATAAAAAAAATTCAAACAAAATATTATATAAAAGTTTTTTTTAACTTAATGCAAAATAGCATTGTATCCTTATCTCTTCTCCAACCTCATCTATCTACCACAGATGATTCCATGATGTCTGTGTTCCATCACTTTATTTCAAGTTTATCTAAACCAATTGTGAACAGAATGTTAATAAAAATGTTTTGATTTTAATTTCAAAAAAAAATAAAATAGATTAAATGTCTTATTTTGTACATTCAGAAAATGTTTAGATGTAGTAAATCTTTAAATTTTTAACAAAAAAAAGCAACAGAGCTATGTATGCTTGTTTCAGTTTATCAGGCTCTTCAATCATTGATCAAAGCATATGAGATGTAACACACATAAAACTAAATATTTCCATTTTTCCATATAATTAAGCTTTAACTTATAATATTTAATACTTTAATTTCTCTAAGTGAGCATCTCTTAAATGAACAAGCAACCAAGATGTTTGGCATTGAAACTCTGCAAATTTCAGAAATTTTTCTTGTATCATTGTATTTTCTTGTATGGTTTTTTTTATTGTATTTTCTTGTATGGTTTTTTGTGAGATAGTCTAGTGTTTCTGCAAGAAAATTTTGATTTGCAATGGCCAATATTTGTCACATTTTTTAGAGGTGTAACACCTATACATAATGTGACAGAGTTCTAATTGGTAATGAAACAGTAATGCTGTTAAGTTTTTTAGTTTTATAAACTAGATAATAAAATCGAACTAAAACATTTATTTTTGTATTTTGCCTAGCTCATAAGTTACAAATCAATTTGATATCCTTTACACTTAAGGCAAGTGATAATTTAAAATCATGCAGCATAGAACAGCCATCTGTTTCCAACAGATATGAAAGTATATTAGTGTTAAAAAAATAAAACAGGTGTTGCCTTGAAGGTTTGAAACCAATATGTATAGTATACATATTGGTTTCAAACGTTTAGGCATTTTTTTTTTCGAAATCTAACCAAATTACTTCGCAATTAAAAAGATTAGAGTCAGAATATTATTGAGTAATAAATTTTCAAAAAGTGGACATCTGTGGTTTTACTCGTGTGGTCTTCAATTTCTAGTTTCAGAATTACCAACCAACAGAGATGTTATAAAATATACAATTTTATTAAGAGAGGGCTGCGAAGACATAAAAAAAAGAAACTATCCTGTAAAAGAGATGGCCAAAGATATAATTCCAGCTTTATTACACCAGTGGTCGAGTGCAAAATTGGAATTTACATCGCCTCAATTAATTAATGATAAAACAATTTGTGATAAAATAGTGACTTTGTGGAACAACGCTTCAGCAATAGCTTGTCCAAGAAAAAAAGGAGCTAAACAAATAATAAAATTTAAAGAAAAACTTGATAAACTTTTTGATATACAAGTATGCAAATGCCCAATTGTAAAATGTGATGATTTTATTTGTTCTGATGATTGTGATAAAGTAGTTCATTGTAAATGCAAATGTATCAAAGAGTACAAAATACCATCTATTGACGTTAATTTTATATATTTTCAAAAAATTAAAACTGATAGTATTGAAACCAGGAAACAGTTCAAAAGATTACTTAGAAAAGATCGAGAAAAATGTTTTGAGAATAAAGACAGCAATGTTATTTTAACTAAAAAAAAAAATTGAGTCAGATCAGATAAACTTTCAAAAAGAAAGTGATTTTAGTAATGAAATAGAATTAAATGATAACATTGATGATATTACTAATGTAGAATTACCTCTAGTACTAGAGAAATCATCAGGAAAAAAAAGATGTTACAATACCTTAGATATTTCACACATAGCTATGAATAGCGTAAGGTATAGTTCTTTTTAAATAAATTTATTTTTTAGTAATGTATTTATCCTTATAAATGTATATATATATATACATATATATATATATATATATATATATATATATATATATATATATATATATATATATATATATATATATATATATATATATATATAAACTTAGTCAATAGGGTGGAGCGATTTTAAAAATTTTCGAAATTTGATTAGCCTGAGCTGCGAATCGATGTCTTTTGGTGAAAAAAGAACCTTACTTTTTTTTTAATATAAATGAGTTTTAGAGGTTCCTCTTTGGATTCTAAATTTATGACGGATCCTAATATTGTTGAAGTTTTTTTTCTTCTAAACTATATTAACCTGGTACTCAAAAGAAGCAGAATAATACGCTTATTTTGAATATAATATTTGTTTTAATTTAAAACTAAAGAGAAAAAAAATAATGTTGTTTTTTTCATTAAAAAACCCCCGTCTTCATCAAAATGGGGGTTTAAAGGTATATTTTTGCAAATATTTTTTTAACTGAAAAATTTTTTTTAATAAAATTATTATTGATAAAACAAGCATTTTTTTCTGCTTTTTTTGAGTCCAAGGTTGATATAGTTTAGAAAAAAAAAATTCAAAAATATTAGGAATTGTCAAGGATTTAGAATCCAAAGAGGAACCTCAAGATCTTATCAAAACCAAAAAATATTTTTTTACTTTTATCTTATAATTAATAGACATCGATTCGTGTCTCAGGAATATTGATTTTTAAACTTTTTTTTTTTGCTATGAAAATCGCTCCACCCTATTAGTCAATGATGATTTTTTATTTAAAAGTAATTCTATTTCTATGTAAATTTTGCTCCCATAGATATGGGGTATCTGCACGTGCTACAGCTGCAATTGCTACAGCAACACTAATTGATGCAGGATTAATAACTCTGATGATAAAAAGTTAATTATTGACCATAGTAAAGTTTCGAGAGCGCAAGAAAAAGTTATCTCTGATCTTAGTAAGGATTTTTACAAAATAGCAAAAAGTGGAGAAGTGAAATTCATATTTTTTGATAGGAAAATTGATCAAACCATGATCAAATGTTCAATCATTTGATCAAATTGATCAAATGATTGAACTTGATGACTCAAATGCAAATTTTCCAGTAACAGTGAATACAGAACATTACTCTGTTTGTATGGAACCTGGAGGAAAATATTTGTTTCACTTTACTCCTGAGAAAGCAACAAAAAGTGTTAAACATGCAGAGATTATAGCAAATAAAATTGTTGAATGGCTGACTGAGAGAGGTATTGAAAAGTATTTACTGGCTGTTGGTGGAGACTCTACAAATGTAAACACCGGTTTGGGAGGGTGGAGTCATCAAACATATAGTAATAAAATTAGGAAAAAAACTTGTTTGGCTTATATGTCAACTCCATACAAATGAGTTACCACTGAGACATCTTATAACCAATTTAGATGGTCAAACGAAATCAAACAATAAATGGTCTGGTGTTATTAGTTCCATGCTTGATCATGCTACAGATCTAGATATAAATCCAGTATTTGAAACTATTAAAATTGGCAATCCACTTTTTTCTCTCGATGATAAAATAATAAATGACCTGTCTGCAGATCAATTTTATGGTTATAAAGTTGTTTGTGCCATTAGAAGTGGTATTTTACCAACAAAGGTTCATTTATTACAAATTGGGCCTGTTTCACATTCAAGATGGTTAACTACTGCTTACAGAATATATAGAATATGGATCTCTAAACATGGAATTCAAGGTAAAGATTTAGAAAATTTAAGATCTATCACCGAGTACATTGTAGGTGTTTATTTTCCTTGTTGGTTTAAGATTAAATTTGAACATTCTTAGATTGAAGGTCCTAAACATGTACTTTACCAACTGCAGCAACTTAAATTTCAAAAAGAAGATGTCATTAAAATAGTATCACTCTCTATTCAAAGATCAGCTTGGTTTTGTTTCAGTGAGTGTATACTACAAACATTGTTGTGTTCTAATACTGAAGAGGATAGAAGTGTCGCTATTAATAAGATAAAAGATATTAG
>NC_061165.1:25906329-26071329 GCF_022113875.1 Hydra vulgaris
ATTTTACTTAAGGTTTGTGCTTTAATAAAATCTTTTCTTACCTACTACTGTTGTTATTGTTACCTACTACTGTTGTTATTTTCATTGTTAAAATTCTGCTTCAGGTAAATGGTAAAAGCGTAGATCATCTTGTCGCAAAAGATGTTATCTCCATGTTAAGAGGATGTCAATCTGATGTTCACCTTCTTTTAATGAGATGTGCTGGGCAAAGTGAATCGATTTCTTCTAATAATTTGTCATCTATAGGATTGTAGCATAAATGAATTTTTTGTTCAGCTTTTATAATTTATATTATATAATGTATATAGTTTTATATCTGTGTTAACGTGTTTCATTACAATATATATTATATTAAAGAGTTATTCGTGCATATATTTTTTATATTCTGTAGATTTTATCTAAATAGTTGTTGTTTTTTCAAGACCTACGACTTTTAATTTTTTATCAATTGACGTTTTTATTCTATTTATTTGCATATATAAATAAAATGAAAATAATAATAATAAAAAAAACACATTTAAAAAATTAGTTTTTAGGGTTAACCCATATCCATCATTATTTGTTTTTGCGCCAAAAAAATTACTTGTAAAAAATCTAAAATTAAAATTTTTTTTTTTAGAAAAAACTTGAATTTATTTTTAACTAATTTTATTTTGTTTGAAATTTGAACTTTTGAATTTTTTATATAATATTTTAGATTTTAGTGATCAACGATCTTGCTTGTCCCTAAAAATATTTCATATAGGAGCATAAATTAAAAAAAAACGTAATTGTGTTAAGAACTTGTCTTATACAAATTTGCATCGTAATTTATATTTAAACGTTGCTAGTTCTTTTTTCAGTTTTTATTTAAAGTTTTTATTGTGTAATTTATTTTATATTTCTTTATTTATTATTGTACAACTTATATACACTATAGTATAAAATAAAAAAAATGAAATATAAAAAATATTTAATTTGCATCATAACGGAAGTAAGAAAATTACTTATTTCGAGTTTTTATCTTTTTTTTTTTTTTTTTTTTCTTGATAAATCATATAACAAATTTTGTATATATTATTAAAATAAATAAAATAAAATAAAACATTACAAAAGATCAATTTTTAGTGATTATATGAACATATAAACACCATAAAGAAATTTCAAAAAGGCATACAAAGCCTAAAAGAGTTATTAAATCAAAACTGTTTATTCGTATTTATATCAATTTATTACTTAATTTAAATTTTTTCGTCGAGAATCAAACCTAGAAATATCAATGATTACTCCCTAATTATGTTAGAATTGCCAATGTAAAGATTGTGAATGTTTTAATGTTTTCTATCTCGTGAAACCTATGAAAAAAAGTTTCGTTTTATTTATTTATGCACCAACTTATCCTTATATGACTTGAGGATAAAAACATAAACTTATTAAAATATATGTGAGATTTTCTGCATTAGATTCTAATTGAATTCAATTGTATTGTGAAACAATAAGTTGTAAAATCTCAAGGATACAATATTACAATAGTCTATAATAAATACAATATTACAATAGTCTATAATAAATGCAATATTACAATAGTCTATAATAAATACAATATTACAATAGTCTATAATAAATACAATATTACAATAGTCTATAATAAATACAATATTACAATAGTCTATAATAAATACAATATTACAATAGTCTATAATAAATACAATATTACAATAGCCTATAATAAATACAATATTACAATAGTCTATAATAAATACAATATTACAATAGTCTATAATAAATACAATATTACAATAGTCTATAATAAATACAATATTACAATAGTTTATAATAAATACATTAAATAAAGAATAAGAAAAAGAATAGTAATAAAAATAGAAACTGTATTATTAGTAATTGTTAATTACTTAATTTATAATAATATTTATAAATATTAAACATTTAATAAATGATAAGAATCGGACATATAGTAACAATAATCATAGTATTGCTAATACTAATAACAATAAAAACAATAGGAGGAATCGTGGTAAGCAGAACAGGAAACAAGTTGAACACGAGGAATCATTTTGTAATAATAATAGAATGATACTGCTGAAAATATACTATTCTCAATAACTCAAACTTCCAAGTGATTAAAGAAAATGGTTCGACTCAACGAATAGTCAACTAAAGCGAATTCTCGTTAAGTTGAACTTTGGCTGAATGAAATATTAGTTCGAGTTAAAACGCTGAAGTATATACATTAAATTTACATTATTATATTAATGTATAATGGTGTAAATTTAATGTTATACTTTGGCATTGTATGAATATAGGGGATTGTTCACGGATTCAAGCAGTACAGTCAAAAGATAATATAACCTTCAAAAACTCAAAAGATAAATAACCTTTGAAAATATTTAGCGACACAATGACTTCCTAATCATTTGGTACTAAAATTCCGTCTAAAAGATAACGGTTTTTTTATTTAGAAATTTATTAAACTTTTAACGTTTTTTTAATGATTTATCTTTTAACAGTTGTATTATAGCATTATTTTACGTCTGATAACACAAGATCTAAATACAACGAAAAAATATAGAAAATATTAGACTACAGTTATTTATGTTTTACATGGAATGACTTCTTTTTTTTAAAAAAAAATAATTGTATCAATATTTCTAATTCCCATAAAAAATGTTCAAGTTATTCGAAGAAATTTGTTAAAAGGGGACGAAAAAAAGGTTTGAATTAACGAAGTTCGAGTTATCAGAAGTTTGACCTAGCCGGAGAGTTTTATTAGAAATTTGTTTGACGATTTCAAAGTACCAAATAAAACAGTTCGAGATAATTAAAATTTGGGTTAACTGGTGTTCGACTTACCGCAAATTAACTATATTATTTTTTTAAGCCTTGTTCTGTAAGTTAGATAATCTTTAAAATATGTGGAAGCAGATTTGTTCCCAAACCTCTCATGAATATCTAAGATGTGATTCGAAAAAGCATAATATATGTTGCTAAGAGTTTTAAGATTGACATAGTGACAAATTTTAGCATTCCGTTTGATCCACATAGTTTTTTTGCTCGGCATTTAAGATGATGTAAAAAATATTAATTGGAATCAATTTTTATTCCAAGATACTCTACGGAGATAACCGGATTGATTTTTTGACCACTCAATCTGTAATTTAGTTGTTTATTTTGACCACTTAATCTGTAATTTAGTTGTTTATTTTGACCACTTAATCTGTAATTTTGTTGTTTATTTTGACCACTTAATCTGTAATTTAGTTGTTTATTTTAACCACTTAATCTGTAATTTAGTTGTTTATTTTGACCACTTAATCTGTAATTTAGTTGTTTATTTTGACCACTTAATTTGTAATTTAGTTGTTTATTTTGACCACTTAATCTGTAATTTTGTTGTTTATTTTGACCACTTAATCTGTAATTTAGTTGTTTATTTTGACCACTTAATCTGTAATTTTGTTGTTTATTTTGACCACTTAATCTGTAATTTTGTTGTTTATTTTGACCACTTAATCTGTAATTTAGTTGTTTATTTTGACCACTTAATCTGTAATTTAGTTGTTTATTTTGACCACTTAATCTGTAATTTAGTTGTTTATTTTGACCACTTAATCTGTAATTTTGTTGTTTATTTTGACCACTTAATCTGTAATTTTGTTGTTTATTTTGACTACTTAATCTGTAATTTTGTTGTTTATTTTGACCACTTAATCTGTAATTTTGTTGTTTATTTTGACCACTTAATCTGTAATTTTGTTGTTTATTTTGACCACTTAATCTGTAATTTTGTTGTTTATTTTGACTACTTAATCTGTAATTTTGTTGTTTATTTTGACCACTTAATCTGTAATTTTGTTGTTTATTTTGACCACTTAATCTGTAATTTTGTTGTTTATTTTGACTACTTAATCTGTAATTTTGTTGTTTATTTTGACCACTTAATCTGTAATTTTGTTGTTTATTTTGACTACTTAATCTGTAATTTTGTTGTTTATTTTGACTACTTAATCTGTAATTTTGTTGTTTATTTTGACCACTTAATCTGTAATTTTGTTGTTTATTTTGACTACTTAATCTGTAATTTTGTTGTTTATTTTGACCACTTAATCTGTAATTTTGTTGTTTATTTTGACTACTTAATCTGTAATTTTGTTGTTTATTTTGACCACTTAATCTGTAATTTAGTTGTTTATTTTGACCACTTAATCTGTAATTTTGTTGTTTATTTTGACCACTTAATCTGTAATTTAGTTGTTTATTTTGACCACTTAATCTGTAATTTTGTTGTTTATTTTAACCACTTAATCTGTAATTTTGTTGTTTATTTTGACTACTTAATCTGTAATTTTGTTGTTTATTTTGACTACTTAAGCTGTAATTTTGTTGTTTATTTCGACCACTTAATCTGTAATTTTGTTGTTTATTTTGACTACTTAATCTGTAATTTTGTTGTTTATTTTGACTACTTAATCTGTAATTTTGTTGTTTATTTTGACCACTTAATCTGTAATTTTGTTGTTTATTTTGACTACTTAATCTGTAATTTTGTTGTTTATTTTGACCACTTAATCTGTAATTTTGTTGTTTATTTTGACTACTTAATCTGTAATTTTGTTGTTTATTTTGACCACTTAATCTGTAATTTTGTTGTTTATTGATTTTAGATTGTTTTGATTTAATGTAAAAATTTCAGTTTTATTCTAGTGTGACAGTTTTCAGTGACAGTTTGTTGGACATGAAACTAGATGCGATAATGATTAACGTGCTTGTTTAGTTTTATAACGATTGTTGATTACAAACAAGTTGATGTCACCAGCAAAATGGTAAGAAGTTGTCTTTATTTTAATAATAAATTATGATCAATCATAAAATCAGGAAAAGCAAAGGCCCAATACAGAGTCTTGAGGTGCATCAGTATAGTGCAATTTACTAAAGAAGATGTTTTACTATTAATAGAGACAAATTGAAATCTATCATAAAAATAAGAAGTGAAACAATTCCTCTAATACCATTGTGTTCCAATTTATTTAGGATGAAAGTATGATCAACAATGTCATATGTTTTCTGTAGATCAATAAACACACCACAAGCGAAAAGTTTATTGTCAAGAGCTTCTCTGGTAACCTCAGTAATTTCAAAAAGTGCATGAGCTGTGGAATGCTTGCAGCGAAACCCATATTAGTATTTATAAAGATATAGATATTTATGTAGAAAGTTGTATAATCTGCTATACATAGCTTCTTTAAATGTTTTACCTATGCTTGAAAGAAACGTAATTGAGAAATAACTAGTGTGGTTCATTAGAGAGCTCTTTCAATGAAGTGGAATAACTTTTGCTACTTTAAAGATACCAGGAAGAAGTCTATTTCAAAAGAATTATTCATCACTATGTAGAGATAATATGGGAAACAAGTTTGAGAATAAATGTGGATACCCAAACTTTTTTTATTTGGCAGATTTTATTAAAACTTGATACCTTGCTTTCGGTGACGGAATCTATAAAAAAGGAGTTATTATTTTTATTAATTAAACAGTCTGTTAAAATTCATTTAGGAAAATATTTTTTGTCAAATATATATATATATATATATATATATATATATATATATATATATATATATATATATATATATATATATATATTAATTTAATAGAAATACTCTAAAGGTGAGTTACAGTTGTATGCCAAACATTAAATCAATCGTTAACTTTCATAACCGTCATATTATGAAAAACATCCCCCCAGAATCAGATAAAAGTTGCAATTGTATTACTAAAAGCAAGTGCCCTTTAAATCAACAGTGCCTCGTTAATAACATAGTGTATCAAGCCAATCTATATCCAGGCACTCCAGACGGGATTGAAAAAGTGTATTTTGGAGTAAGTGAAACTGCTTTTAAACTTAGATACGCTAACCATACAAAATCTTTTAACATCGATAAAAACGATACTGAGTTGTCTAAGGAAGTATGGAAGTTAAAAGAAAATGGAGTAAACCCGACAATTAAATGGAAAATTTTAAAACGTTGTAGATCTTAATACAATCCTACAATAAAACGATGCAACTTATGTCTATACGAAAAGTATTTCATAATACCGTACACCTATGATAACTTATTAAATAAGAGGAATGAATTAGTATCTAAATGTAGACATAAAAGCAAATTCCTCCTTTCGAATTTCGATACGGGTGATTAGGCAGCCGTTTTTAGTTTTTTCTTATCTTTTTGTTTTTGTTTTGTTTTGACGACGGAGCACACTCCACTGTAACTTTATATTTTAACGGTTTTTTTTGTTTCTTGTTTTGTATTACATGGCTGATGATTGCCTTTAGGCATGAAACTATTAGTACCATAAAATGTTGTTTTCTTTATTTTTATAAATTAATATAATGCTCTATTAAATAATATAAATAAATCCTATTTATTTATTATTGAGCACTCTTATACGTACAAGAGTTTTTTGTATTTTATTGCAAATACAAAGTATCATACAATATATATATATATATATATATATATATATATATATATATATATATATATATATATATATATATATATATATATATATATATATATATATATATATATATATATATATATATATATATATATATAAATAGAAGGATATTATTACGTTGGTATATTACCACCTGTCTTTGAAAGTTTTCTCAGTATATTATAATATATATAATATACTGAGAAAACTTTCAAAGACAGGTGGTACAAACATAAAAACTCCTTTGTTTATGAAAGTAAGGCCAACTCCACTGAACTTTCGAAATTTGTGTGGGAATGCAAAAATAAAGGTATAGAACCTATTTTAAAATGGAATATCCTCGATCAAGCGGAGCCATTCAAACCTGGTGGTAAATTTTGCAATTTATGCTTGACAGAAAAATACCACATTATTACGTCGCCATTGAATTTGCTTAACAAAAGAACCGAGCTTGCGTCAAAATGCCGCCATGAAAATAAATTTCTAATAAAAAACTTTAATGTCATCAAAGCGGACACTCCATAGCATTTTTTGTATATAATTTTTGTCGTTACTTTTTATTGTTGTTACATCTGATGATCGCTATTGCGTGAAACTTTTAGTTATGTAATTGAAATATATCTTAATAATTATTTAGTTTTCACTATATTATTTGCTCTACTAATTATATAAAACGCTGTATTGAGCACTCTTACTGGAAATATTAACATAATTCCTACAATATATATATATATATATATATATATATATATATATATATATATATATATATATATATATATATATATATATATATATATATATATATATGACATATATATATATATATATACATATATATATATATACTAATAACAAATATAACTTGAGAATTATTATAATTAATAATATTATGAAATAATCAAAACTAAATACAGTAGTCTCTCTTTTAATTGCGCATCCAAACAGTTGCGCATTAGTTGCGTATTCCAGTTAATTGAGCGTTTAGGCCAAAAATATTAGGGTGGAATGCAAGAAGCAAACTTGAGTCAAGTTCGACTTGAACTTTACTTTGTAACCAATAGCGGCAGAGTACTTTTTGAGGGGAAAACCCATACTCTGTCGCTTTTGGTTGCAATGTAATGTTCAAGCCGAGTCAAGCTCAACTTGAACTTTAAATTGCAACCAATAGCAATGTTCGCTTCTTGCGTTCCACCCTAACAATGTTCGCTTCTTACAAACCAATAACAAGTTCGCTTCTTGCATTCCACCCTAAGTGTTTCAATTTTTTACTGAGTTTTTTGTTGAAAGTGTAATTAGATCAGAAAACGTTAGTATTATTTTCCTGTTTTAAGTTAAAAACTAGTTTTTATCATAAATATTTTGTGATAATGATTTTATCAGAATGTAAATAGATTAATAATTCGAATTCGAATCGAAGTAAATAATAAATCATGTTTTAAACAGATAATAATAAGTTTTAACGATTTATCAGTCAAGTCTCATTAAAATAACTTTAATAAAAAAAATTCATTTAAAATTTAGCTGTCTATTCACAGTTCTCTTATTCCAACTTTTTTATCCTTAGGGGAGACCGGGGTTGGTTGCAACAGGGGTAAGATGCAACAATGCGTTTTAAAGAATAATTTTTACATATTGTTTTTCAATTTTTTTACATTATATAACTATAATTATGACACGCAAGTTATAAAAAACTTATAGTAATAAACTTAAAAATTTAAAAGTTATTGATAATTGTTTTTTTTCTATATAAATTTCTAATTTTCGTTTCAATGTTTTTTTGGGTTTTACAAAAAACTAAGAAGTATATGACAATAATAAAATAATAGTAAGTTAAAAAAATCTTTTTCAAACACAAAAAGTAAAAAAAAATAGATTTTTTTAATATGGCTAATTGTATGCATTGATTAGAGTGATCATGATGCCTACGGGGTAAGTTGCATCAAATTGCTCGGGGTAAGTTGAATCACAAAAGAACTGCGGACTTTATTAATTTTACGCACTTTTCTAAATAATCGACTTTTTTTTAATAACAAGACAGCAAAGAAGTTTTTGAAAAAAAATTATAATTTTAAAGATAAGACTATGTAACGTACATATGTATGTTATATTTATAAAGCATATGTATATATGTCTAATAATATAAAAGATAAGTTTATATTCTATGTTTATATTTATATTCGAGGATTATATAATCCTCGAATATAAATATAAACATAGAATATAAACTTATCTTTTATATTCAAAGACATATATATATATATATATATATATATATATATATATATATATATATATATATATATATATATATATATATATATATATATATATATATATATACATACATATATATATATATACATATATATATATATATATATATATATATATATATATATATATACAGTGTGTATATATATATATATACAGTGTGTATATATATATACAGTGTGTATATATATATATATACAGTATATATATATATATATATATATATATATATATATATATATATATATATATATATATATATATATATATATATATATATATATATATATATATATATATATATATATACATTTATATATATACATTTATATACATACATACGTAAAAGTTATAATTACATTATTAAAATATTATTATTATTAAGTACATACTTAAAACATTAATAGGTATATAAATAAATGTAGCAATTTAGACTAAATTATATAAAATGATTTTTGTAATGTGTTTTTTTATTGTTATGTTATTTAGAGGTTTAATAAAAATTGTAAATGCGAACTTACAAGAGAAAAACTGAAAAAGGACTTTATCCAAAAGAAGTAGTAATAGAGGCAGCAAGCCACGTTATTGATGGAAGAGTAACATCAGTTCGTGCATCAGCAAAAAAGTTTGGAATCCACTACTCGACTCTTTCTCGTTATATAAAAAAAGTTAAAAAAGCTGTTGATATGGGAATGCCACTACCTTATCCTGGATATAAAAAGAATCAAGTTTTTACTTATGAACAAGAAATAGCTATTGCTTCATATATATCAATATGTTCTGATATCTATTTTGGATTATCACCATATGAAACAAGAAAGCTTGCATTTGAATGTGCAGTAAAGTATGGTATTATTTTTCCCAAATCGTGGTTAAAACATTCCATGGCTGGTCCTGATTGGATGAGAGGGTTTTTAAACCGACATCCAAGATTGTCTATCAGAACTCCAGAAGCAACAAGTCTTGCACGAGCAACTAGCTTTAATCGTGCTAATGTAGGTGTTTTTTTTCAAAAATTATCAGATGTTTTAGATAGGCATCATTTTTTTGCATCAAATATCTTTAATGTTGATGAGACTGGTATCACCACTGTGCAAAAACCAAACAAAATAATTGCTCGTAAAGGCATTAAGCAAGTGGGTGCATTAACTTCTCAAGAGCGAGGGACATTAGTGACAATGGTAATAGCCGTAAATGCATATGGCAATAGTGTGCCTCCAATGTTTCTTTTTCCAAGAAAGAAATTCTTTGATCACTTTATTCGTGATGGGCCAAATGGCTGCATTGGTGCTTCGAATGGATCAGGCTGGATGAATGAGGAGTGCTTTATTACTTACATAAACCACTTTATTCGACATGTAAAGCCATCAAAAGAAAGCCCTGTGTTATTACTTTTAGACAATCATCAATCTCATTTATCTATTCAATTAATAACATTGTGTAAAGATAATGGTATAGTTTTGCTTTCTTTCCCTCCTCATTGTTCGCATAAGTTGCAACCTCTAGATAGATCTGTATTCGGACCATTTAAAAAATGCTTAGCTAATGCACAAGACTCATGGATAAAAAGTAGTCCAGGGAAAACAATGAGTATATATGATTTACCAGGAATTGCAAAAATAGCATTACAACATTCTCTTACACAACAAAATATATCTTCTGGTTTTAGAGTGGCAGGAATATTGCCATATAATAAGGATATATTTTCAGATGCAGATTTTGCTCCATCATTTGTTACGGATCGTCCAGCAACCCAATCTAATGCAGCTATTGATATTAGTATATCAACTTCAACCTCAGATGCAATTCCATCTGCAGTTTCAAAATTTTCCCCTGAGGTTGTAAGACCGCTACCAAAAGCACGACCCAGGAAAGAAATACTCACTAGATCAAAGAGAAAGCATACAGAAGTACTCACAGATACACCAGTAAAACAGCGTCTTATGGCTGAAAAAGAAATTAGTTCTAGAAAGCGAAAATCTGCTAGTACTTCTGCATCAAAAAAAAAAACAATAAAAAAGTATAATTGTTGACTTGAAATGTAATGAAACTCTTTAGTTTCTTTAATGCTAGTTTGTTTTTTTATGAGCCTTTATTGCTTGGAAATTTTTTTTTTTGTTATCAAAGTTAGATTATTGTTTATTTTTATGAAAGTTGTGTTTTATATTATTTATAAAACTACTCTTGCATTTTTATAAATTGATTTAATGTTTACTGAATAACTAAAGGAATACTTTTTTAAAAAAACACTTAAAAGTTTAAATAATATATGAGCTTAAATAATAATCCTCATTATTTTCTTTCTTCAGTTTTTAAAGTCTTTGAATGTAAGCATTAGTTTACTAAACATGTCAGGTACATGTCAAGTCTAAAATACTACTTTTCTTTTCTTTTAATTATAATGTTTTGTTGCCAAATAGAAATTACAGATTAACTAGTAATTTTTATGTGAACTCTGCAAAGCTTATACTTTAAAAGTATTGTGTTGCAACTTGCCCCGTGCACTGTTGCAATTCGCCCCGGTGCGGGGTAAAATGCAACATATTTTTGTTTCACTATTGCGGAATAACTAAATTTGATATTTTATTTATCAATGTTGGATTAATACGTAACTTAAATCTATTTTATAACCCTGAAAAATAAAATCGAAAAAATATATATTTAAAGGGTATAAGTTACGTTTTTAAAATTTTGTTGCAACCAACCCCGGTCTCCCCTACTTCTTATGGCTAAAGGCAATGGAAAAAGATTATCAGAAGATCAACGAGTCAAAATGATAGCTAAACTTAAAAAAAATGATGCGCCTAGCAAAAGAGCGATTGCAACAGAATAATGTAGCTTAAAATTCAATTTGATCTCTCTGGAATAATTGAGATCAAATAGAAAAAATAAGTTTACTAATGACAGAAGAAGCTAGAAAAAATGTGTTTCGATTATCGTCTGGAAAATTTAAAGCAATAGAAAATGAGCTATATATTTGGATTGATGCATTGCGTCGTCCAAAGATTGAAGTGCCTCCATCGTTAGCAATTATAAAAGCAAAAGAAATAGTGCAAAAATTAAATATAAAAGAAGAAGAATTTAAAACTTCTTAGCAATGGCTCTCAAACTTTCGTCGTCGTCGAGGCTTAAAACTGATCTCTTTGACGAAGGAGCTGAAGTTTGGAGAGTTGGAGCTGAAGTTGACAAAGATGATCCTGTTCCTCTTTAGCAACTTGAGGACCATTACTCAGTTATTAAAATGTACAGACCCGAAAATGTATATAATATGGACGAAACTAGACTTTTTTTTCGCTTGCTGCCTAGATATTCTCTGTTAATGCCTACTGAAAGCTTAGTAACTACGATAGGTAAAAAAAAAATTAAAGAAAGAGCGACTTTAGCTGTTTGCTCCAACACAACAGAATCTCACAAAATACCCTGTTCTATGACTGGAAAAGCTGCACGACCTGCACGTATAATTGGTAGAATATGGCCCATACCATATTTTTGTCAGAAAAATGCATAGGTGGATGTCTCTATATGTTGGAAATGGTTCAATGAAGTCTTTTATCCTGAAGTTAAACGCAAAACTGGCTTGTCTTTTATTATTAGACAATGCAACTGGACATTTTAGGGCGTTTGAGCGTAATCTTGTAAAAGTTGTTTTCTTCGCCCCAAATTGTATAAGTTGGAAGCATGTGATATGGGATTATTACGCCTCTCAAGAAGCGATATAAATATCTATATCTCTCAGACATATTGTCATATTACAGTCTCAATGTAAAATACAAAGGAATGTCTGAAAGTAGTCTTTTGTGCAAAAGAGGTGCAGCAGGAGTTGAATACGGGAAGCCCGCACTTCTTTTTGACGCTGCTAAGTATGTCGATTTGGTTAGGAAATCAATTTAACCTTTATCTCTAAAAAATTGCTTCGACAAGGCAGAATTATTTCAGATTTCCAGTCCCGTAACACTGAACTAATTAGAAAAATTAGACAAATTAATTAAAAAGCAATCCAGATTATATATATAAGATTCTTGGGAATCGTTGTTGATGAAAAAGTATCCTGCCTTCCTCATATAATATATATCCAGTCAAAAATTACTAAAATCATAGGTTTAATGTAT
Source organism: Hydra vulgaris (assembly GCF_022113875.1). Lineage (NCBI taxonomy): Eukaryota > Metazoa > Cnidaria > Hydrozoa > Anthoathecata > Hydridae > Hydra > Hydra vulgaris. The sequence continues at coordinate 25,919,211 of NC_061165.1, forward strand.
CGAGTTCGCTCGTACATCAATACAAATAGTCTTAAATTAATTTACTTTGGGCTAATTCACAGCCTCATCAGCTATGCAAACATTTCATGGGCAAGTACTCAAACAGCAAAGCTTAAGAAACTTTATAGTTTCAGAAACATGCCTGTAGAATCATTTACTTTAAAAATAGGCGGGAACACGCTAATTCCTTAATGAAAGATATGAAAATGATGAATGTATTTGAAATAAATATCTACCAGCATTTAATTTTCATGTATCATTACAATCACAATATCTCTCCTATAAGCTTTAATAATAAGTTTGAGTTAAATAAAAATGATAACTATAATCTTAGAGCGAATATGTTGAACACATATAAACTTCCTAGGATAATAAATAAATATTCAGAATACAGCATTTTATATCGAGGTCCAAAAGTATGGAATATTTTTCAAAAAGGGTACACAGGTACGGTGAGTTTGTTAAGTTCATTTAAGTTTTTAACAAAAAAAGAAATCTTTAAAACCTGTGAAACATTTTTTGTTAATAATGCTTTGGATAAATTCTGTTAAATACGTTTTTGTTTTGTTTCTACTTTTGTTTGTTGCTTGACAATTTTTATTAGCGGATTACGCATTTTGTTATGATATTTTATTGAAATTTTTTATTTTGTATGTCATATTATGATATTTTAATTAAATCTTGTTAAAGGGGTTCTATGAAAAGATTGCGTTCTGTCACCCTCATCTTTTTTGAGCCCCTATCTGTTTTATTTATTTTGTTAAATTTTATATTATGTAGTGGAATTTGTAAAATTCTTTTGTTATGTAAATAGAGAAGAAAGAAAAAAAAAAAAAAAAACTATGCTCTGAGGAGGCTGACTTTGTATCTTTTAATATGGTCTCGCTGCTGAACGAAATTGAAGGAATAGGGAATATGATCAGTTTGGAAGATATCAGCAATTTTAAATCAATTGACTGTGAAGATTTTCAACGTATATTGAAGCAATCAAGGAAGATGTTGAAGATTTTTTGTCTTATGAAGAAAATAATGATAATGTAGTTGCTATGAATAACAATTCTGATAAAGAAGAAGCTAATAATGATGAGATAGACGATGGTACAGACTTCTTAGGTATTGAATTTATACATTTATCTCTGATCAATATTATTAAGCATTTAAAATGTCAAAAAGGTTAAGCAATTTTAAAAGAGAACAACGATAATTTAACGAATAGCTACGAACAACTATCATCAAACATACTTAGTAATGATGAAAATTAAACGAGAAAAGCTGCAGAATGCATATCAGCCTACAATTCATGACTATTTCCGTCATGCATAATATATTTCTTAATAAAGATTTGTTTATGTAGTTAATAATTTATTTGCTAAATTTTTTCTTCTCTTTTTGTTATTTGCGCACTCCTAGTTAATTGCGCACCGCAGTACCTGTTTCAACTTGCGCAATTAAGCGAGAGACTACTGTAACTGCTTTGAAATTAAAAATTAATTTAAATTAAAACCACTCAAATTAATATATATAATAGCCATATACATATATAATCAACATCCCATATAAAAATATATATATGGGTTGGTACGCTAAGAAATAAAAGTCAATTTAAAAAAAAAATGATAAAATAAAATTTAAAATTTGGTTCATTAATTTTTTGTTCACAGAATACAAAAATTTTTAATGCAAAATTTTAACTTTGAGTAATAATAATGTGGGTTTATATCAACCAATTAATTTGCAATGTTCATAACAACGCCATAGCAACCAATAAGGAAACAAAAACATTTCCAATGTAAAATTGCAAAAATCTATATATTTTAAATATTAAATAATATTTGAGTATTATAGTCTACCTTGTTTATTTTTTTGGTCATAAGTTGAATGATCATTCAAATTCTTAATATAAATTCAAGTTAATTCAAGCAAGGTTGTTTCAAGCAGCATTTTTTAGTATTTTGAAATTTTACAAGTTATACTATTCACTGTTTGTACTATTTTAAAAGCACAATGTGTAAAGGTAACAAGCAGAATTTTGTTTCAAAAAAAAAAAGAACATATGTTCAATAATATTTCTGAAAATGCTTTTGATAATTTAAAAAAAAAAATGATCTGGTATATACCGCTTATATGAATGCTGCAACTAAAAGTATGAACAAGGCAACCCAAGAATACATAACAAATGATCTGGAAGGTCCCTACTACCATTGTATTACAAATTACGGCACGTGGCCGTAATTTGTAATACATTGGTAGTATTTGTCTAATAATAAATAAATAAAAAGACACAGACCTGTCTGCAGGTCAATTGATTGGTGAATTCATTCCACTGCCCTTTACGCAGCACCGAATACACTACCAGTATCAATTTTTGGCTTGAAGTGGTTGAATCATCAACTAATAACAAAATCATACTCTTTAATTTTATGACTTCTGCAATAATTTTTTTCTTCAACTCGTTACCTGTATGATTGACAATGTTAATGCATAACTTTTTAGAATGAAGATTACGACCCAATTCAACTCCGTTAATTTCTTGAAGATCAATTTTTCGATTTCAAAGTTATCAAAGAACTTATATTCTTTTCTAACTTTTGCAGTTCAAAAAATGTTTGTTGTTACAATTTACTCTTGCGTTAAAAACTTGAATGTTTGAAAGTGTCTCTTATTTTGCTTATGCAGCTTGATGTCAGATTCTTTGTAATCAAATATTTTCCTACGTAGCAAACTTATTTGATAATTTTACATCACTTTTCAAATATATCAATTAAGTTTTAACTTTGAATTTAATACGTTGTTAACAGGAAGTTAGTTAACAATTAAATAAAAATTACTGTTGCAAACAGCGTAAAATTTGTGTTCTAAAATATCGATCTTTTTTAAGTAGCGTTGCGCATTATGAGATTGAATTTCGGAAAAATATTGCACATAAAAAATAATTTCTTCTAGTAGAGGGGTTGATATTTGAACAAACAAACATTTTGGTAACATAAAAAAGGACTATAAAAAATAAGTTAAAGTAAATTCTTTTCAAGCAAATTTTGTTTTTACAAACTGCTAAGAAACAATAGATTCTGAAATGCAATGCTGTAATGTTTGCAAATATGCAAAAATGTTTTTCTTAAACTTTACGAACCACATTTGAATTTTCAGTTTAAAGAATTTTAAATACAATTTTTTTTAAAACTGAAAATGTTAAATATTTTAAAATTAAGTTTATTAAAAGGCGGGAAAAAAAATGTATAAAAAAAAGGTGCCGGAACGCCGTTCCGGTGCGTTCTAGGAGAAAAAAAGTACTGTATATATATGTATGTATGTATGTGTGTGTTTGTAATGATGCTGTTTGTGCATATACTATCAAGAAAATGCTCGATGAACTTAGCCAGTGCTATAGTATAGTAGAAAATAAAACGATGTGATTTTCACGACTATAAGTTTCGCGCTATAGTAATCATCAGGTGAAATACAAATATAGTTTCAACACAATGAGCAAAGTAATTGTAAAATGAGTTCCTAAATAACAAGAAAGCTGAATAATATTATACTTAATCATAATAATGATAAATATTTAATTACAAAGAGTGGTAATTATAATAATTACAAATAAACTTAATTTTAGTAATAATGAATACCATAAATTAAGAATTTTTAAAAAAACGCGGAGTAAAAAAAAGTAAGAGCTTTTTATCATCTTGATCTTTTTCTTTCATTAACTTGAACCCTTTCTTAAATTTCTCTCAGCTACTTATTTATTTTGTATATTGTTCTTTAATTATAATAATAAAAGAATTAAAAAGATTATAATAATCTTTGTCTACGAAGTTCTAAACCAACTTTAAATGTTCAAGTTTTTTATCCCGATTCTTTTTAGCCTTTTTCTATTAAAAAATCTTAATCTCATTTAAAGATATATTTAACATATTAATTTATTATTACATATTATTAACTTTATTGAGTAAACTGTTTTTTATTTCATTTTTACTTGCTTCTTATTTACAACTTTATTTTAAAATTGCTACTCAAATCTTTACATCACGCACTCCTTGGAAGTGCGTGATGTTAAGATTTAAGGACTGCGAACTTTACTTTGAAATAAAAAAAAATTAAACTGATAGCAAAATTTGGTGAAAAAATCATTAAATGGGTCCGAGAATATACAAGCTCCTTAACTTTAATTCGAATGCAACCTCATCGATTGATAATTGAAAATTTCCGATAGATGAAATGAATTTATTTAAGCCAGAGGAAAAGAAAGATTAATTAGAAAGAGTTAATCATAGCATTTATTTTTTAGAAAGAATTAATTCAAAATTAATATCAGCATTTATTTTTTTTAGTAACTTTAACAAAATAAAGTCTAAAGAAACAAACTTTATTTGATAAGTTAAATACCTTGTTATAAATAAACATTTATGAAACTAGGCATTTTTTTACCAAGAAGGAAACAGATTATAATTTTTATTGGCATCCAATCCATTTAAAAATTTTTTTTAATCAACTATATGACGTCACTCACATTTTAAATGTTGCTTTTTCACTATTTAATATTCGAGAATTTTTTAATTTTAGATGACTATGCCAGACTAAACGAAAAAAATTAGACAACTATCGATTAATACTCGACAACTATCGATTAATAATCGACAACTATCGATTAATACTCGGCAGAAAGTATATTTATGATTTAATAAATCATTGAACAAAATAATAAATAAACTTATACATTTTGACACACTAATCTAGGACAACAATATCATGAAATATTAAAAAAACTAACTTAATTCATAGTGAGCCTATAATAAATAATTACAAATAGAAAAAGCGCGAAGAAAAATAATTATAAAGAATAAAAGAGTATATAAAACTTTAAAAAAATCAAGTTAAATATTTGCACGGCTTAAAATACTCTTATATAAGAAATTCTTCAGCAGACTGCAACAAATGTCCTTGCAATTTATTAGCTTTCTCTACATCAAGCCTTTTCCATAACTCTAAATCATCTTCAGGTAAACATGCTCGAGGATTGTTTTTAAGAGCCAAAAAATACCTAAACACGCCTACTTGTGACATAACATCAAGCGCACCAATATCAAATGTATCAACGTTACAAGAGCTAGACTCGTTTTCTTTAACTGAACAAGATGATGGTGTACGAAGGACAGTTGGGCCAAAAACAGTTGCTAAATTGTTTACACCCATCTTGTTTATATTTTCTAGTAAAGAAACTCTAAAAAAAAAATATACATTTATAACATTTATATATATTTATAAATATATGTGAACATAAAAAAATAAAATTAAACCAAAATCAATAAAATCTAAAAGAACTTGGTTAAAAAAAAAAAAAGAAATGAATTTTTTTAAAATTCATTTCTCTTTTTTTAATAGAGAAATCACACTTCATTTTGGAAACAGAGAAATCATATTTTATTTTTTTAACACAGAAATCATACTCTTATAATCATACATTTTGGAAACGAGTAAAAAATTCACAGCACCTTATATTTTCTTCAAAATTGATTAGTATAAAAATATCGTTAGACTATTTTTTTCATTTTCTATGTCAACCTTGAAACCGTGGGGGAAAAAACAGTTTTTACTCTTTTCATAGAGAATGATATCTTTAAAATACTGAATGATTGACAAATAAATGCAAACTAATACCTTTTAAAAGGATTTTTGAGATATTATTAGCGGTAAGTTGAATGATATGGTCAATCAGATGCGTTTTTAGGCTTCCTTACGCCCCACAGTGTTTTAAAGAGGTCGAAAAATGGCCAAAAAAAAAATGATTTTACTTATTTTTAAAAAAAGCAAGTTCGATTTTGTGAAGAAATTGATAAGGATCCCGTATCTGTATAAATAAAAGAACACTTCTTGGTCACTTTGAAAAAAATTAAAAAAATAAAATACGACTCATGAAGGGAAACAATTATAATTTAAAATATTTATTTGATTAATTTTATTTAAACTATTTAGCATGCTGTATTTTAAGACGTAATACTCTATTTAGCATGCTGAATTGATATAACTAATATTAACACAAATCTTTTGGTGAAGTAAGAAGTAAGTAAGTAAGAAGGTGAAGTAAGAAGTAAGTAGGAAGGTGAAGTAAGAAGTAAGTAGGAAGGTGAAGCAAGAAATAAGTAGGAAGGTGAAGTAAGAAGAAAGTAGGAAGGGCTACTCTTACATTATTAGAGAAGCTATTCTCTAACAACATTAGAGAAGCAAACATTCTATGAGCATGTAGGTTTTTCACAAAAATTATAGCAATGAGGAGGAATATAAAAAAGGTTACTTCAATAATAATGAATACTCCAATAGAAATATATAATTTCTTGTATAATGAATTCTAACATAAATATATAAATATTGTAGTAAGCTCCAAAAGAAATATAAACTTTAATATAATTAACTCCATCACAAATATAATTATCTCCATCACAAATATTTATATAAGCTCTAGTATAATACGCTCCAAAACAAATGTATACATAAACTTTAATATCAACTTTAATCGAATTAACTCAAATAATAATCAATGTTCTTGTGTTTTTCACTTTGTCTTTACAGTTTTTTCACTTGCATTTATTGGATGTTTACCCTCATAGAATGTTCTTCTGATTTCTACAACAGATTGTGTACATCTTGGAACATTCTGTGGAAGCCAACACTTCCAGAATGTTGGCTTCCACAGAATGTTCCAAGAATGTTCCAGAAATTTCAACAATGTAAATACAGAATACAAACTTATTTTCAAAATGAACAAGAAATTTACATTTAATTTACAGCAAAAAAATACATATTTATCAATTAATTTTTAACGAGCCAAACAAGAACATCAGACGTTAGATGTTCACTTATACTTTTTGAAACTTGTAGAAGATACTATAGAGTTCAATCTAATAAGAAGGTGGTTGAACTAACGTCTTATCACATTAACTCTTTAAATTTTTGCACTTGCATTTAATCTAGCTTTGCAGATTTCTTTGTAATACTTATCTACTATCGAATTTGAATTGTTTATTCAGCAGAATGTAATTTTTTATTTAGCAGTGGAGAGTGACAGACCAAGTTACAATGCCTTTTAGTTGCTATTCCTTTTTTGCACATTTCCTTAGTCATTCATTTAAGCTCCAACAACATGCAGGATTGAGTAGAGGCAAACTTTCTGACAAACAATCTTAACGCTAAATTGAATTGCTATTGATCTTGTAATGCTTCTGAAGAACCTCCTGGCTCTCTGGTAATATTTAAATTAGAGTGCAATAAAAATAGAAATACCAATTCCCAAATAAACACAATACAAAATCTAGATGTCTTAAATTAGAATGTACATGATATTGATTTATAATAAATACAAATTTAGCTAAAGTTGTAATCTCCCAGAGATTAAATATTATCATAAGCCGCTAGTTTATAAGATCCTAGATTACTTTTAAACTTAATTCAATATAGTGCAAATATGTGAAACTTTTCATATTCATTTTCTATACAATTGGAGAAGTGTTGATACAAATGTTAGATTGATACAAGTGTTGATACAAGTGTTGACAACTTTTTGTAAATATAAAGTTTAAACATTTTTTAAAATGTCTAAAGTTTATATTTATAAAAAAATTAATCTCTGTTTTTAAAACTTTTTTTTTGAGGATTTTTCTGTTTGATCTTTTTTTGAGGATATTTCTGTTTGATCTTTTTTTAAGGATATTTCTGTTTGATCTTTTTTGAGGATATTTTTGTTTGATCTTTTTTTTTCATTCAGTTTTTATCAAAACTAAATTAAAAATTACTTTTTACTGAATGTGTTATTGGCCTTTAAAGATTTCTGAGGCACTGTGTAACCCCTTGGGGAACGGCATTACATGGGTAAGAGTCTCTATTCATTAGAAGACTTATAAATAAATAGTTTTAAAGAAATAACGTAGTTATTGATGTACTTAGTTTTTATTCGAATATGTCTCATAAAATATAAATTTATATTTTAATAGAGGAAGTTTTTCTAATTTAAACTAAAATCTTATTTCTAGTTTTTTAAGTTTTTTGTCACAAAAAGATGTGCAAAAAATTTTGGCTTCAATGGATTTATCAAAAAGCTGCGCCGTTTTTTTTAAGGTTTATAAAATTTTATGAGGTTTGTAAAAAAATTCTTTAATAAAATTTCCCTAGAATTGTAAAGATGGTGCTGTAAAGATGGCATTACTGTTGCAATATAGTTTATAAAAAAAATTCTTTAACAAAATTTTTAACTTTTTTAATTTTTAATAATATTTTTTTCAGATTTTTTTTTTTGTCATTGAGTGAGCATTATATATCGATGGGTTAGTAACATAAAAACATAACTACAAAAAATTCGAAATGAAATACTCACCAAATTCTTTTCTATCAGTAACAAAAAATCATATCTCCTCAAAAACTACCACTTGATAAATATCCATAATTGTATCATAATTTTAAAATAATGAAAACAACACAACAACCCATCAGCTGATACATCTTTGTGTATCAACATTTGACAATTTGTAGATAAGTTTTATTAACATAACTTATTAACATAGCTATATATATATATATATATATATATATATATATATATATATATATATATATATATATATATATATATATATATATATATATATATATATATATATATATATATATATATATGTATTAGGGTGTCCCAGCTTACATAGGAGAAATTTTTCTAATTTCAAAACGCATACCCTCTATTTTTTTTATTTGACTCCAAAAACTTAAATATTAAATATTATTGAGATCAGATGATAACCCGTGCTGACTTCAAATGTCAAAGTTTAAGTTGAAAAGTTAGTATGGATCTATAGGGAAATTGAAGAATTCATTATTTATATTCAGTAAATTTTTTTAAAATTAGGATATATATTTCTGTGTTCTTGTATACAATGCTATAAAAATTGCTTTTGATACTCTTTTGATTCAACCATGAAAGTCTTTAATTTAACCATTAGTTCTGCCATATCATTAACTGCTCTCAGTGATATATATAATAAATAAGATTGGAGATATTACCAATCCTTGGGGATTGGTAATTTCTCCAATCTTATCTAACCTCTTGTTATCATGTTTGGTACTTCATTTCATTGTATCACTCTTTGGTGTTGATTAGTTAAAAAGTTGTTAGTCCAGTTGCATATGACATTTGATATTCCATGACTTAAGTTTGATTAACAAACGTTCATGAGGTACCGTGTCAAAGGCTTTAGTAAAGTCAAGATAAAAAATATTTATTAGAATGTTTTCCCCTAGCAATTTACTCAAAAGGTTCTTAAACAAGATTTCCCCTTTACAAATCCATGTTGATGTTTATTTAATAGACCATTATTTGAAATATGCTTATATATTGTGTTGGATATAGAACCAGGGCTCGAATTAATGCAAAAAAATCTAATCGCGAAAAGAAAAAACCTTTACCCCCCTCATCCCTGGTGACGCTCTGCGGTAAAGGAAGGATGGGGTTGTGTTAGTATAAAATTGTATTTTTTCAACATTAATTCATAATTGTTATTTTTTAAACATAATATCTGTCATATTTAAATATTATCTTATAACTTTGTATATATTAGAGTTTAAAATAGCATAGTTTACTGTTATAATTTACAGCTTAAGTTATAGTTTAAAGTTTAAGTTGCAGTTGGAATGTAATGAGCAAGCTATGATGTAATGAGCAAGTTAAGTATTTAATACTATTACGATATTACTTATAGTAATTGTTTTTACTTATTATGATCCTTAAAAAAGTAAAAGTAAAAACACAAATATTACAATATTTAAACCACTTTAAATAGTTGTAGAAAACTATTTAATACGTTCATGCTGACAATAAAACATGTGTTATTTTTAAAGAGCATTGAATTGTTTTTGTAAAAAGCTATAAAACAACAATAACACAACAATAAAACAAACTGCAAAGTTTTGACAATATAAAGAGCTTGTGATATTATAAAACAACTTTGTGACGCTGTTTGTGTCGCTGGGTTAAGTTTTTATAACAATAACATAAAATGTGTTTAAAATAAAACAAAATAAATAATTAGAAATGTTTAAATTAAAAAAAAATGCATAAGCATGCATAGACCAAACGAGTAAGGTCAAAGCAAAAAAACATTAGATACCACGTTTTTTATAACTTATTGCTATTACTAATAAAAATCTAAGTATAATTTAAAAATTTAAGTATAAATAATTTTTTGATTCAAATGGTTTTTAAGTTGATGTTTTCATTCAATTTTTTTGTTCAAACTGTTTTGTAATGAAAAATTTGATTTAATAAATCGATTTATTTTTTATGTATTATTTTCGTTAAGTTTAATGCGTTAAGTAAATGCTTAAATTACTTTTTTGGAAAAAATTTCCTTGAACAGAAGTAATTAGTAACCCTGGGTAGGGCCCTACCCCTGTGCTTGGCTGAAAATGAGACTTTTTGCAAACCCAGTATTGTTTATAAATTTAATATACATTTCAATATACTAAAAGTAGTAAAATTAATAATATAAAATTGTTGATAAAATAATAGTTTAAATTATTAATAATAAATTAATTTGGTGCAACATTTTGAAAATCAAGATAAAAACCAGGCTGTTTTGTTAAAAAAAAAAGAATGAAGAAAAAATTTGCTTTAACATCTTTTTCTTTTTAAACTTTTTGCTTTAATGACCTTTTAAAATATTATTGATTTCCATGCATATATTTAAAGTAATTTAAATTCAAAAGTTTTTTACGTTGAATCTCTGCGCAAAAGAGCAGATCAGATCAATCACACTTCTATTCAAAAGATAAATTTAGCGTAAAAAAACTTAGACAAAAACATTACTTTTAAGAATTGCCAAAAAAAAAAAAAGCTAAATAAGAAAGGAAAAAAAAAAAAGAAAAAAAAAAAAAAAAGATAAACATAAAAAAAACAAAAAAAAAAACAATAGTTTGAAAGAACTTTTTTGTATTGACATCATTTATTAGCTACAAAAGCACATTATTCAGACCAGTATTTGGAACTGGAACTTACCTAAAACTTAACTAAAATTACAATGAAGTTATATGTAATGCGAACATTTTAAAGTAACTTGAATTAAATTTATTACATTTTTTTTATTTTAACATAAATTTTGGAAATTTTAGCAGTAAAATAAATTGTAAAACGGAGTGTTTTAAAATTTTTAAAAGAACTTTAATTAAATTTAATCAAATAAATTACTAAAACTATGAATAATAATAAAATTCATTTAAATTTAATAAAATAAATTAAATATACTTTTTTTTAAAAACGGAAAATAGAAAAAAGGATACCTATCTGTTTTTTTATCTAATAAAAAAAAATATTTCACAAATGTTTTTTTACAACAATTAATTACAGTTAAATGTTTTCTGCATAACCTGCTTTGAAACTCTATTTAAAATAAACTTATTGAAAAAGGTTTTGGGGTAACGTAAATTGCAAAACGCGTACATGAAATCGTGAATACATATGTAAAATTCAAATAGGGAAATGCTTCTTAACAAGGCCTGATCTTCTATTACAAACTTGTTCAAAGAAAGTAGACTAGTACATTCCTGCTCTACTAGGAGTATATACAATGGAAATATACCACTTTTTAAAACCCAAAAGTATGGTAAACATTCTATTGTTTATCAGTGCATCTGTGAATGGAAAAGGAATATATCCTTACTATTACTATATTCTTTTAATTTTCTTTTCGTTATTACTACAATCAGTACTTTTTCTTTGTTTCTTTTTTCTTTAATATTTTAACTGGAAAATTATGATTTCTACATGTTTATTTTTAATGTATGTTCTATGTGCTTTAATCTTTGTGTTTACAATCCATGTGTTTCAATGAATGTCTTTGCTTATTATTACTTATATTTAAAAATTTCTCCTTTGATCAGATTTCTGTATGAGTGACACCATCCTAATAAATCATTAACTTATTATTATAAATAATTTTATGCTTTTAACTACCATTATAATATTTATTATTATTTTCTTATTTTATTTATTCTAAACATACTTATTATACTATTATTATAATTTGTATTAATTTTGTTACCTTATATTACTATATATTATTGTTATTACTACTATTATTATTGCTATTATTATTATTTTTATTATCATTAATAAAAATGATTTAAGAAAAATAACTAGCTTGTTGTTGCTGTTTTGTTGATGGGATTTTAAGGTTCATTTTTTCACAAATTTAAAAACTTGCAATTTTATTTTAACTATATAAAAAAAAAAAAATTATTTCTAAAAACATCTACAAAATCACAGTAGAATTAGCTTCATAAAATGTATTCTGTAAAAAGATTAAAATCGATGTTTATTATTCAACAAAAGAAATTTTTAAGTAAAGAAATAAATTTACTAAAGAGCTTATTAGTATATGATAATAAAAAAATAATAACCTTCGTAAATGTTCAAAAAGATAAAGCGCAGTAAGCTTATTAACTCTTGGAAGCTCATGTAAAGTATCTAACATAAACTGTTCTTTTTCATTGGCATCTTTAATGCCTACATTAAACAATAAAAACATTAAAAAACAGAAAGTACTATTGTAATAAATTACACCAAAAAAAACTTACTTAATCCTTCAACAAATTTAGGATACAAGCTCCCTGTAAAAAGTGATTGTGGAAGTTCTCTAAAATACAGTTTTAATATTCCAGCCACAGCATGGATATCAGTTTCTCCAAGAAGCAACACAGCACTTTGTGTGTCTGGAATTAAAAATTTATTAATAAACTTAAAATCTCAAAAAACTTAAAAAAAAAGAAAGTGTTAGATAAAAAAATTTTATAGTTGAAAGCATTAACTTACGATCATTAAAAAGTTTTTTTATATTTTGAATTTCCGATGCTATACCAGAAAGTCTGTAGATACCAACTTCATCCATACCTGAAACAATTTTTTTTATTTTTATTTAACTATTAAAAAATTTTGAAAAAAGAAAATTTGTTAAAAAAAGTAAAAGAAAACACACCCCTCTTTTCAATTTCTTTTATGCAGCTGATCACAATTATTGGAATAACTGTTTTTTCACGACTAAATTATAAGTCCAGATTTAATAATAACAATTTTCAGATTTAATAATAACAAATTTCAGATTTAAAAATAATAATAATATCAAATGATTTTATATATATATATATATATATATATATATATATATATATATATATATATATATATATATATATATATATATATATATATATATATATATATATATATATATATATACATATATATATATTATTTATAAAATATATAATTGTTATAAAAGCTTTAAAGCTTAAAAAAAAAGTAAGGAAAATGGAAAAATGAAAGAAAAAAACAACAACAAAAAATTAAAACCACTGCATAAAAAATAACTTTTATATGGGTTATTCCATATCAAATCACCTAGTTTTTTGAAAGTTCCCCAGGGTACCATCTTAGATTTGCTTTAAACTTTGACCACACACAGATCTTATGAAAAAAATGCAATCCAGAAAATTTCAGCTTGATTGACCAATTTGTTCCAAAGTTATGATTGAATTAGAAATTACCAAAATCCGAAAAATTTGTGTATCAGGAGCTTACAGCAGTTTTTTTCGATTTTTGACAAACCATAACCTTTTAAATAAAGATGGTGATCACCTGAAATTTTGTAGGGTAATAGTTTTTCACCCAAATAATCCATTATTGCAGTTGTTTTTGACTGATTTTTTACAGTTTTTGAGTTATTGTACCTTAAAGTTGCTAAATATTGCAACATTATAAATATTTTTTCAAACTTTAACGTGTTACAGTTTCATACTTACTTACAGAAAGTGGATTTTTTTGTTACCTTTTTGTACTTAGGGTCACTACATGTTAAAATAATCAAAATTATGCATTAAAAATTAATTTAGCACATGCAGCAGCCTATTGAAAAATCACTTTTTTTAAAAATTATGATAAATTACATTGACTTTGCTAGCATAGAAAGTAGCGTAAACAGTTGAAATAAATTATGAAACTTTTAAATGTTGAGGTTCTATATATAGACAATCACCAAAAAAAATTTAATGACCTATACTCTATCTTATGACATGATTGTAGCCTTTTGAGAGTGATGATATTTTCAAAAGGAGAATGTTATTAGACTATGAGCTAGCCTTAGGTCATAGTCTAATAATTAGTCACAGGGACAGTAGTATATATTTTTTTTTATCTGTGAATGAATATATTCAGTTTTCTTTTTAATGACATAATGCCCTAATTTGTACTACTAATAATGACATAATCAGTGTCATAATCAGTGTCTGATATTTGTTAGTTTCTTTGAGATTTAATATGTTTATGTCTTTTTTAAACTTTTTAGATTAGTAATAAAAATAAAAAAATAGTAAAAAATGACAGAGAAATGTTGTGTGGGGAAAGCTTTAAATGAAGATTGTGACAAAACGTATTATTGTAGAATGATTGGGAGAATAAAACTAAAAGATATTGTGAGCACAGATGCTGAAGTTTTAATTCAAAGAATTGGACACACTTTTGAACTAAATGAGGAGATATGTTTTCACTATGAAAAAGTCTATATTTCTAGATATGAAGCGCTTCAAAAATACTGCTGTGATCCGTTTAAAGTCCACAAGAAAAAAATTATTAAGGGATTGTGTAAAGTTAATAATTTAACAGCAAGTCAACTTAAGATCAAACCTGGTCAAAAACTTTGCACTAACTGTTTGAATGAATTCAAACTTGAACAAATAACAGGAAAATATAGTCAAGAAGATGAAGACAAAGATGTTGATGATGAAGATGAAGAGTTTAGTTCTTCAGACTTAAATAAGACAGTTTTAAATAAGAGTGCTTCTTTACTGGAAATATCTCCTCTAAAAAATGTAAGTAAACGTGACAAATTAGAATATGGAAAGCAAAAAGTTAAAAAACTGGAAACAAGTATGACAAAGACCCAAAAGAAATAATATCTGAGAAAAAGCAAATGTGCATTAACTGTAATGATTTAGGCAAACTTTTAGATGCAATAAAGGAAAAAGTAAAAATCAGCTTGAATGAAGAAAAAGTTCAATTACTAACATTAACTCCTGATGGTTGGTCAATTAAAAAAACTTGCAATGCATTTTCAGTTTCAGACTATCTTGTTAAGAAAGCCAGAAAGCTAAAAAATGAAAAGGGTATACTTGCTAAACCTGAGGTTAAAAAAAGGACATCCTTGGGAGGATATTGTTAAGCAGAGAGTCATTGAAATATATGAATCTGACGAATACACTAGACAATGTCCAGGAAAAAAATACTTTGTTTCTGTGCGTATAAATAATGTTAAAGTTCATAAACAAAAACGCTTAATATTAGTTTGTTTAAAAGAACTTCATCTGGAATTTAAAAAGTTATACACTGAACACAAAATTGGATTCAGCAAGTTCTGTGAACTAAGGCCAAAGCGGTGCCTTACTGTTGATAGTAGTGGAAGCCACTCAGTTTGTGTATGTTCTTACCATCAAAATGCTAAGTTGATGTGCTCTGCTCTTCCTAACAGCCATTTAATATTACAAATATTTAATGAAACTATGTGTTTGTAATATAGATAGTCGAAACTGCATGTTTCATCTATGTTCCAACTGCCCTGGTAAAATAAATTTGAAGACTTACTTGGAAAATGTGTTTGAAAAGAATGATTTTGATTTTGATTATCAGATCACATATAAACAATGGGTGTCAACTGACCGAACTGCACTTAAAACAGTCCAAACAAGCATTAGTGAATTTATTGAAACTTTAAGTGAAACTTAGTATGACCTTTGTCACCACCACTTTATCAAAGAAGCGCAGTCTTCCTACTTATCAGAGGCAAAACAAACATTAGACCAATATACCTGCATTATTCTGATGGATTTCGCAGAAAACTATAGTTTTCTTGTACAAGATGCTATACAAGGGTTTTACTGGCAAGCCGATCAAGCTACCTTACACCCATTTGTTATTTATTATAAAGATGAAAAAGATCACCTTAAATGTGAATGCTATTGTTTAATTTCTGACCATCTTTGTCATGACCAATCAGCAGTCCATTGTTTTCTCAAAAAGTTGCTCCCTATGGTCAAAATCAAACTACCCACAGTGAATAAAGTTAAATACTTCAGTGATAGTGCTGCCTCACAGTATAAAACTACAAATGTCTAATAAACTTAATTTATCACATTGTAGATCACCAAATAAATGCTGAGCATCACTTCTTTGCTACGCCACATGGTAAAAAGTCCATGTGATGGAATAGGAGGTACTAAAAAAAGAGAAGCAGCAAAAGCTAGTCTACAAGTAGCAATTACAAATCAGATTCTCACACCACAAAATCTGTTTACATGGGCTCAAAAAAACATCAAAGGTGTTAACATATTTTATCTTTCAAGTGACGATATCAATAACCATGAAACAACTTTTAACCTTCAGAAATGATATGAAGGGATGCGCACAGTTCCGGGAACAAGAAGCTATCACTGTTTTGTACCAGATGGATAGAAATTGTTTTTACAAAGAATCTCTAGTGATATTGTCTATGATGTTTTAACACATGTCACTCATGTGTTAAATGATTTTAATTTGATTTAAAAAAATACTTCAAATTTTCAACCCCGTAAATATATTGCATGCTTTTACGATGAAGAATGGTACGTAGGGCTTGTGGTTGATATTTGTAATGAAAACCAAGACGTTAATGTGAAGTTTATGCAAAGAAACAAATTAAATTAAATGGACAAACGATGCACAATCAAGTCAGTGTTGGGTTCCATTTGACAAGATAATATGTCAAATAAGTTTTCCATTGATTAAAAGTGATATAAGTGCCGTGACTTTATTCTTGCTAGTAATGACTATGACACTATTATGAGTTACATAAATCAGAGATAAGCTAATTAGTTTCATGTATAATACTTTTTCTTTTAACTGACTTATCTTACTCTTTGAATGCACTTTCTTACAGTATAGTTTGTATAAAATTTAAGGTAAAAATTTTGCATGTGGTAAGTGGTATTTTTTTTGTTCTCCTTTTAAAAATATCATCACTCTCAAAAGGCTACAATCATGTCATAAGATAGAGTATAGGTCTTTAAATTTTTTTTGGTGATTGTCTATATATAGAACCTCAACATTTAAAAGTTTCATAATTTATTTCAACTGTTTACGCTACTTTCTATGCTAGCAAAGTCAATGTAATTTATTATAGTTTTTAAAAAAAGTGATTTTTCAATAGGCTGCTGCATGTGCTAAATTAATTTTTAATGCATAATTTTGATTATTTTAACATGTAGTGACCCTAAGTACAAAAAGGTAACAAAAAAATCCACTTTCTGTAAGTAAGTATGAAACTGTAACACGTTAAAGTTCGAAAAAATATTTATAATGTTGCAATATTTAGCAACTTTAAGGTACAATAACTCAAAAACTGTAAAAAATCAGTCAAAAACAACTGCAATAATGGATTATTTGGGTGAAAAACTATTACCCTACAAAATTTCAGGTGATCACCATCTTTATTTAAAAGGTTATGGTTTGTCAAAAATCGAAAAAAACTGCTGTAAGCTCCTGATACACAAATTTTTCGGATTTTGGTAATTTCTAATTCAATCATAACTTTTGAACAAATTGGTCAATCAAGCTGAAATTTTCTGGATCGTATTTTTTTCATAAAATCTGTGTGTGATCAAAATTTAAAGCAATTCTAAGGTGGTACCCTGGGAGCCTTTAGGTGATTTGATATGGAATAACCCATATGTAAGTTGTTAATAAAAACAATGAAAATATCAAAAAATCAGCAGTAGTATAAAATTCTATTAATATGTTTATTAATTCTAATAAAAAATAATTTTTTTTTTACCTACATACAACAGAGATTGGTACACCAAAGACTCCAGTTTCACAAAAAGATTTTGTTTTTTTGATTCCACCCATCGAAGTGGCAAATGATAAGGATACATTCATTGAACATTGACCTCTATCCAAACTTAATACAAGATAATGAGTTTTGTAATCCATTAAATTCTCTCTCATTAACTAGAAATAGAGAAAGAAATTTTAGTTAATTTTTTTTTTTTTTTTAAATGTTAGAAAAAATTAAAACAACATTTTAAAGACAAAAAATTTTTAATGTTTTTAAAAAAAACTGAAAATTTAAAAAAACTCACATTTATTGAGCATTTACCACAAATATCATCTCCCATGAGCCTTAGCTTATTGAAGCATGTAAGACGAAGACAAGTGCATGCCTCAATTTCCATATCAAATTCCTTATAAATTGAAATAAAAAATATCTAGAGAATATAATAAGCATAAAATTTAAGACATGAAAGTTTTATATAAAAAAAGGGTGCAAAATTTGATAACATTTTAAAAAATCAAAAAACATTCTAAAACTTATATTACCTCATCCCAATGGGGATCAGACCCCCTGGCAGTCTTTGTTTTAGCCTTTTTGAAATAATGTCCATAACTATCCATTTCCAAAACAACATATGTATCTAAAGTAATGTTTTTATAAGATTAAAATATCTTTCTGTTACAGAATATTTATGGATATCTTTATATTGATACAATATATCTACAAAATGATTCGTTTAGGTACAATATATCTACAGTGCGTGTATAATTGCTTTATATAGCTACAGCATGTGACATGTGCAGCATGTACACCTTATATAGTTCAAGTTTTACAAAAGATGCATCTCTTTATAATGTTGTAATGTTAGGGAAACAGTTTAGTTCTCTATATAACATTAAAATGTTAGAAGCAGTTTTGTTCTCTATATAACATTAAAATGTTTTTTTTTTTTTTTTTTAATTATTAACCTCCCTAAGGCCCGAGGGGGCCACCATAGTCGAGGAGGCTACTCATTTTTTTTTTTTTTATTTCTTAATTTTTTTTTTTGTTGTAAATCGTGGTACAACCCTCTCTCAACTCTTTAACTCCGAAATACGAACCTTGACAAGCAAGATCGCTGCGCGAAAAAATTAAGTTGAGCGCGGTACTTCCAGAGACGTGGTAAAATTCGAACTCCGAACCTCTCGCTTACAAAGCGAGCGCTCTTACCACTACACCACTACCGCATATCATATCAAATGTTAGGGGAACAGTTTAGTTCTCTAATGATTAACAAGTTTAGTGACAATTAGTACAAGAAAAATATTGCATGGTAGTCATAGAAAATTTTAATAAAATAAAAAAATAAGATTCAAAAATTGCACATCTGATAAGTTATATGTAGAGTTTAAAGAGTTTATATCATAATAAAAAGTTCATAGAATTCCAAAGAGTTTATATTAAAACAGAGATTTCATAGAGTTCAGAAGATTTATAAGCATATAATATTCATTAAGAAAAAGAACTTATTATTTATCATTTAAAATAATCGCAGCAAAAAAGGCTATATAGCAGTGTTTGTAGCAGTGAATATAGCCGTGGTAAAGCAACTTACCAAGAGAAAATATAAAATCCTTAGCCTAATTGTGGGTAGGGGTAGGAGGGGCTCATAAGCCTTGGATGGTAATCCTTCTATTGGTGGTCTTGATCTGCATAACATGTTAAACCATTTGTAACAAACAAAAGATTAATAACAAACATAAGGTTAGTAATAAACAAAAGGTTAGTAACAAACATAAGGTTAGTAACAAACCTGAATTTCGATTGAAACCTTTTCCATTGCTAATGTTTACATACAAATAACCAGTAAGCGAGTTTTTATCTAATCGAAAAAAAAAATTTAATAAAAAAGATACTTTAAAAAACTACAACATTTTCTATAAATTTTGTTGGGTGCATCAAACGCCTTATACTTTCAAAACTTGATCTGTCCCTATTCTTAAAACTATCTGTTGGTTCTCACGAGACACTGTTAAATTTTTTCAAAATTGAATGAGATGAGGTTTAAGGGTGCATCAAACGCCTTATACTTTCAAAACTTGATCTGTCCCTATTCTTAAAACTATCTGTTGGTTCTCACGAGACACTGTTAAATTTTTTCAAAATTGAATGAGATTTAGGGGGGCCACATTAAGTCTGAAAATTGCAACGAGACCCTAAACAAAAGAAAAAAAAGTTTTTCAAATGTATGTCATATTCCGTCTCAAAAGAAGCGAAACTTTATAAAAATTTCAAAAATAGTTATGATTTTTTGTAAAAAAATACCTTGAAAAAAAATTTTGACCAAAAACCATGAAAAAATGGCTTTTTTTAATTTTTTGTTAAAAAATAATTTTTATGCAATAAAACTTATAATAATAAAAATTATGTAAAATTTTTACTGTTTTTGAAATTTTTTTTTATAAAATTTCGCTTCTTTTGAGACCCAACATGACATACATTTGAAAAACTTTTTTTTCTTCTGTTTAGGGTCTCATTGCAAGCTTCAGATTTGAGGTGGCCCCCCTAAATCCCATTCAATTTTGAAAAAATTTAACAGAGTGTCTTGTGAGTACCAATAGAAAGTTTTAAAAATAGGGACAGATCAATTTTTGAAAGTATGGGGCGTTTGACGCACCCTTATATATATATATATATATATATATATATATATATATATATATATATATATAGCTCTGTTTTAACTTAATTTACTTTAATTCATCGAACAATCTTGAAGATATATGCAAACCAATATATATATATATATATATATATATATATATATATATATATATATATCGAAGCTTGGCGATGATGGGGAGATTTTTTGTTCTTTTGTTTGCACCTACACTCTTGTTAACTTGTTTACACAAGCTTTGGCTTTTTCAAAAATACAAAATCAAGAAATTATTTTGATACAGAAAATTTCAAGTTATTACGGATTATAAACTACAATAGGCAAAAAAGATACTTTCATATTTGATAAATAAAAAATTAAAAAAAGATTTATATATACATATATACTCTGAGTGGTTACTAAATGAGTTATAAGAACTATATGCATTAAAAGATAACACAGTATCTTTTTAAAGATCTTTGCATTTTTATTGCGTCTTTTGCTTTTTGCACAGAAATCGAGAACAAGACAGAAAGAAATAACATTAATAATTACACTTTGAATGATTGAGTTTGATTTTATAATTGTGTAAACCACTTATAAAGTTTATAAGTTTAATCACTTCTGAATAAAGTTTTTTTGAAAAGCTCTAAAAATGATTACAATAAAAAAATTGTAGTAAATACATTTTTTTTCCTCTTTTTATATGTTGTATTATAAATATAAAATGAAAAACAACCTCTATTGAACGATTGCAAAATAAACTCTATAAGCTTATATTTTCATATTTCAATATATTAAAGCTTTTCAAACTAATAAATTTAAACAGCTTTAACAACATTTTAAGCAAGTGAATTTTTTTAAATAACTGACATTAAATTAAAGAGGTTTTTAAATCAACATTAAATAACAAAGGTCTTTTAACTCTTTCGCACCTATATTTAATATTTGTAAACAGTAAAAATAAAAATACTATATTGAAAATGATATATTAGGGATAAAAGGCATCTTATTTACACCCCATAACTATATATTTTCAAAAAGATAAATTAATAGAGATTGTATTTCTTTTTTTTAAAAAATGAAGTATTAATGATGGCGGATACAAAAATCATGTGACTTTTGTCACGTTATCTTTGTATCCGCCATCATAAGTATTTCTTTGTATCTGCCATCATTAGTATTTGTAAAAAAGTAAAAATTTGTAAAAATTTCATACCTTAAAAAAAGTTAATATATTACTTATCAAGACTTAAAAATACTCGCAGTGTAAAAAAAGTAAAATGTTGTAGTGCATTCTGTAAAAAAAGTAAAATGTTGTAGTGCATTCTGTAAAAAAAGTAAAATGTTGTAGTGCATTCTGTAAAAAAAGTAAAATGTTGTAGTGCATTCTGTAAAAAAAGTAAAATGTTGTAGTGCATTCTGTAAAAAAAGTAAAATGTTGTAGTGCATTCTGTAAAAAAAATAGATAATAATAGAGTGCTTAAGCACTTAAAAATCTTTAAGATATCAAAATTTATCAATAAATTAGCCAGGACCACAAAAATTTAACTAAATATAATACCACAAAAAACAGTTTTATACCATGAAAGGCATCAAATTTGCATTCTAAAACTATATATTTTTTAAAAGATAAACTCATTGACATTATGAATCTTAAAAAAAAAAATTAAAATATCAATGATAGCAGACATTATAATCACGTGAATTAAAAAAACAGCTCCCGCACTCATTTATATCTGCCAAAGCTTGTATATATATATATATACAGTGGATAGCCAAATTATTAGTTACACTTTACACTTTTATTAAAACTACAACTAAACATGGATTTTTAATGAACACATTAATTTTTACTCCTGCATTCCTTAATATTTAAATATTTATATTTGTTTATTAAACATTTTTGAAGTTGGGACATTTATAAAGAATTGTGGCATCATTTTTAGCATTTTAAGTTAGATTATGCAAAAACTCGTAAATTTTTTTTGCGTATTTTATGCAAAAATCTAATACGCTCAAAAACGCTTATATGCTCAAAAAATAACTTTTTTTGCTTTATGTTTATGTGACTCTGAATTAAAAACTTGGATTAGATTTGAACTTTAAAATTTAGAACTTTGGTGTCTAAAAAAGGTTTAAAGATATACCAAAAAAAATATTTTATATCTGCTCTTTTAAAACATTAGAATAACTCCCACAGACAGATTGTAAAGTTAGTTAATGTGTCTGTGATAAAAGTAAACAGAATCAAATTTAAATTTGATAAGAAAATTACTCTACTAAATGCTGAGGTAAAAAGTGTAATGGATCACGCATCACAAGAGACGAATGAACAATTTGTAAAATTTGTGTTGGAAAAAACATGAAAAAGCACAAAATGTCTGCTAAATATTATGAAAACTTAAAGGGTGTTTTCCATAAGACAAAATATTTGTGCAAAGTGAATTTTTTCATTAGGACAAAATGCTGTTTTGATTTCCACTTTCGTGCTACTTTTTTTTCGATGTCAACAATAAAAAAAGCAGTAATAAGTTTACGCTGTATGTTAACTAAAAGCAGTTATTACTTTTTTAGCTTACTTTTAAGAATGTGAAAATTTCTTTCCATGCATTAATATTAACATTTCTGTCTTTATTATATAACTCCGAAACACGAACCTTGACGAACAAGGCCGCTGCGCGGAGAAACAAGTTGAGCGGTACTACCAGGAACGTGATGGGAATCGAACTCAGAACCTCTTGCTTATAAAGCGAGCGCTCTACCACTACACCACTACCGCATAAGCATATGTAAGATGTGATATCATTTTGTAATATAATCATTTAATATAAGGTTTTTTTTACAAGAAAGTATAAAAAAATAAATGCTAAACTCTGATATGAACATTTCTATTAAAAACTGTTACTGCAAGAACAAACAGCAGGTTTAACTCTATGTAGAGTTTTTCACAAAAAGGTTTATCTTTGTGTAGCCACTTGAAGATAAACATTCTTATGAAGTGTAACTTTCATAATTGACAGTGTGAAAATTTATATTTGTAAATTCTCGATTTAGTTTTTTATATATAAGTCTGGTCATTTTTTTATATAAGTCTTGCTCCTTGTTTGATGAATTTACTCATGCTTGCCAATTTTCAGAATAAGTTCATATAAAATTAACAAGAACGCCAGGTTTGTTTTTTGTTACTTTAAAAACAACATGTTTTCACTTTTTTTCTACTGTTGACATCACGTGATATAATAATCAAAACTTGATTGGTTTTCGCTTATGGCAATTCGCAAAAAGTCGAAATGAATTCAACTTTTTTTTTTTGCTGCAGTGAAACGCTGTAGCGAAAAAAAACCAACATAATTGCCAAAAATGTTTAATCTGCACATGCTTATCAACAAAAAAAATTGGGATTCATCTTGTGGAAAATAGCCTTAAGTAAATATTTGTATAAATATTAATTGTAACAATATTAAGACATTTATAAGAGTTATTTATTTATTTTTTAATTTCAGGTATGTTTCTTAGATGAATCCTAATTTGAAATCTAGGACCTTTTAAAATGGAAAATTAAGCAGAAAACTTTAACCTACAAAAAAAGTTTCAAAGAACTATTTAATGTCTAGCGTAAGTAAATGAAACTAAATTAAACATAAAGAATTCCATCCGAAGTATGCCAAGAAGGATAAAAGAATTGTTACAACAAAAGGCCCAAAATATTAAAGACATTTTTGAATTATCAACTTTCTTAAATAAATGGTTAAAAATAATAATGATTTTATTTAAAAAAAAACAAACTTATTTAACCTAGAAACACTAATATTACCACAAGTATTTAATATAAGAATATATAAAGTAGTTTATAATGAGAAATATCATAATTTTAAATAGTGTAACTAATTTGGCCACCCACTGTATAAGCTATATCAAACCTCCTTCAAACAAAATGTTTAAACTGAGAAAAACAGTGTTTTATTTTTAATTTTTTTTTAGCTGTAACTCAAGAAAATAGCCTTAAACTAGAATTTAAATATAAATTTTAAAATGGAGTCTTAAATTTCTTTTTTTAAATAGCTGTTTTAATAATATTTCTTAAAAAAAATTTTTGAAAAAAAATAGTCATAGTAAACCAAAAGAATGTAACCACCATGCTTGTAACCACCATGTTTTAATAATAGCAATTTTCAAAATTGAGCATTATAAAGAAATATTTGCCATATCGACTATATGACAATTAAAAATCTTTCATAGATAACCAGTTGGATAACTTTTCAAATTTTAAATCCGTAAATAGACTTCTATGCAAACACTGTAATTGAAATTTTGGCTAAAAGGCAAACCCGGGTAAGCATTAATACCAACATAGGTGTAGCAAACAATTATATAAATACTAACATAACTATGAACTTGAGCAAATACAAATCTGTATGTTTGAAATAGTTGTAGAAACTTGTGCAGAAAGTACCCTGAAAGAAAGATTTTATAAACACTTGTGAAAGTGTGAACTCATCAAAACTACACATTTACTCGGTTGCATATAAGTAATCTGCATAAGTGCAAACTGATGTCAGTGTGTAGTTTAATTATTTTTAAAGCAAATTATAGACAACATTTGATTTTTGTACTTGAAACTATGTTTGTAATATTATTTAGTGTATATATGAAAGCTTAAACAATCATTTAGTTTGGATTTATGCAGATATACTGTTAAATTTATACATTAGCAACTTTCCCAGCAAAACATAAAGTCTTTTATATTCTGATATTATATAGGGTATCTAGTACATAAATTGTTTGAAAACTTTTTTATATGTTGATATGAAGTTTGTAAAAATAAATAAATAGTTATAATATTTAACTATTGCATTCAAAAAGATACTTGACTCATCATCACACATAAAGAGATTCTTGACTTACCATCAAAAAGATAAATAACTTACCATCACACTCAAAAAGATATTTCTGAGAGGCCTTCCACTCATCTTTATGAGAATTTTTTGGGGAAGACAATGATTTAGAACTTTTTTTTGGAGAATATAAAACACTGAATAATCTCATTCCACGTTTTGACTGTTCCATACAAGGAGATTGTAATGGCGTAGTAGAACACGATGAAGAAAACTTGTTATTGTTTATTTCACTAGATGGTGTTGGCAAACTGGCAAACTTTTTAATAGTTGATGAGCCCCATCTAGGAAGTCTGCTTTTTTGCTTAAGTTCAATTTGAGACAATGACCTTTTTAAATTTTCAACAGGAGTAGCTCCTTGACTCTTGCTTGTATTATAAAGTTTTTTTGCAACATCGTGTTCAATCTGCAGAGGTAAAATTAAATTTTTAGAAAGTTGTCTTGTGCTTTGTAAATGTTTTTTAAAATTGCTATGTAAATAAACAGAGTTTTTCTCAAAATCTTCAACTTCATTTTCATGAGTGATATCACTAGGTTCTTTTTCATATTTATTTAAATATAAGCTATCACACTTGCAGTGTTTTTCAAAATAAGAACTTTCCAAATGAGTAATTTTTTTCTCAAGATTTTGATCTTCAAAAGCATCATTTAGTTTTTGCATTATATTTTCATGACTCAGTACATCGATAGGTGCATCACCACCATCGATAGGTGCATCATCAATAGCATCTTCACTTTTATACTCATATGAATCATAATCCATTTCAAAACTTTCAGATGACATAGCATGCAAATTTTCACAAACCGACTTAAAGTGAACTTTTGACGACTCCAAATACCTAACGGGATTTGCATAACATAACCGATTTACTTTACTTTGCCTTTTTACTGGTACAGAGTCTCTAAACTCTGAAGAATTATAATATCCTAAGCCAACATCACAAACACGTTTTGCATTTGTTGGATCAAAATGATTTACACCACACATTTTACATCTATAAGTAAAATGATCTTGTCGTATCAGCTTTTTTTTAACTGGTATGGGCAAGCGAGACTTAGGATAAGATTTATAACTTTCTGGCAACTCATTGTATAAAAAATCTTGTCTACTAATTTTTCTTGTCACTGTTGCCATTTTAAACTAGTATTAAAAAGTGAAACAGTTTTTTAAAATGTAAAACAATTTTTTCGTATGTATGTATACAAACATATATATATATATATATATATATATATATATATATATATATATATATATATATATGCATATATATATATATATGCATATATATATATATATATATATATATATATATATATATATATATATATATATATATATATATATATATATATATATATATATATATATGTATATATATATATATGTTATATAAATATATATTTATGCATATATATAACATATATATATATGCATATATATATACATATATATGCATATATATATATATATATGTTATATAAATATATATTTATGCATATATATATATATAAATATATATATATATAAATATATATATATATAAATATATATATATATATATGCATTTATATATATATATATATCTTATATAAATATATGTTTATATATGCATATATGTTATATATATACATATATATGTTACATATATATATATATATATATATATATATATATATATATATATATATACATATATATATATATATATATATATATATATATATATATATATATATATATATATATATATATATATATATATATATATATTATATATATGTGTTTATATATATATATAAATGTGTGTGTATATATATAGGTACATACACATGCATATATATGTATGTATATATATGTATATATGTGTTTATACATATATACACACATATATATGTATGTATATTTGTATGTGTATATATGTATATATATGTGTGTGTGTATATATATACACACCCACATATATATATACATATACATATATATATATATATATATATATATATATATATATATATATATATATATATATATATATATATATATATATATATATATATATATATATATATATTATATATATGTGTTTATATATATATATAAATGTGTGTGTATATATATAGGTACATACACATGCATATATATGTATGTATATATATGTATATATGTGTTTATACATATATACACACATATATATGTATGTATATTTGTATGTGTATATATGTATATATATGTGTGTGTGTATATATATACACACCCACATATATATATATACATATACATATATATATATATATATATATATATATATATATATATATATATATATATATATATATATATATATATATATATATATATATATATATATATATATATATATATATATATACACACACACACACATATATATACATATTTATATATACACACACACACACACACACACACATATTTATACTAATTTATACACATATTTATACATATTTATACTACAATTTATACTTAATACTTTTCATGAAAAAATTTTATTTAAAAAAAATATTTTTATCTTTTAAAAATTAAATTTATTTATATTCGAAAAATTTATTGCTTAAAAAAAAGTTTTTAACTATTTTATTTCTATATTTTTATTTTGAAAGAAAAAATTTAGAGAAAAAAACAAAAACAAACAAAGATATAAACTCAAACAAGTTTATAATAAAATAAAGTTCACATCAACTTCACTAAAACATCAACAAAAAAATCATTAAACAAGACTTTCATTCATAAAAAAGAACAGCATATGGTTTAAAAAAAACACATGTTTTCCTTTTTTCTTAAAACCAGCTTTTTGAAAAATACAAACAATTTGATTTAGTTGAAAAAGATTAGTTGAATAAAAAAAGAAAAGAAAAGAAAAGAAAGAAAAATCAACATGAATTTTTTTTTAATAAAGGAATTAAGTATATAAATTTTAGTAACTTTAATTAAAGTACCCCCTCCTCCACCCATGCTATTTTTATTTCACCAGATATTTTTTTTAATTCTAGTTTGTTTTTTGATAAAGAAAAAACATTTTTTGAATTTTTTTTTGTTTATTTGGCATTTTAACATATTTTTAGGAAATGTTATTTCAAGATTGTTTACATTTTTCACAAATATTTAAGTTGATACAAAAAGTATGTGCTAAACTGATGTATACAATTAAAATATTTATGAAATAAGTGCAATAGTGACTTAAATTAATGTTTAAATTTATTTATATAATATTTAATATACTTTCAATACTTAATAGTATTTAAAGTGCTATACTTAAAAGTGATGTAATATTTAAAAATCAAAGTTTAAAAATGTATTTATTACAAAAAAAATAGAAATATTTAATAAGAAATCAAGAAAACTGTAACCTAGCATTAAAATTATATTTTTTTATAAGCACAACCACTAATTTTAATATTTTGTTTTATTATGCAAATATTTGGATAATATATACAAAAAACAAAAGAGTAATTAAACATATGAGTTTAACAAACCACTTTTGAGTTTAATAATTAAATATTTGATATAAGAAATAAATAATGTATGAATTCCTAGAGATACATATTCAAGATTTTCATAGATATTACATAAAATTTTGTAATTTACTCCAAAATCTTTTAAAAAAAGTAAATTAAAAGTTTAAACAAATCAGTAAAGTATTAGCTACTTTTTTTTTCCTCAATTTTCAAAAACTCTTGTATCAAAATGTTCAACATGTTATAATAAAAAGATTTAAAACAGTTACTATGTTGAAAAACAAAAAGACTTAGTTACCATCAAATGTTGAAAAGTCCACACTTAAAGGTCTTATATTAGCTGATCCAATAAATGGTGATGATGTACTTGGAACTATACCAAGACGTTGAACCTAAAGATAAATGCTGAAAATTAAACCAATCATACAAATACAACCAAAAAATAAACAAAAATTTATCATAAATAACAACTAATATATTATACAAATATATATTATATATAATATTAAAATTAATTAAAATATAATTATTAACTAATCACTAATTATAACTATAAAATAATAATGTAAATAATAATTTTCTTGCAAAAGTAATAACTCTTAATTTTTCAATATAATTTGTTGAGTTATTTATTAGAGTTAGTATAGACAAACCAATCAATTTTTAATTTATCCTCTTTGTGTTATTGTGGAAAAGTCTCAATTTAATTAGAGATGCTGAATTCATATGGGTTTTAAAAAAAATTCAAATAAAAGAAAATTTTTTTACAAATTGTTTTCTTATTCATTTAAAAAAGAAAAAGAAAAACTTTGTGTAGCTAATTTGTAAAAAATAACTTTTATCTAGTATTAATAATAATCTTGTAAAAATATCTTGTATTCATAATAAACTATTATAAAATTATGTTTTAAAGGTAAAATAACAAATCATGTTTTAAATGGAAAATAATAAACCATGCTTCAAATTGAATAAAACAAATCACGTTTCAAATTAAAAATAGTGATAATTGCTTTAACTACATTTTTATTACATTTTCAAAATTCGAGTTTCAAAATCTATTATATCTCAATGTAATTTAAAATTAAACACAGGTTTACCCACAGCTACTGTGTTTTGCAAGAATAATGGATAAGTTGGTACTCAGGTGTGTTCAGGTGTGCAACAAATCATTAGTAAAATTTTTATTATTCAAGAGTTTTCAGACGGAATAGTTCACCATTTACCATTACATAAGATTTTAGTTTTTTCTTATAAATAGTGTTTTTTTCATCACGGATAGTACTTGGAAGTATATTCCAAAGTTTAGGACCATAGTGGGATAATGTTCAATTACCAAAATGATTACTGCATTTTGTTTCCTTTAATTTTAGAGTTCTTTCTGACATTGAGTAGTGAATTAAATTGCATAATGACGTTGGTGCTTCCAGGAAAATAGATCTGTGCATTGTTAAAAGGACCTTGAAATACTTTCTTCTTTAATTTTAAGCCAATGCAACTTGTTAAATTCCTAGTCATTTACTTGATTTTCTATTCTGGTTTTAAATATTAGTCTTGCTGCACAATTTTGAACAGACTTTTAATAGTGTCTTTTCAATTCTAAGGTAGAGGAAATTGCAATAGCCTAGCTGTGTAAATATTAGTGAACATACTATGGTGCACAAGTCTTTGTGTGATAATTGTTTTATTTTGGATATTTTGCTCATTATATTGTAGCATATATATATATATATATATATATATATATATATATATATATATATATATATATATATATATATATATATATATATATATATATATATATATATATATATATATATATATATGGGCAATTCCATGGCGGAAAATGAAAAAGTAGTCAAACTTTATTCTCTTTTTCGTCAACTTTTAGCAAATGAATATTGATGTAGACACATAAATGTTTATTTAAAATATATCTTTAATACTAAAATTAATTTAAGTCATTTTAATGCTTCAGAAAGTTATGGTTTTTATCATTGTCGCATGATAAAACAGGTATCATTGTAAAATGTTATTCTAACCATGAATTTATTTGCATAATCAGGATTAAATTAGTGTGAAAATGGAGCTAACATGTTCAAATTGTTGGTGGTCAGATTTTATACTTTATAAAACATATATATTTTAAGAAAATAACGTATGAGCTTTAGCAATTTTCATGTAACGTAAGTTAAAAAAAAAATATGATAAAGTTTTGTTTTTTATAAAATTTAGCTAAAAAAGTTTTTTAATAATATATGCAAAAGAACATTAAATGCTAGGTTTTTGTATTTAAAGTTTTGAATAAGGATGCTTAGTTAGAGCACATTTTTATTTTAAATTTATGTAACATAAGTTAAAACTACAAACATTTTCTTAAGTTCTGGCGCTTTTTTTGTTAACAAAATGAATTACGTCATTAAGAAATTATTAATTCGTTGACAAGGTTTTAACTGGAACTTCTTATATTAGGAGAATTTAGAAAAAAATCTTTCACTTTTTTTAATGTTAATTAAAATTATTTTTATTATTTCTTACTTATTTATGTATTCTTTTTTTATTTGACATAAATATACATAAATAAATAAAAAATAAGAATTATATAAATATTTGTATTTAGACATTAAAAAAAAGGACTTAATCGCTAATATAAAAATAATCAGTTAAAATTTTTTTTGTTTTTGTTTTAGTAAAACAAATTGTTTGTAAATGCTACTATGGGTCATCTATAAAGCATGCCACCCTAATCTTTGTCAATTTTTAACCCTTTCCCTCCTGTCACAAACGATCTTATATACCTGAAAAATGTACCCTGAACGATCACATATACCTGAAAAATATACCCTGAAAAAGTTTTAATACTAAAATAATTTTTCAATATATTTTATAATATATATATATATATACATATACATATACATATATATATATATATATATATATATATATATATATATATATATATATATATATATATATATGCCATAGTATATATATATATATATATATATATATATATATATATATATATATATATATATATATATATATATATATATATATATATATATATATATATATATATATATATATATATATATATATATATATTTATATATATATTATGGCAGGTCAAAAATGAAAATTGCAAATGTTTGCAAAAAACATGATCATAATAATAAAAACTATTTAAAAAACAGATAAAAGTGCTGTTGAGTTTGATTCAATTATTATCATTTTAAGCCTAAAATTCAGTCAACATCAGAATTTTGAAAATTCCAACATCAGAATTTTAAAGTGAAAAAAGATTAAGATTGCCTGTTGAAAAATTCTGCAGCATACCTGTGATACTTAAATTGTACTTTTTAAAAGTAAATGTGATTTTCATTTCCATTTTTTAAGAAAGACTTTTGAATATCCAAGGAACCTATTGAAAGTTGATCTAGTGAAACAATTTGATTTTAATAATTTTAAAATGTATACACACACCAGATGTTGTCTGTTTTGGAAATAAAGTTTTTCAAAATGACCCAATGTATAACTCTAAAATATGATAACGGCATAGAAAGCCAGAAAAAAGTTTTTATAAATTTGCATTGCAAACATTTTCATAGATTTTGAATCTTATATTCTCAATTGAAACTGAACTTAAACAAACCATCTATCTTGCCTATTCATTTAATTTCATCTTTATCAAATTTTGTTTATTAAATTAATATTCCCATTGTTATATATGAGATGCCATTGTTAAAATAGTTTGAACTTACATGACTTATATATATGACTAATAAAATCAACCAATGAGATAGAGCGATAGAGCGCTAGCTTTGTAAGCAAGACGTTCCAAATTCCATGATTGAGAAATAAATCTTAAAAAATATAAAAAGAAAGTTACAACCTTAACCCCACCCCCAAATCTAATGACCATTCCCCCAATCTGCTCTAATTTGAACATATATCCGCCTATCTCCTCAATTAAAACAATCTATGAACTTTTACCATTGTATCTACTTCCCTTAGCTATTTAACCCACTCCTACAATAAAGTAGGTGAAAAAAAAAAGCTTGTGAAAAAATAAGCATATAAAGAGCATAATATTTTTTCTCAGTATTTTTCTCAGTATTTAGTATTTTCTCAGTATTTTTCTCAGTATTTAGTATTTTCTCAGTATTTTTCTCAGTATTTACTCAGCATTTACAATTTTTTGAAAAAAATTATATAAGTCATTGCATAAGAAGTCATTGCAAAACAAATTTTTTTATGTATGGTTAGGTTTCATATGCATTTTTCTTTTTATTATCTTAGCATAATCTTATAAGTAGAACTCTTGTTGTAAAGTAGATATCTTGTAAATATTGTTTTTAATTCAAGCTGGTGGTATTAATGTTAAACATTTTTTTTTTAAATATCAGATACTTATAAAAAAAACCATGTACATTGTAAAAACACAAAAAATGGTGTAACAGCATTTTTTGCAATATGCATGTTTCGCATTTGTTTGTTTACATGAAGAACAGTCAATATAGATGATTATTAATAAGTATTAAATTTAAAAAACTAAAAAAACAAAACACATGCAATGGAAGTTTCTTGATTTTGCTTTATTCAAATAATTCAGACTAAAAATGAAATATATTAGTCTTCTACCCTCGGAAAGCACTTTCGTGCTTACCCACTTGCCAGCAAAAACTTTGGTGACAGCATAAAGCACTTGCCAAAAAAAAAAACGTTTTTTTTTAAATGGCAACAATTTTTTTTAGTTCATCAAATACTTTTATGAAAAATCATGAAAACACTTATTTCATTTAGAAAATAAATAACAACAACAACAGCAACAAACAATAACAAGAAATATTAATGACAAAAACAATAAAATTTCTAGAAATTTCTAGAAATTTCTTTAAAAAAAAAAAAGAAGAAGAAGAAGAAGAAGAAAACTAAATAAAGTTAATAATAATAAAAAATTAAAGTTAAATTTTTTTTAGAATTTATTTAAATTTATCATCATCAGGAAACAGATGGACTGATGAGAATTGGACAGAGTTATTTAGATTATTAATATAAATCAAAAGCAATAAAGGGCCAAGAACAGAACCCTGGGGAAAACCACAAACTATATGTTTGTTATTTGATTTGTAACCATTAATGCTAACAAACTGCTAAACTGCTAATAAATATATATATATAAAAACAAATTACTAATAAGTATATATATATTCTTTTTATATACAGGTTTTATATATATATATATATATTTTTTTTTTTATTTATTTTTATTTATTTGAGTTTTCATGCTATATTTTTCTATACAATGTTGTTATATCCGAAGATATTGTTGGCTTAGCATAGGAATAGCCACAAATAGTCATTAAGACTAATCCAAAGTAGCATCCGTTATTGACCATATATAAATTGACCGTGTATAAATTTTTATATATATATATATATATATATATATATATATATATATATATATATATATAAACAAACTGCTAATAATATATATAATATATATATATATATATATATATATATATATATATATATATATATATATATATATATATATATATATATATATATATATATATATATATATATATATATATATAAACAAACTGCTAATAAATTAATATATACATTTTATATACAGGTTTTATATACATATATACAAGTGGCACCAAAAGATTAAAAGAAAGTTAATTACACCTTTAGAACAGTTTCTAGTGCTTGTTGAAGTTCTAAGCTGCTCATATGAATAGATTCATTGCTTTGAACTTGCACTAAATAAAAACAATAAAACAACAAGTTTTGTAAGTTATAAAAAACTGTTAAATTGTTAATACCACATTTAATTAACTCATATTTTTAAAAATTTAATATATTTTATATAACTAATTTTTAATAATTACTTCGTTTTATTCGTGGTCGCAATGCCTCAGTCCATGCTTGACACTCTGAATCCACATTGAATAAAAATGTATAAACCTAAATTAAGAAAATGATATCATAACAAGTTTACCATTATTTTTTAAAAATATAAATCATTAAATTAGAACATATTCTTTTTTTACCTTTCCGCTTTTATGATACAAGTTAAGTGGAATGTTTGGAGCAATTAATTGTAAGAGCCTTTCCTACAAGAAATCAATTTTAAGAAACCATGTTTTAGAAACCATTTTGTTATTTTTTTACACAATTATAGATTATTGTACAACACAATGACTACACTCCACCGCTACTTATTTACCAGGGCTCAAATTAAGTTTATTACAAACCACAATTACCTTTCACACCTTCGCAAAGACTTAGGAGGAAGAGAATTCAAACAAAAAATTAACAAAATTAGATTTTAATGCATTAATTCCCTGACAATCTAATACTAAGACTATGCACACAACACAACATAAAACTATACACACAACACAACATAAAACTATACACACAACACAACATAAAACTATACACACAACACAACATAAAACTATACACACAACACAACATAAAACTATACACACAACACAACATAAAACTATACACACAACACAACATAAAACTATACACACAACACAACATAAAACTATACACACAACACAACATAAAACTATACACACAACATAACATAAAACTATACACACAACACAACATAAAACTATACACACAACACAACATAAAACTATACACACAACACAACATAAAACTATACACACAACACAACATAAAACTATACACACAACACAATATAAAACTATACACACAACGCAACATAAAACACACAACACAACATAAAACTATACACACAACACAACATAAAACACACAACACAAAGATTCTGATTATTTAACACAACATAAGATACACACAACAGAAAGATACAAATATATTGTCTGCATATAATAAAATACATTATATGGACAACAAATTTTTTAATACAAAACATTTAATAATACAAAGCATATTTAAAATTTTAATAATACAAAGCAATTTTAATACAAAACATTTAATAATACAAAGTATTTAATAAGCATATAAAAAAATATAAAAGTTTTTAAATAACTAAAACCTAACGAAACTTTTATTTAGTTATTGTAATCGTTACATTTATTATTCAAGTCAAAAAGAATATGAAAAAAATGTGTGTTTTCCTAAAGTAAAATAAAATAGCAAATTTAAGATTAACAGTTCAAAAAATAACAATTTCAAAATACTAAAGAGTATTTTGAAATTGTTTAATCTATCGAAAAAATAAATTTTTGATATATACTGCTGTCTTTAAATGGAGTTTTGTAATAAGTTTTAATTCATTTCTAATGTTTAGTTAGTTTAGTCTAATGTTTAGTTAGTAACCAAACAACAGTTTTAATTTTAAATGTGTAAACAAGTTATGGCACGTAATTACTTTACAATTCATGTTATTGTGCTGAAGAAAAAGAAATTAGCTAAAATAAATATAAAATTAGTTATTCACTACTGCATTTGTGTCCTGTCTGAACCTCTGGCAGGGTTTTCACGCAGTTTAAATCTCAGATGCAGTGCAAGCTCAGTGACCAACTAGTGACTCCAACTAAAAAACCTATGCTTACCAATTTCTAGTATTTTATTAGATGTATGATCTTTTCCTAATGCATTTCCCATCAATGTTTTAAACTACTGCTAACAGGAAGTAATTCCTTTTGAATACTCCAAGTCAGGTTCAGGATCATCACTATCACCCTGTTACTGGTATCATGCAACCTATTCCTACCTGTCCCATGTCTTGCTGTTTTGTAGGATTAGCATTTTTAGACAAAGGCTAGGAGAAACAAACTTCAACTTGAAAATCTCCTTCTGTTGAGTAAAGGCTAGAGATGGTGTCTCAATAAAAACACTCTACTAGGGCAGATGTTAACTGCATCCAGTTAATGTCTTAAAAAAGGCCTCTTAGGCAGAGATTTAGGATGAGGTAAGCAGAATAATTCTGTTGACCAGCCTCAAACCCCTTCTTCATCTATTAGGCTGCTATAGATGTAAACCTGTCTTTGTTGTTTCCTACCTAGGATGACGAATTCTGGATCTTCTTGACTCTACTCATAGAATTCTGTTATCTCCTATTAAGGTTATAACTCTAAAATTCAGTTTAATGGTTATGAGGCTGGCTGGTAGTCAGGTTTCCTGAACTCTGTGGTAGCTCTAAGAAAGGCTAATTCCACCAACATCTGAAAAATATTAGAGTATTAACAATGCCATGTTGCACATGGATGGTGTCCCTGGATTGGTCTGCATTGTCAAGGCCACATAAGGAGCCCTACATTACAACTTTGGGTTAATTAATCGAACTGAGACTGTGGTCTATCTATGAATAAAGTAAACCAAAATATTAAAGATAAAAACAATCCCCACCACCTAACTGTTTCAATATATCTTTTACAAATATTCGTGGTATGAAAAATAACCTTCCATCAGTTGAATCTTGCAAAATTCACTTACTTGCTCTTTGTGAGACTTATTTAAATATGGCTGTTCCTGTTTCAGATCTCAGTATTGATGGATAATACTTTTAACTTAGCAAAGACTCTGTTGCATGTTTGGCTTGGATGTATAATTTCACATCAATTCACTTATTTGTCAAGAAATCAGATTTGAATCCCTTGATCATTCATTTATATGCTTCCGCCAAGCACCTCTTTACTCTATCACTGTTCTCTTTGATCTTTATCATTCTCCTTCTTCTCAAAACTGCACTCTTTTAGATGTAATTTCTGATCAAATTGACCATACCCTTTCTCTTTACCCCTCTGTCAATAATGTTGCTATTGGTTATTTTAATGCTCATCACACTGAATGGTTTAGCTCTAACACCACTGACCTTGCTAGCACTAAAGCCTATAACTTCTGCATATCTCATTCTCTTACTCAGGTAGTTTAACTTTAAGAATCATTTTCTCTGACCCTAGCTTATGCTCAGTTTCTCCTTTTCTACCTCAGGTGGTTCTGATCATTCAATGAACCTTTTATCTCGAACTACTTCCTCTGACTCATCCTATCATCACACTACTTACTTCTACCCTAAAGCTGACTAAGATTCTTTTTGTGATTTTCTTCATTTGATTTTCTTCAATTCATTTCAATTTTTTATTTTTTTTTAAACATCTTTGCTTCCAACAAGGACGCAAGCAACCACTAATTAGTGTTGGAAGTTACTGGAAGAGAAAAGATGAAAATTGTAGAGCAAGATAATGATTGACAGACAACTTTAAAGATAAAAAATTATATGAATCGGGAAAGCAAGATGAAGGAAGCGAGTTCCAAAGAACTGATGTTCAAGGAAAAAAACTGGATGAGTAAGAATTTTTGGAGCACTTAAGAACAGTAACAGAAAAGGGATGAGACTTAATTGAATGACCAGTAACATGAGAATGAATTTTAGTAGATGGCACAAGAGACGTTAGCTCTTTAGAGCAGTGCCCATTATAGTATTTGTAGAAAAGAGAAAGAGAAGCAACATTCAACGATGTGACAAAGGTTGAAGGTTGGGTGCAAGAGCAGGTCCAACTATGTTTACAATGCGTTTTTGCACCTTGTCTAAAAGAGAAAGGACATCATTAGAAGATCCGCCCCAGATATGGCAACAATTAAATAGGTTAATCTATTGTTAGACATTCAAATCACTCCAGCTTTTTTTGATAGAGTCAAATTTCAATTAAACTCTGCTATGGGTTTTGGTTCAGACAACATTCCTGTCATAGTCTTACAAAAGTGTTCTCCAGAACTCTTCTCAATTCTCTTTAAACTATTTAATAAGTGCTTAACTGAGTTTTGTTTTCCTGCTTGCTGGAAAATGGCATCTGTTGTTTCAAATTTCACAAACTCCAGTGAACATTCTGACCCCTTCAATTATCGTCTAATCAGTTTTCTTT
Source organism: Hydra vulgaris (assembly GCF_022113875.1). NCBI lineage: Eukaryota > Metazoa > Cnidaria > Hydrozoa > Anthoathecata > Hydridae > Hydra > Hydra vulgaris. Next base: position 25,958,032 of record NC_061165.1, read on the forward strand.
TAGTTATTTGCAAGTTCTTTAAGTGTTCGATGAACAAATTTTTTACACCTTATCTTGAGTCAAATAAAATACTGTTAGACAATCAATAGGACTTTCGATCCTCTTGCTCTATGGCTGACTTGCTAACTGCTGTGACTGAAAGATTTTATCATGCATTAGATGGAGGCAGAGAGGCTAGAGCTATTGCTCTTGACATATCTAAAGTTTTTGACAAAGTTTGGCATGCTGGTCTTCTTCATAAGCTTGCTTCATATGGTGTATCTGGATAAGTTTTTAAGATTTTTGAGAAGTGGCTCTATTTGCTGATGACTCAAGTTTATTATCCTGTCTTGAAAAAAAGCCTTCTTTTTTCAATAATTTAGAACAGGCCGCCAATCTTGAGTCTGTTCTCATTTCAGTAACAGATTATTGCATATGAATTTTAACTTCAATAAAACTCAGTTATTTACTGCAAACAACTATCAAAAAACTGTCGACATTCTTATAACTTAAAAAACTAATAACTTGAAAAATGTCCTGTCTTGAAAAACATCCTGTCTTGAAAAAAAGCCTTCTTTTTTCAGTAATTTAGAACACGCCGCCAATCTTGAGTCTGTTCTCATTTCAGTAACAGATTGGGGCTTGCATATGAATTTTAACTTCAATAAAACTCAGTTATTTACTGCAAACAACTATCAAAAAACTGTCGACATTCTTATAACTTAAAAAACTAATAACTTGAAATATTTTAACTTGTGTGCAAATTAAATTTGTGCAAATCAAAGAAAAATAGCAATGTTAAAATAAACTTGTAGAAATTCCTAACTTCAGAAACCTCTACAAAAACAGTGAAATATTAGGAGCTAACAGATAATAGGATCAATCAAAAAGATGGTAACAATATTGGTGCAGAATGTTTTGAACAAAAAAAGAAGTTTATGTTTAGGAATTTAAGATTCACAAGCCATTGCAAGCCCCAAGCTGTCCTAGAAGAGAGATTACATTCAAGATCAGTTGAATATAATAAGCAACCAAAAAGTGTCGCTTAGAATATTAAAGACTTATATCATACGCAGTTAGTTAAGTTTGTTAGTCTGACTGATAAGCTTCAATTTTTTGTTAGTTTCTTTAGAGATCATAGATTCTCCTCAAACAAACTGAATTCTTGATGCATAATTGATTTATTGGAGGTAATTTGAAAGTTGTAATTTTTTCATCACAAACTCTTCTTATCTTTTAGTCATATTTTCAGATTGATTTAAATTGATGTTAATATTATTAACTATCTAATTATCATTATCAAATTATTTTAATAATTAAATTTACTATCACTGTTTTAGATGGTATGCAAAAAAGGTTGCTACCTAATCATTTTTTAGAGATCATAGATTATCCTTTTTTTACTTTTTTGACATATTCTTTCAATAATATCATTTTTAAGATCCTTTTCAAAATAGCAATCTTGAACATCTAATTGTTTAAATTTCAATGTGATATTTTTAAAGTTGCTACCCTTCTACAAATCATTTAAAAGCCTAATACAATTGGTTCAAATTATTTAAAAGCCTAATACAATTGGTTCAAATTATTTAAAAGCCTAATACAACTGGTTCAAATTATTTAAAAGCCTAATACAATTGGTTCAAATTATTTAAAAGCCTAATACAATTGGTTCCAAACTTTAGGCTAAATTTTTAACTACCTCCTAATCCTAATCCAAAATGAGTACTAATATCAATTTAAAGGAGATCTTTTAAAAGATAAAACTCTTGACCTTTAACCAGAACCTGATCAGGAACAAGATAAGGAGTTTGATCACTAATTTCATTGTCTTTCTCACAATCATTATCAAAAACATCAAAATCATCTTCAATATCTTCATCATGAGGACTCTGATTATTATTTTTAACTTTTATTTTTTTATAAACTACACCAACAACAGTTAAATGTATTGCATGTGCAAAGCAAATTTGATATTCAGAAGGAGAAAAATTCCCTAATAATTCTATAACAGTACCATCCAAGTACGATCAATTATCATGCAAGCTACATCAATGAAAGGACTTATCAAGGGGTGAATTAAGTGATTGCAAATTACAATGGTACAAAGGTAGTAATTTTGAAAGTATTTGAAGCAATTGTGAAAGTATTTGAATTGTGATTGCCTTTCTTATTCTGGTGTAAAAGTTTTCATGAAAAAAATAACGTTTTATCTTCATTTATTATTTTTAAAACTTTTATATTTCTTTTAATAATTTCTTCAATTAAAAATTTCATCTAAAGTTTTAAAATTTTTTTTTCAATTAAAAAATTTCTTCAATTAAAACTTTTTAAATACTTTCAGTCATGTCTTTAAGTAAACATATTTTAAACTGTGAAACAACTATCAAGTTTGAAATATTCCTACATCAGACTGTCAAGTTTGAAATATCCCTCCATCAGACTGTCAAGTTTGAAATATTCCTACATCAGACTGTCAAGTTTGAAATATCCTTCCATCAGACAGTCAAGTTTGAAATATCCCTACATCAGATTTTATTTTATATACTTAGCTACATACAGGATAATAAAAATTTGATTACTTAAAACCCCAGTGAAGTGGAAAAATGTATAAAATTTAAAAAATAAAATTAACAATTTTAAATTATATAAATTATTTGCCATTTTCAACAAATTAGCTTTAATTTGCCAGCATTTTTTATTTTTAAACATACTCTGGTGCACAATAACTTAAGAGTGGACTTAGGAGATTAAATAGAGAAAACCTTTTGTAAAAAGTCAGCAACTTCATAAATAACCAAAGCTATTGAAGAAAAAATGGAAAATTTCATTTGAAATATCTATGATCAGAAGCAAACTAAAAAACCATACTGGAGTTATTTGCAGCAGATGCTGTAAAAACCTTTATTGTTTAGAAAAAATGATACAAAATACCTTAATAAGTGGCTAAGGTGAATGTGCAAGTCTAAATCAAGCGTCTTTTGGAACAATTAATGGAGCTTATAAAATATTTAGAACTATGCCAGAATAAACAAAAAAAAGGTGTTCTATATTTAAAAAGTGTATTGGGTTTTTAAGTAGCATTAAAGGAAATATAATTGAAAAATTAGAGGATTTAAAAGCTGAAATAAATGAATATTTTTTATGTAAAGAAGAATAATTTTTTGAAGCTGGCAATTTAGTAAATAAATCAATGGTTAATATAAAGGATATATGTTTATAGAAATCAACAGTTTATATAAAGGATGATTTTGATTGATGAATTTGTACATGTTATTACTACTGAAAGAAATATTGACCATCTTACTACAATCACAAGGATTGCTGTGGATTCTGTTCAAGGTTTTTTAAAGACCACTATGAATGTTTTTAATCCGCATGATAAAACTAACAACCAACCTGACCTTGATGATGTTGGAGTTAAGTGTTATTTTATTGTTGCTAATGTAGAAGAAATATCTAAACACAATGGAAATCTTAGGAACTTAGTTGATCCTCTTAATCTTCAAAAATATTCTGTTGAATTTAATATAAAGTGTGCAAACTCAATGTTTGACATTACAAGCTATGCTAATATAGATTTTGTGGTGCTAAGGAGAGTCTTGGATTGTGAAAATGAACTCTTGGTTACCTTGTTTATCACACAGTAAATATGTAGAAGCTGGAAAACCAAAATCAAAGATGATTATAAAAATGTAATTAATCCAAGATGCAATTATAGAAAATTTAGCTCCAGTATCTAAGTTTAGCATTATCTAAGCATTATTTGAAATAGTTACAACTTTTAGAAAAAAAAAAAAAACTATGGCCTGGTTTTTTAACAATGGTTTAACTCAGATCATATATTTATACATTTTTTAGAAGTTACCATGGTATTTAATGGCAACAATGCCAATCAATTTTTCGATAAGTTAGACGCTCTTGCTCATGATATTGCTGATCAAGGAAAACTTGATTTATTTCCAGTTATTGAATGTTTAAGAAAATTTTAGGCAATGAAGCAAACTTTAAAGAAAAAATTATAGGTGGTATTGTATCTACTGTTATTGAATTTAAATTAGCATGAGCTATCAAAAAGATAGCTCATGCTAATTTAATGGAATATATTAATCATTACTTTAAAAATTTATCTTTAAATATAACATGGAAAGTCCGTATTGCAATAGTTACTAATGCATTATATATAATGCATAATAAATTTTTATAGGAAGACAAAATATATATTTTAAAAAACTCTGGTCCAACAGGTCTATCCATAATGGTCGTTTTGTCAAAAACATATCTACAACATATTGAATCTAATGCTAATCAACAGGCTCTAAACGTCAATATTGCACCAAAAACTTATAAATGTTACGTTGATGATAGCCATGCTCGATTTACTAATATTGATGACGCAAATTCTTTTTTAATACTTTTAAATTCACAAGATAAATCTATCCAATATACATGTGAATACGAAAATGCTCAACACCAATTAAATTTTTTAGATGTTTGTATTTCAACCAATCACTTTCTTCACAAATATGAGTTTCCATACACTGTAAAGATGCAATTATAAACGTACTTATAAACCCAAAATCATCTATTTCACCGAGTATTGCTGTAAGGTTTTTTAGCTCGAGCATACAAAATTTATTAAGAACATAACATTCCGGATGAAATTAATTTTCTTATTAAGATTTCTACTGAAAATGGACATTCCTATAAACAGAATTCAGATATTACTAAAAATTATAAATACTCCACAAATCCATCTTGTTCTCAAAAATTTGATACCAAAAATCTAGTTGTTCTTAGAAGAGAATTTTGTAAAGTCGGCATTAAAACAGTCTTCTGTTTTGGTAGTCCCTTAATCAATATACTTTGCCGTAACAAGTCTAAACTGCCTCAGAATAGTCATCCAGGAGTGTACCAACTAATTGCACATGTGGTGCATGTTATATTGGTGAAACGAGAAAAAAGATTTCCACACAAACTCAAAAACATAAAAATAATGTTACAAAAGCCAACTGGGAAACATCAGGAATAGTAGAACACTCACTACATTGAAGAACCCTAAATAATAGAAAGCGTTTTAGGGGAGAACCCTAAAACGCTTTCTATTATTTCAAACAACTACACCAGAAAAATTTGTGAGGCTATTGAAATACAACGTGTACAATGTTTAAAATCTAAAGAAAATGTTTTCAATCGCGAAAATGGTAATTTGGTGATGACTCACCATTGGAAACCATTTTTTGTAAAATTAAAAAATGTTGAATATCTGACGTTTTTTTTAAACGGTTTTATTAGTTTGCTAATGGCTCTCACTATATGAGCCGAAATATCACTTATAATAAAAAAATAAAAATAAAAAAATAAATATATAGTATCATACCATATATGATGTTTTAATGCTTGTAATTACACATACTATTAAAGATGCCACTTAAATTTTATATATATATATATATATATATATATATATATATATATATATATATATATATATATATATATATATATATATATATATATATATATATATATATATATATATATACACATATACATATAATATAATAAAAGTGTAAAGTAAATAAATGCAAACAAAAAATATTTCAAAGATATATAATAGTATTTACTTTTTTAAGAAACTCAATTTAACTAATGAATAACTATTAATACTTAACCTCTTCTGTAATTTTTTTTTTTAACTTCTCTATACCACGACTGGAAGATCGTGACGATGATGAGTTTGAAATATTTCTTCTCTGCAAAAAATAAAAAAAAGTGAGAACTAAAAAAAAAAAAAACAACATCAAATCAATTATAACATCATTATAAATATCAATATGACATCATAGACAAGATAATATTTTATGTGTGTGTATATATATGTGTGTGTGTTATTTTTGTATTTAATTATTATATATTATATTTTTTTTTTTTTTCATCCATTTAAAAAAACAATTATTTACAAAAATATAAGCATATTTAAACCATGCCCTAATTCTAACCCTGACCTTAATCCTGACCCTAACCAAACCCTTAGTCGATGTACCAGCACTACTACCGGCAACAAGGCTTACAGAGATCACACAACAGTGGAAGTAGGTTCAAACCAAAAAAAATTTCCTAGGGTCATGTGATCTTTTTTGGATCTGAACTGACCTCCACTTTCAGAAAATAACACCATTGAAAAAAAATTTTTAGGTTTAAGAAAAAAAAAAATTTTGTAAACCGAAAAAGCCAGTATTTTTCCTTGTATATCCATTAAGTATTTTATTTGATCATGAGTTGTTCGATGACTATTACATATTTTAAAAGCTTTAAAATATTCACCATAGACAGAATTATTATATTATATTATTATATTACAATATAATGTAATATATTATAATATAATAATATAATATAATAAATTTATTATAATATATTATATTATTATATTATAATATTATAATATAATATTTAATATAATATAATTTATATTATATTATAATATTATAATACATTATATCAAATATTATTTTATATATTATATTATTACATTATAACATTATATTATATATTATATTAAAATGTATTATATTATATTATTATATTATAATATATTTCAATATAGTTTTCTTGTAATGTTATTCCAACTTCCTTGTGCAGAATTATTCTCTGAGGGAATAGTTTTGCAATCATTATAGAGAGTTTTTCATATAAGTTTCCAAAGGGAATTGGTTGTGTTGCAATCGTTAATCATTACTCTAAACCAGTGTTAGAAATAATTATCCAGAGGGAAATAATTTTGTAACAATCTTTACAGAAATATAAAGAAATCTATCAAAATTAATAAAAAGAAATCTATGCAAAGTTAACCATTAAACTCAATATTTCCATAATATATTCGACAAAGTCCACATTTTGTACCACCAGTACTTCAATGATGCCTAATCAGACATTAAACCACAAAGACAATTGAAAAAAAGTTTGCATTGTGTGCTTTGAGAAAGACAAAACAATTAAAGAAATAACTGGCCCAACCTATAAAAGACTTCAAAATTATTTTATCCCAAATTTGGACTTGGCTAAGGAACATTATCCTTCTGGTATCTGTTCGCGCAACAGAAAAATTCTGGAACTCATTGAAAAAGGTATAAAAGAATCAAAAGCTCTTCCAGCACCATTTTTCTGGAATAAAAATTTCCATTATTACAAGAAGTCAGTCTACATGTGAGCGTGCAATTTGTGTTATTGCAAGGAAAATTCAGGAAAAAAACTTAGGATCAGGAAAAAATTGAAAAAAAGGAAGACGAGTATCCACTGAATCAGCTCTGCCACCTCCCCTACCCATATCTGTATGTCAAAGATGTCTAAGAACGTTTGGACACGGCTTACCTCACTCTTGCAATATTTCAATTCGCAGAGATAACCTTGAGGTGGCTCTGTCTAGAGGTAAGTATGTATGTGTACATATAATAATTATTTAACCTAAAACCACTTGTGCAATAATAATTTACGTTAAAACCAATAAAATATATTATTATGTGGGTTCATACAATTTTTGATGTTAAAGATATAATATATTACATTAAATATATTAATATATTTCAGATGAGAGAGATTCAGAGATTTTTTGTACTAAAATTCTAAAGCGAAAACTGAAGTGGATGCAGGTGATTTGATGAAGCTTGCTAATAAAGGACCTAAAATTTTTAATATCGAAATTCCAAAAAAAAAAAAGTTGAAAACCCTTTTTCCTGAAAACAAGGTGCCAGCTAGTGAAGTCACAAGATTCAAAAGTATTCTAAGGTTAAGTGATTCCCAAACAGAAACTTGTAGTATTCTTAAGAGCTGGAAAAGAAGAGAGTTTTTTGAATACAATCAAAAGAAAAACTTGTGTTTCAAGATTGTGTTTTACATCGTTTCTTTATTACAGAATTCAAATCAGTAAGCAAACAAAATATTTAGTCTACTGTACAAATGTGTCTGAGCTAATAAATCAACTAGTGGAAAAAAGAGATATATCACCAGATTATATTGTAAGAATTGGAATAGATGGGGGAGGAGGATTTCTAAAGGTTTGTTTAAATATTCTTGATTGTAAAGCGAATGAACTTAAAACCAAGTTCTCATACAGAGAAGGAATAAAGCTGGAAAAGTTCAAGGACGGAGGAATAAACAAACTTATTATTCTGAAGATGTTAAAGAGAATTATCAAAACAGCAAGAAATTATGACTAAGAAGTATTTTTTAGCATTTGACTTAAAGCTCGCGAATATTTATTTTGGAATTGAGGCTGCTTCTACTACTCACCCCTGCAGTTGGTGTGAATTGTCGAAGATTTAACAACCTGTTTCTGCATAAGGCATTTAAGAATTAGTATGGCATTATAAATTATTTTTTTTACAGTCAAAACATTATTCTGAATATTTTTTTTAATCTTGGGATTTTAATCTACTTTTTTTCCAGAACACTTGTTATGATTAGAGATAATGCAAAGAAGTACAAAAAAGCTTGTGAGAATCACAGAAAAAAAAGTAAACTTTTGGCTGCATCATTTAAAAATTGTGTCTAAACTCTTTTGATAGACCTACCAGATGATACGTCTGTTGCAGAAATCCTTCCTCCAATGGAGTTTCATTTATTTTCTGGAAACACTATGTTTGTATAACATAGGTGATAAAATACTTTTAGAAACAGAAACATTAATTTCCATGGATATGTAGAATAAATCAATAGGATTTATTAGGTCAAGATTGCACAGCGGTCAGTTCAAGGATGAATAGTGTTCAAAGCTATAGGATAACATAGAAACATTAGACAATACTCTCAAATCCAATTTCAAAGTTGTACCAGGTGAATTGATAAAACTTATGAGTGCAATTAAAGTACTAAATAATGTGAAGAAAACATGCTTTGGTCTAAGTGTGAACATGTCTTACAAGAATCACATCAATTCCTACAAGGAAGCATATATGACATTGAACGATCCAAAGAATCACCAAAAGTACATGCTCTAGTCATCTATGTACCAGCTTTTTTGGAATCAATGGCTGATAAATACCCTGGAAAAAGTCTTGGTTTTTGGTCAGAACAGACTTCTGATTCTGTTCATTATGACTTCAAACAGTTTTATGAGCAAGGATGAAAAGTTTCAAGTTGTCACAAATTGTACCAATCAAAACTGCGAAAAGAAATGTTTGTCTAATATTATAAAACTGTTATTGTTTATAATATTAGACAAACACATTTCAAGATTTAATTTTTAAGGAGACTTTTATGTTTTTAGAAGACTTATACATTTTTTTAATCTTATATTTTTAATTCATGTATTTAAATATCAGTCTTAATACGGTTTCATTTGTCATAGGAAATAATAAAATAGCTTTATATAATAAAAATATTCCATAATTTTTAATCCTCCTTATAAAGATAATAAATACATCAGTATTGTTTTTTGAAACATTAGGGAATAAAGTTATTTGAAAATGTTTGCACAATAAGTTAGTAGCCATAATTTATATGAGAACATATAAATTATTAACAAATAAAAGCTCTGTCTATTGTGAATATTTTAAAACTTTTAAAATATGTAATAGTCATCAAACAACTCATGATCGAATAAATTACTTAATGGGTATACAAGGAAAAATACTGGGTTTTTCGGTTTATAATATTTTTTTTTTATTATTGTTATTTTCTGAAAGTAGAGGTCAGTATGAATCTAAAAAAGTGTATTATATGTACGATCAGTATGGATCCAAAAAAGTGTATTATATGTATCTATATACATATATATATATATATATGTGTGTGTGTGTGTGTGTGTGTGTGTGTGTGTGTGTGTGTGTGTGTGTGTGTGTGTGTGTGTGTGTGTATTATGGAGTAATTTCACTTTGCAATATTGTTTTATTGTTGTTTTATAGCTTTTTACAATTACAATCATTCTAAAATGTGTTTTATCATCAGCAAGAACGTATTAAATAGTTTTCTATAACTAATTAAAATGTATGTATGTATGTATGTATGTATATATATATATATATATATATATATATATATATATATATATATATATATATATATATATATATATATATATATATATATATATATATATATATATATATATATATATATATATACATATATATACATATTTTCTTAACTCAAATGCTGATGTTTGCTTAAAAATTAAAAAAATGCGTTTATGCGTTTTATAACTCTAACATTATTTCATGTTCAAAAGATATTGAAAGAAACCAGCTAAAACATTGTGTTGGCAGTCTACAAAAATGTGCGTAATAACTTTTGTTTGTACAATTAAAATTTTTTAAATCGATTTAGACACAGTCTTATCCATTTAAGAAAGAATCTTAAATGCTCACATAAAAGTACGAGGGTAAATTAATTGCAATAAATGCTTTCTTTTTTTTTAATTCTTTTAATTTTTAATTCTTTAAAATAAATTAACTTGTTTTAAAAATGAATACTGAAGTAACATTTTGATAAAAAATATAACATAAATTTTTAATACTTTTTTTTTCCGATACTTCAATCTTTGATAGCAATAAAAGAAATAAATAATTTAATTTTTTTTTACAAAAGAACGTTTTAAAATAAATTTGTAGCAATTGTTTAATAGTTAAAAAAACTGTAGACTAACCTTTGCAAAACTAATTGGGCTATCAAATGGTACAATACTTTGTAATGGCATAAAATCTTTTCGTATTTCAGCACGAAGATTAGCAATGCTAGCTCGCAACTTATCACACTCTGCTTTTGATGAAATAGGGATAGGAGTTGTAACTGCAAACAAAAATAAAGATAGTTGTTGTAACTGCAAACAAAAATAAGAATAATAGAGTTATAACTACAAACAAAAATAAGAATAATAGAGCTGTATCTACAAACAAAAATTAGAATAATAGAGTTGTATCTACAAACAAAAATAAGAATAATAGAGTTGTAACTACAAACAAAAATAAGGATAGGAGTTGTAACTGTAAACAAAAATAAGGATAGGCTTTGAAACTGCAAACAAATATTAGGATATTAGTTTTAACTGTAAACTAAAGCAACTAATGGAAAATCTTTTTTTTTAAATCTTGATTTAAAAAAAAAGATTTTCCAGTAGACCTAAAAATAACTTCTACAGAAAAATTTTTGAAACTTGGAGTTATTTTTTATATCAGCTCAATATAGTGGTTGAACATCAATACCCCCAGACCATTCCAAAGATCCATCAGAGAAAGAAAAATAGGGGGAGAAGGGGGTGGGGATAAACCAAACATGGTTCATACATATATATATATATATATATATACATATATATATATATATATATATATATATATATATATATATATATATATATATATATATATATATATATATATATATATATGTATATATAATGGGTGGTGACTAAAAATCAGCACTAACTTTAACTGACTTTTAAATGCCATAAGCTAAACTTTTTTTTTTCATTCTTATATCTATTTTAATTCTCTATAAGTTAACCCTTTCAGGCCCAAAGAATGACAATTACCTGCATTTTAAAAATCTTTATAAGATTTTATATACTAGAGGCACTAACAGCATAAAATCATAAATTTGTTCTTGGTCCTTGTTTTAGTTGCCAGGGAAACTATAACGAGACAGATATGTCCCGACAGGCTAAATTGAAGTAATATATGTATGTGTGTATATATATATATATATATATATATATATATATATATATATATATATATATATATATATATATATATATATATATATATATATATACATATATATATATATATATATACACATATATATATATACATATATATATATATATATACATATATATATATATATATATATATATATATATATATATATATATATATATATATATATATATATATATATATATATATATATATATATATATACACACACATGTATATTACATTTACACATGAGCTGCATTTAGGTAGACTGTCTGGGTAGGTGGATAGTAGAACTGGGTAGCTAAGTAAGATTAGGTGAGTGGTGGTATTGGGTGTAAGGTTGATATTAAATGGGTGCCTTTTTGGTGAAAACCATTTTAGCGGCATGTAGAATTCCTTACCTTGGTAAAATAATTGTAAAAGAAATATTTGTATATAAAACAAATAACTTTGTATATTACATATGATACTCTCATATGTAATATGAGAGTATCATATGTAATTTATAAAGATGAGATGTAATATAAGCCTGACGGGACATATTTGTCCCACAACTAATTACCAAAAAAATAATACAAAAATCATAATGCAGATGTAAAGTGTAGATTATTTTTATTCTACTGAGATTAAATAATTTATAAAAAAAGTTTCAAAGGTATAGCATGATCCTTTAAAGAACTACATATTATAATGTAGCTTACAAAATCTAAACAACATTTTTGATTGTCACTATTTTATGATTTAAAAAAAGAAACTCAAAAAACCCGCTAATAAGACAAAAATTTGTTTTGAAGTATTACCTAACTATGTGACAAATGTTTTGATTTATTTTCAAACGGATATAAACAAAAGCTGAACTTCTATATAGTTTTAAATGAACCAGGACATATATGTCCTGTCAGGTTGGAAAGGGTTAACTTACTTGTTTTTAGATAATTAATAAAAATTAAGATAATAATGATTTCCAAGCAAGAAGAGATAAGAAAATGGAATTCTATTTGAATAATAAATTGCAAGCTAAAAAGTTCATAGTAGATCACTTCAATGCTAAACAAGTTCCAAGAAGCACTATCTATGATATAATCAAATATGCTGAGAATGATTTTGGACACAAAAGAGTGCAAGGAAACGGTCGTGTGGCCAAAACTATGACCCCAAAGGTGATCAAGTGTCTGAGAACCATATTTGACAACAGTGACCAAGTTTCGATTAGGCAAGCCAGTCGAAAATTTGGATGCAGTCATTCACATATTGTTAAAACTCTAGCCAAGTACACTGACATCAAAACTTATACAAAACCGGATATACCTGATCGACAAGAAAGCAAGATATCAAATCAAAACTGGCATTGATCGTCTTTATCATAATTTTCAAGGAAAATCGGTTATCCTTGACAACAAATCTTACTTCATGCTATCACACTCAATGATAAACGGAAACAGCACCTACTACTCTAGAGACAGAGACAAGACACCCAATCTTACTTCATGTTGTCACACTCAACGATAAACAGAAACAGCACCTACTACTCTATGGACAAAGACTGGACTCCAACAACCGTTAAATTTGGCAAAAAGTGCAAGTTTGAACCCAAGCTGCTTGTCTAGCTGGCCAAAAGGGCCAGCCCGACAAGCAACTTCTTTGGCTGACCTTCTTTGTCAGAAGTTCAACCAAAATCTGGCTGACCTTCTGACAAAGGTATTTCCAAGCCATTTTTTGTTCTCAACGGCCTTGCAGTCAATAAAGCCATCTACGAAATGGATTGTATTAGAGAAAATTGCCGTTTATCAATACTCATCATGTCGATGGTAATTATGTATTTTGGCTGGACCTGACCTTATCGCATTATGCCAAAATCAATTTTGTCAAAAAAGGTTGACAATACGCCAGCCGTACCAGAGTGTCACCCAATTGAAGACTTTTGGGCTATTTTGAAAGGCAAAGTGTATATGGGTAACTGGCAAGTAAAAAACGCGAAGCTACTACCAGGGCTGTCAGAGTCAGAGAGTTGCAACATTTTCAGAGTCAGAGTTGCTAAACAAAATCGCGACTCCAACTCCAATAGTAAACTTTCTCGGTATTGCACATCCATGTACAAAACATTCAATTAACCTTATGTTCATACTAAACCTCAAAGAATGTTTCATAAATTTGTCAAAAAAGAAATTTTTAACTTATCCCGTAATATTTTTTAAAGAATCTAAAGAATCTTTCAAAAATTTTGTTTTGGAGTTGGAGTCGGAGTTGTGCTCAAAAAATTTCAACAACTGGAGTCGGAGTCAGAGTTGTACTAAAAAAATTTCAACAACTGGAGTCGAAGTCGGAGTTGTTACTTTTTTTTACGACTCCACACCACTGGTCAGGTCAGGTTTTCCTGCTACTGGTAACATGTAACCCAGTACAACCTGCTTCATGTCCTGCTGCCTTGTAGGATATGCTTTTTTAGGCAAAGGCTAGGAGAAGTTAACTCCGAATTAAAACACCCCCTGCCTTGGGGCTCTTGGTTGAGTAAAGGCTAGAGATGGTGTCTCGATAAAAATACTCATCTTGGGCAGATGTTACATGCATCCAGCTGCTGTCTTGTAGAAAGCCTCCTAGGCAAAGACTTAAGGGGTAAACAGATTCTATCTGTTGACCAGCCTCGCACCCCTTCCTCATCTATTAGGCTGGCGCAGATGTATTTTTAATACATTGTTTCCAGTTTAGGATGTTGAACGCTGGATCTTCTTGACTCAATGCGTGGGTATTGCTTGTGTCTCTATTTTTACGACTGGGCAACTCATTCTATTATCTCCTAATGAGGGTACAGCTCTAAAACTCAGTTTTATGGTTCTGAGGCCGGCTGGTAGTCAGGTTTCCCGAACTCTGTGGTAGCTCTCAGAGAGGCTGATTCCATCAACAGCCAAAAAATATCAGAGTACTAACAGTGCCATGTTGCGCATGGATGGTGTCCCTGTTTGTACTTTTGGTGTGCATTCCAGAGGCCACATTTGGAGCCCTTTGTTACGGCTTAGGGTTTATTAATAGTAATAAGGCTATTGCTTAGTTGTTAAATAGTGTACTGAGTACTATCTATACTTGAGTCAAGTTTTTTATAAATTCAAAATGACTAAAGTACCTAAAACTAAAAAACACAAAAAACCATCGTCATCACCAAGTTCTCTAAACCTATCATTTACTAATATTCGTGGTCTTCGAAGTAACTTTTCTTCTGTTGAGTCTTATCTCTTGCAAAGTTCACCAGACCTACTTGCTCTTTGTGAGACTAATTTGAGTTCGGCTGTCCCATCTTGTGATCTTAGTGTTGATGGTTATCTTCCTTTAATTCGTAAAGACTCCAATAATCACATGCTTGGCTTGGGCATCTACATTCGTAAGAACTCACCCATTTGTCGTGAAACTAGGTTTGAATCTACAAACTATTCATTTATGTGCTTTCGTTTAGCACAACTTCACTCTATCGCCTTTCTCTTTGTTCTATATCGCTCTCCTTCATCCCAAGATTGCACTATTCTTGATGCTATTTCTGATCAAATTGACCAAGCCCTCTCTCTTTATCCATCGGCCAATATCGTCGTTGTTGGTGACTTTAATGCCCATCACACCGATTGGCTTGGCTCTAGTGTCAGTGACTCTGCTGGCGTTAAGGCCCTCAACTTTTGCCTTTCTCAATCTCTAACTCAAATAGTCAACTTTCCAACTCGTTTTCCAGACAACCCTAATCATTTATCTTCTCTACTCGACTTATGTCTTGTTTTGGATCCTAGTCAGTGCTCAATTTCTCCACATTCACCCTTAGGTACTTCTGATCACGGTTTGATCTCTCTAAAACTATTATCAAACTCTTCTACTTCATCAGAATCCCCCTATCATCGTACCACATACAACTACCTTAAAGCTGACTGGGACTCTTTCCGTGATTTTCTTCGTGATGGCCCTTGGGTAGAAATCTTTCGTCTTCCTGCTGACAAATGTGCTTCTTACATAACTTCGTGGATTCAGGCTGGCATGGAATCTTTTATTCCCTCTCGACGATTCCAGGTCAAGCCTCACTCTTCTCCTTGGTTTTCCTCACATTGCGCTGCAGCAATTTCTAATCGAAACCGTTACTTCCATATCTATCAGCAAAACAATTCTCCAGAAAACAGACATCTGTTCACTATCGCCAGAAACTATTGTAAAAAGGTTTTGTCTGACGCCAAAGCTCGCTATTCTCAGGTCATTAAATCTCGTATCTCATCACAAAAATTAGGCTCTCAAGACTTCTGGAGAATCTTTAACAGTATCAATAATAAGGGCAAATCTGTTATTCCTTCTCTCTTGTATGGTTCAGACTTTGTCACCTCACCTAAAGACAAAGCTGAATTGTTTGCTAAGAACTTTTCATCAATATCATCTCTCGATTCCACTAGTTGCGTTTTACCTGACATAGCTGTCAAACAGGTTGATCCCTTGCTTGACATTCGCATCACTTCAGCTTCTGTATCAAAAGTAATTTCCTGCTTAGACTCTTCAACAGCTTGTGGTCCTGACAACATTCCTGTTGTAGTCTTGCAGAGGTGTTCTCCGGAGCTTTCATCCATACTTTCAAAACTATTTAACAAGTGCTTATCAGAGTCTTGTTTTCCATCATGCTGGAAAGCAGCATCTGTTATCCCTATTTTCAAAAATTCTGGAGAGCGATCTGATTCATCTAACTACCGTCCCATTAGTCTTCTTCCTGTCATAAACAAGGTTTTTGAATCTTTAATCAACAAACACTTAATCTCTCATCTTGAATCAAATAACTTACTTTCTGATCATCAATATGGATTTCGGTCTTCTCGTTCTACAGCTGATGTGCTAACAGTAATAACCGATAGGTTTTACCGTGCATTAGATAGAGGTGGAGAGGTTAAGGCTATCGCACTTGACATTTCTAAAGCTTTTGATAAAGTTTGGCATGCTGGTCTTCTCCATAAGCTTTCTTCTTATGGTGTAGCTGGTAACATCTTTAAGATTATTGAGTCCTTTCTTTCCAATCGTAGTATAAAAGTTGTCCTCAATGGACAACACTCTTCTTCACATCCTGTAACTTCAGGGGTTCCTCAAGGTTCAATCCTTGGCCCTATACTCTTTTTAATTTACATTAACGATCTTCCAGATATTCTCACATCTAAGGTGGCATTATTCGCTGACGACACTACCATTTACTCTTGTCATGATAAGAAGCCTACACTCTCTGATTGCTTGGAGGGGGTATCTGAGCTTGAAAAGGATCTCACTTCTGCTACAGCATGGGGCTCACAGTGGCTGGTGAACTTTAATTCAGATAAAACTCAATTTTATTCGGCCAATCATTATCGTAATAATTTAGATCTTCCTATATTTATGAATGGTAATGTACTAGATGAGTCATCTACCATTCATCTTCTAGGATTAACTCTTACTTTTGATCTTTCTTTTAAACCGTATATCAAATCCATTGCAAAATTAGCATCTGCTAAGGTTGCATCTCTTTATCGAGCTCGACAATTTCTTACTCCAGATTCTATTCTCTATCTCTATAAATCTCAAATCCGTCCCTGTATGGAATACTGTTGCCACATCTGGGGCGGATCTTCTAATGATGCTCTTTCTCTTTTAGACAAGGTGCAAAAACGAATTGTAAACATAGTTGGACCTGCTCTGGCAGCCAATCTCCAACCTTTGTCACATCGTCGTAATGTTGCTTCTCTTTCTCTTTTCTACAAATACTATAATGGGCACTGCTCTAAAGAGCTAGCGTCCCTTGTGCCATCTACTAAAATTCATTCTCGTGTTACTCGCCATTCAATTAAGTCTCATCCTTTTTCTGTGACTGTTCCTAAGTGCTTCAAAAACTCTTATTCTTCTAGTTTTTTTCCTCGAACATCAGTTCTTTGGAATTCGCTTCCTTCATCTTGCTTTCCTGATTCATATAATTTGCAATCTTTTAGGTCATCAGTCAATCGTCATCTTGCTCTACAGATTTAGTCTTTTCTCTTCCAGTAACTTCCAACTCTTATAGTGGTTGCTTGCAGCCTTGTTGGAAGTGAAGATGTTAAAAAAAAAAAAAAAAAAAAAGAAAAAAGCTTTGTCTCAAAAAAATTGACCTTAACCATGTATTTTCACTTTTTGGGTCAACTCGTCTTCGAGTTAGTCGAATCCGAAGAAACAGACTGGTTGAGGACAACCTTAATTAAATTAAATAAATAACTAAAAACACTATTTAATGATACTTTTTTAAATCTCTACCTTAAAAACTATGGGAGTAATGACCCTTGAAAGTATGTCCAGATTTTTAGTAACCACCTGTTACATTAGGGTGTCTTATATAACATATATAAGACACCCTAATATAACCGGTGTCTTGTATACATTATAACCTTATTTTTCAAAGTTTTTATTTTCTAACACATATGCCTTAGTTTTGTTCATATGCTTCTAAAACACTCAGCAATAAATTTTTACCTTATTTGCAGTACGATAACCCATGCCAACTTGCATCAAATCATGTTCATACAAGTTGCACAATAGTTGCGCTTACTCACATTATTTGTTAAAAGGGTGAGCAAAAAACCGCTTTGAGCGATATGTTTTTACAATGACGCAAAATTAAATAGAAAACAATTATCTATTTAAAATAATTGTAAATACATAGTTATTATCAATTTTATGATGTTGTAAAAACCGCTTTAAGCAAATCCACATTTTTAGAAAATCCAGAGTTATTCTCGTAATTAACATATATTATTTTACATTTAAGAAATGGCAGTGGAATTAAGAAGCAATAAAAAGAAATTTCCTAATTGGTTGGTTAATTAAAAATAACAGGAGTAAAGTCACTGTCTAACCATCAAGTTGTTGCAGTACTTTTTTAACATTTGCAAAGTTAAATTGACTGTTAGTGAAAGCAAAAATCTTGTTATTCAAGAGTGTATTGTATCAAGTGAAAAAGCTAGAACCTCTACCAGAACTATACCTGTGTAAAAAAACTTTACCATGTTTGAGAGTGTTGCAAAAAAATTCTGAAAAAAAAACTTCCCAACAAACAACAATGTTTACAAGCACTGTGTGGAGGAATTTCAGAACAATTTAAATAATTTATTTGATATAGCAAATGCTGACGCTTTAGAACGGATAAAAATATAAAAATAAAGAAAACCAAGATGTTTAGTTTCTTTTTGGAAAAAGGAAAAAAAGGGCAAGACAAAGAAAATTAAAAGAAGAAAAAAAAAAAATGTTTTAAAATGTGCTTTTGAAACAAAAATCTAACAAATCACAAGTAGCCCTGATATCCTGATGTAACCATTTAAAAAGTTTAGAGACAACTGGAAAACTATTAATCTGGCTGCTAATGAAGCATATACTGATACCGTCAAACAACATTTTAGTCATGCAACAAATAAAATGTCAACATTTTAATAATGCTGACATTTTATAATCAAGAACTGCTAAAAACAATAGTATGTGATGATTATCGGGAACTGATTGAATTATCTGTTAATTTCTTAGGAATTGATAATGAGAAAAAAATTAAAATCCTCCTGGATCAATGCATCAAGCAGAGTGGATGGCTAGAGCTATTTACTCTTTAAAGAAATGTTTGTTGCAATCCCAGATCAAAATTAGCGCCAAGGGTAAACAAGCACTTTGATTTTGTGTTTGTCAAGAGTACAAATTTATTTTCTATATTTAAAATTAATGAGAACTTCCACTAGAGACCTCAACGTGGGATGAAGATGTTGCCTATATAGAGGCAAAAAAAAAAATTCTTTCCTTAAGTCTTAAGTCCGGTTAATGATGCAGCTAAAAGAGCAGTAAAAATTATAAAAGATTATCATGGTTTGATGACTGCAAAGGAAGAACAAAAGCAATTTTTGCTACGTTGTGTGCATAAGCACAGAAATCTGTATCCAGATTGATCAAATATCCAGCTTGATCTATAATTTTATAGTTAAGTGTTTCAATTGAGTTAGTTAAGTTCAATTGAGTTAGATAAGTGTTTCAATTGAGTTAGTTTCATAACGGGAAGGGTTAAAAATAGCAATTTTTATAGCTCTGTTGGCAAGGTTTAAAAACAAAATCTTCACAACTCTGTTGGCATACACTAATGTTGTCATAGGAAGATAAAGTTTTGTTTTTCAGTGAGCCTATTATATTGGCTACTTTAAAACTTTTTTTTCAAATTTGTCATGAAAAAAAAAGTTATTAAAGTTACGTCTCAATTGGTTTTTTTTAAACATATAACGTAATGTTAAACAAATCTATATTTGAGACATATTTTAATTGCATCTCACATCTAGATTTTTTTTACATTATTTAGTCAATAAAGAAATATATTCTGCTTGATTTGTAATTATATAATCTTTTATTAAATATTTTATAAAATATCTAATAAAAGATTAAATAGTGTTTCAACTGATTTAGCTGGATAACAGGAAGGGTTAAAAACAGCATTTTTAAAATTCTTTAGAGTTCTATCAGCATGCGTTAATGTTGACTTATGATGATTAAATTTTGTATATAAGTCTAGATAGTTTAAAAAGAAAAAGGAGTAGGCATTTCAATATCCGAAAAAAAAAATTCACTCATTTAAGGAACACCCTAATATATATATATATATATATATATATATATATATATATATATATATATATATATATATATATATATATATATATATATATATATATATATATATATATATATATAATATAAATATATATATATATATATATATATATATATATATTTATTTATTTATATTAAAGTATTTATATAGAAATTAGATAAATAGTGATAAAATAAAAACTTTTAAGTGATAAAACCAACACAATACATAAAAACAAACCTTCTGAGTTCTCATATGGTTTAAGACTAACATCAGAAAGACCTGCATACCATTTGCAAACATAAGTGTCACTAAAGTTTAAATAAAGTAAGAATAAACTTTTTGAACACACACACATATATATATATATATATATATATATACACGCACAAAAACATATAATAATATATGTAATTTACAGCAAATCCTTAAGTACTTGCATACAATTCAACTAGCAAAACCTTGCTATGAAAAATGCCAATGGATGTAAGATTTAGTAAAAGTTCAATTTATTTAATTAATTAATTAATTAGTTAAACTCATTTTTAACATATCGACTGAGCTATTTACCTGGGCATTTTTTACGCCATTAGCGTGTACATTCCTGCCATAAAAAAAATATAATTCATAACTTTTTAATTACTGATGTTTTGGATGAAATTTTGATAAACTTAACTTAATAAAAATTTTAAAAGCTAATAAAACCTTTGTGTTCCACAATGCTTTGTGTAGTTATCTTGAAAAATCCTAAAACACTAAAACATCTCAATTGCGGTAATAGCAAAGATGTAGGATGATTGCCTTGTACGCAAAAGGTTTTATGTTCAATACGTGCTCAATTAATTTCTTCACACAGGGGAGACTTGAATAGACAGGAAATGTTACTTTGCTTTTAATTTTTATGTTTAATTATGTTACAATTTTAATTATATTTTAAATAAACTAAAAGCAAAATAAAAATAAGCTTTAAAATTCTGATAGGTATGTCAGCATGCCAAATGCCAACCCTAAATCTGAGGGCTATATATATATATATATATATATATATATATATATATATATATATATATATATATATATATATATATATATATATATATATATATATATATATATATATATATATATATATATATATATATATATATATATATATATATATATATTTATATATATATATATAAATATAAATGTAGGACTGATTTCAAATATATATTTAAATATTTTTAAAAAATCTTCATTTACCTATTAATAAAAATAAAAGAGTATAAATTTAGGGCCAATGCTGAGCATCGGTATCGGCCTATATCAATCGGCATCAGCATCATCCATAAAAAGGCATTGTGTACCCCTTTTTTATATATATATATATATATATATATATATATATATATATATATATATATATATATATATATATATATATATACAATATATATATATATATATATATATATATATATATATATATATATATATATATATATATATACAATGATACTTTTATATATAAATATGTGTAAATACATATAATACACACACACACATATATATATAAATAATATATACACGTGTGTATATATTCATATATATGTTTATATATACAAATATATGTATATTTATAAATGCATAATATATATCTTACAAATATCGAGCATCGGTATCGGCCTATATCAATTGGCATCAGCATCATCCATAAAAAGGCATTGTGTACTCCTTTTATATATATATATATATATATATATATATATATATATATATATATATATATATATATATATATATATATATATATATATATATATATATATATATATATATATATATATATATATATATATATATATATATATATATATATCAAAGTTTGTACTAAGCATTGCAGACAGTTGTTTCAGAATGACAATGATACTTTTATATATAAATATGTGTAAATACATACAATACACACACACACACATATATATATAAATAATATATACACGTGTGTATATATTCATATATATGTTTATATATACAAATATATGTATATTTATAAATGCATAATATATATCTTACAAATATGTACATGTGTATATATATAAATGTATATAGATAAAGATGTATTTAAAACCTAACTTACCGATATGCTTTTTGTTTAGCAGAAATAATGACATCATTAAACAATATTAGACTACGCGCGCAGCGACGTCCTTCATCTATCTCTACCACAAATGCTTCTTTAAGCAAATGACGTTGCGATTTTTTCTAAAAAAATGTGTATTTCTTTTCTAAAATTAAACATAAAAGCACAAATTAAAAAAAAAACATTAAATTTATAACCAATTTAAAGACATTTTTTAATGTTGAAAAGAAATTTATTTTTTGCAGAAAAAATTAGATTAATAAAGCTTTTGTGAGAATAAGGTAACAGTAACAGTAAAATCATGCTGCTTTGCTGAATGACGAATCACACAAGGTTGAGTTTTGTTTGATTGAAATGATGATGGTTTGCTTGAGTAGTCTTTTGCTTGAGTTCTCATTTCTACAAATACTACCTAATGGTAGTATTTGTGGAAAAGAGAAAGAGATCCAACCTTATGATAATGGGTATAAGGCTGAAGTTTAGCACTTAAAAAGGTGCAGCAATTTTTACAGTGTATTTTTTGACTTTTTCTAAAAGAAAGAGACCTTCATTTGGAAAACTAGCTCAAATATGATAACAATATCCCTTAGAATGACAAATATGAGATTGAATAGAATGGAATAAGGAGTAAGAATATGATAAGAAAGAAAGGCAACCTTAACAGATGTTAACTTTACTTAGAATTAGAAATTAGAGGTTTCCATGAGAGGTCAGTAGTGAATGATAATCCAAAAAATACATAAAGTAGAGGACCCAGTAAAAGTCTTTTATCAATATCAAAAATATTGCAATAATTATTTAGAGTAAACAACTGAGTTTTGTTTGGGTTAAAATTTGTTAACTACTATGAGCCTCAAGCTGTCACAGAAGAGAGATTAGATTCAAGATTGGCTGACTGATCTAAGCAACCAAAAAGTGATTTTATTGAGCGTTTCATGATCAACAAGTAGAATCATTGGTTGTCAGGAATTATCAGGAACTATAAGGAAGATTATTAATATAAATGAGATACAACACAGAAACATGGGTGGAACTTTAGATTAAGCCAGAAGTTACTGGAAATGAAAGAGTGTTTCCCTTCAAGAACAAATTTAATGTGATTAGAAAAGAATGATTCAGCAATTTTAAAAACTTTTTCAGATACAACAAATGGACCGAATGGAGAAAACCAGCATGCATGACTTTATTGAAAGCTTTTAATGTACCAAGAGCAACGTTCTTGCCTCACTACTTCCATCTAATGAATGTTAAAACCTTTCTGTTATAATGGTCTTTAGTAGAATGAGAAGATCAAAATCCGTTTTGTCAGAGAGTTGATTGACTCAAGATATTAGAAGTTTGATAATTAAAGACTTTGAAATAGTAGTAAAAAAATTGATTGGACAGTAGATAGAAGGGCCCAAGGCACCTCTAGAGTTTTTAAAATTGGAACCAAAGATGCCATATTCTAGCAGGAAGAAAAACAAGATATGACTATTGGTATCTTTGCAAATCAAAAAATAATTACCTTAAACATCAAGTTCTAAAGATGAAACAGATGAATTTAAATTAGTCTCACACAAAGCAAGTAGGTTTGGACTTTCATTTTATTAGGAGATAACAGGAAGAGTTGCATAGTTACCATCAAGAAGGCACAAACAATAACCCAAGGGAGCAACGCTGGTTGTAATGTTTTAATTGTTATTGATAAAGGGAAGAAATTAGTATGCATATTTGTTGAAGTTTTATTTACTTGTATAAACTAAATATATTACAATTACTTATGCTGTTAAACTGTTTATAGTTTTTCTTATCTCAACTATTGTCAGTATTGTGCAACAGCTTTTTATTCAATTCATGCGCAAATTCTTTGTGCAGAATTTGTCTTCAAGGAATCAGTTTTGCAATCATTAATGGTTGTCAAGAGAGTATTATGAACATTTGTCCAAAGGGAATTGCTTGTGTGGCAATCAATAATGTTTGAAGTAAATCATTAATGTTTAAAGTTAAATGGTTGTCCAAATGGAACTTGTAGTGTAGCAATTATTACAATGGTTAACAGAGATTTTCTGATTAACAGAGATTACCCCCTTCTACAAGACAGTAGCTGGATGGAGTTTACATCTGCTCAAAATAAACAGATGTAAATTTTTTCCAGCCATTTCCAGCCTTTACTCATACAAGAAACCCTAAGACACCATTATGTGAGTATATTAGGCTTTTACCTAGAAAAACAAATCCTACAAAGCAGTAGGAGATGAAACAGGTTATACTAGATTACATGTCCCTAATAGGATAGTGATGATCATATTTGACCTAATTTAAAAATTGAACATATTACTGAAACAAAATTTTGAAATACTGAAACATACTGTCACATATTACTAAAACAAAAGTTTAAATCAAATAACTGGAAAAAATAGTAGAATAAAAATTACTGAAACAAATTGTTGGAAAAATTTACTACTACATATTACAGGAACAAACTACTACATTGGTTTTGTTTTAGTTTAAAAAAATTGTAAATAACAACAACCTTACAAACCAAAATAATTAAGATTGATTCTGATTTATCATAATGCGCTACTAAGTTTAACAGTAAAATATGCATAATTGTGCTATAACAAAAAGATCTCAAACTTTTTTATTTCACAAGCAAATACTATTCATTTAATCATAATCAATTGCAATAAATTTTACTGGAAAAAAATATATATTTACATTTTTTTGGCTCATAATAAGTATATATTATAATAATTGAATCCCACGATCAGAAATTATAAAAAGTTATGATATAAGTTTTTAAGCAATTAAATAATTTTAAAAACCTTTTTTGATGTTTCCACATTAACTTTTTCTAATAACTCAAAAAGTGCTCCACTAACTTCAACTATTAATGGATGGTCTGGATGATCAGGTGATGTATACTTAAGTAAATCCTAAAAAATACAAATATATATATATATATATATATATATATATATATATATATATATATATATATATATATATATATATATATATATATATATATATATATATATGTATATGTATATATATATACAACTAATTTAATATACTTTTGAAGAAAATTATTTTCGGTAATCATGTCTTAGTTGTATAGACATGATACTTATTTATTTATTTACATGCGTGATCTTTTTTAAGTTCTAGTTTTTATGAAGGAGAGATTAGGTTGGGTCAATAAACACATAATTTAAAGTTGGGAATATTAACAGTGAAAGTTGCTCTTTCATGATATTTTAAACTTTTTTTAATTTTTTGTGAACTAAATACATCTTCCACCCCCAGCATATTAAGAAAATTACTGGTCTTAACATTATCAAAAAAAAATAAAAAGTATGTTTCTAAAAGTATATCATGTTGAAACTCATTTAAATATTTAAAAAAATACATCTAAAATAAAAAGGAAGAATGATAAATCCAGGAGAAAAAAAATTAGAATATACTAAATTATAAATCAGATGCAGACAAAACATTTTTTCTTTAAAATTAGATAAAGTTATTGAAAAGTCATAATAGTTTTAAAGGAACACAAAGATAACATTAAAAAAAAAAAACAACTGATACTGAGAACATTTTCTTTCGCTAATTCTCAGAAAAGTTACCTGGGTAGTTTTAAAGACTAATAGATGATCTTAACTTTTTTAAAATAGGCAATTTAATTTTGAGTTTATTTTTATTAGGCACTCGAGTTTTTCATATTTTTTTTTTACATGTTTATCAATTAAATGATAAGGAAACTAATTCCTTTGTAATATTTACTGAACTGTCTGTATATCTGCAATAATTTTTTCCATGTGTAATAAACTTTATTAACATAATATAAATTTTAACATTTTTTTACATTTAAAATTTAAACATAATTTAACAGTTTTAAGCATTAATAGTAGACTATACTTAACAAAACCAGAGAGTGTGTTGTCATGCACACAATGACAGCAGTTATGCTAGACAAGCGGAAAATATTTTCCAATTTTAAATCTTCTCTGTATTTTTTCTTGTCTCACTGAAAGTTGGCTTAAAGTGATAATCTTTACATTTAAGGTTACTAAGGTTACAGATGTTTTGTTGATTTGTGTTGTACTCTTTCAACAACAGTACATTCTCTTTTCATGTAAGGCAGTGGTTTCCAATCTTTTCTTGTTCATTCTTAATTATATATCATAAAACCTTAATTGACTTCTTAGTTATTTTTAAGTATTCATTGTTTTTTAAATTTTCGAATAGACTATATTAAGCAATGTAATGATTAAAAAATATTTTATCTTACTATTATTTATATATAACAACTACAATTGCTACAAACTGTGTCACTTGACTAAAGGTTTACCTCTGAAAAATATTTCATAAATTTGTTAACTAAACATTCCAGTTAAAATGTTTAATTTAAAGGACAACAAAAACAAAATTTTGAAAAATATTAGACAATTACATTTAAAATGAGTGAGTACTGTGTGATACGATCAACTGGCTTGTATAGAAGACCTAAAACAAAAAATTTATTAAAGTTGTAAAACAATGTTGTATTGTACCTTGAACATGTATAACATATTTCTATAAAATTCCAATAAATACTAATAATTGTAGCAACATTTATAAATAAACTTACTTTCGAGAGTCAGTGGATCTTTTAAAGCTGGAATCTTGATGTTCTAAAATACAACTAGTAAATGTTAATTAAATTAGACTGGACAAACCAATTAGATTGGACAAATCAATTAGACTAGACAAATTTTATTTTATCTAAAGCTACAAAAAAATTGTCAAAAATAAAAATGATAAAATGAACTTTACAAATCATTTGTAGACAGAATATACTTTAAAAAATGTGTCCACAGGATAAGTATACCAAACCTGGTACATATATAATTAACCTGGAAACTATGTACACACATGAACATAACAAAGCCACACAGAAGCTAACAATGAGCATACAGAATGAACCCAATTTTTTGTTTCGTTTTTTTAGTTTTAACAAACCTGTTCAGTTAAAATAATTAAGTTAACAAGTTTTATTTATTTTTATTTAATTATTTCAATTTATTTTAGTTCTATTTTTATTTAGTTATTTCAATTCATTTTAGTTCTATTTTTTTCATTTTAAAACAAACAATGAAGAAAACTTTAGAGTAGAGTGAGGCTTGACTTAAAACTGACCAGAAGAGATAAATGATGAATGATGAGCATTAAAGTCTTTAAAAACAACAGAGTATATTCATATCCAGCTAATGAATATGGAGAAAGAGCTTAGTTGATTTGATCATAAATATCGTCAAAAAAGTGCAGTCTCAGAAGAAGGAGTACAATACAGAACATAAAGTTTATAAACAAGAAAAATGTTGATAAAAGAAGTGTTGCTAATCAAAAACACATAAATGAACAGTTAGATGATTTAAAAAGACACAAGCAAAACCCCATGCCTAGTCAATAAAATCCAGTGGTCATCATAGACAGGAAACAATGGATTACATTTTTCTGCTACTCTAATGTCTAGTGCCTAGGAGACTTTTAGACAAAACAGATTTCATACTTTGATATTTTAAATTAAAATATTTTAATATCAACTTATAAAAATAATTTTGAGTTTAAAAAAAATTAAACAGATAGCAATGAGGGATGAAGTAATATTTGTTTAATATATAATATATGACCTACTTTTGTATAAAAATAATATTTACATATATAGCTCTTCTAACTCATTATGCTTTTAGGCATCCATTGTTCTGTTTAATTGACATGTTTAATTATCTAATTAGAAAAAAACTAGAATGTGAGTGTTTTAAAGTGAGACATTATTAGCAACATTTAAGTAACAACTTGTTTACTAACAACTATTACTTTATATTTAATATTTTAGACAAGAAACTATGTATTACAAATAAAAAAAACATGTAATAAAGAATCGCTTATAATTAATACTTAACTTAACGCTGCCGCTGCTGCTGCTCACCATTCGTGCACCTTTGCACGGACTTTTTTACCATACTTGGCCTTTGAGTTTTATTATAAACTGCTTTACTTCTTAACTCACGTAATGAGACTCTTTCAAATCTTAATAATCTGTCAGTATCTGCTTAATCAGTAATGAGATCAAAAACTTTGTTTCATCAGCTTAATTAGTGATAAGATCAACAATTTTTATTTGATAACTTCTGTAGTAAAGGATGAACATTATGTTATTATTGAATTAGTAAAGTAGCTTTTAAAGTCAGGTGATTTATTTAAATCATGCATTTTAGTCTTTTGTCAATTGTTTTATTAATTTATTAATTTATAAAATTAATCTGTAATTTTTAAATTAAAAGACGACTCAAGAAGACGTTGCTCATTTCAAAGGTCGAGAGGTCAAACTCTTGATAAAGTTAGTGTTTAAAACACTTGCATCTCACACGGTCAACTCAATGTTACATGTTAAAGAACAAGATCGTTTAATACCTTATTTAAAAGAAGTTATAAAAATCCGTATAAAAAACCAGATTGTTTGATAGTTTGTTTTTGAAAGTTGTTAAACATTTATTACGAGGTATTTCAAAAAACAAAAATAAGGTTGTATTTGTAAAGTTTCTAATTTATATATTTTTCTTAATTTATATATTTATCTATATATGTGTGTTATTTATATTGTGTTTTATTGTGTATATGTGTGTTAAGGTTATATGGGTTTATATTTTGTAAGTGTGTAAATATATGAAATGTTTCAATGTTTGTGGTGTGTTATATGTAATATGTTTATAGTTTGTAAGTGATAATTATGTTGTTTGCATGGTTTCAAATTGTTGTGACTGGGCTTAGTTTACAGCAAGATTGTTGACCTTGCTAGCCAAGTGGTGTACTTTGCTATAATGTGACCTAGCTTTGTTGAGAGCAAAAATATTGTCCTCGCCAGCAGAGTGGTGTATTGTCATAATAAAACACATAAATTAATTCTGTTTGTAATTAGTGTATTTCTAAAATGTGTTGAAAAAATATTGCTGAAAAAATGTGTTTTAATGTTGTTATCCTCTGTTCTTAACAATGTATGCTTTTGACAATAAATAAATTTTGTTAAAAAGCAGGCTTTACTAACAGCTCCTCTCATTAAAATTTTTAAGAGTTTCGATTTTATTCATTAAATATGTTTAGCTCAAATTTTTTTTATATATATAAAAGTAAGTATACAGCGTGTTGAAGCATAAGTTTTAATAACTTTTGTTAAATTTTTAGGGTTTTTTGTATAGAGAATGTTTTCTTTATATTATTATTTTAATGTTTTGTATGTACATCAATATATATATATATATATATATATATATATATATATATATATATATATATATATATATATATATATATATATATATATATATATATATATATATACATATATATTATTGTCCCTTTTTCTTTAGAATATTAAATATCTAAAAAAAAAATTAAAATAGTAAAAGAAGTTTCAATATTTCCAAGTTTCTTCACTTGAAGCAAATATATGATTGTTTATAGAGGTTCTTTTAGTAGTTTTGTATTTATTTATTGCAAATCTTGCGTTAAATGCCTTTCAAAGTAATGAAAGGGTTTTGTTGATGGATGATTACATTTTATCCTTCCATGCTAGCAGTACTTGCTGAGTTGACAGGCATTAAATTTTTTTAATTTGCTTTATTTATGAGTTCTTATATGTAAAAAATTTTTTTTTTAAATTACATTTGTTGATTTTTGTTTTTTTTTTTGATTAAATACTTATAATATTTTGTCAATAATTAATAACAACTACCATAAATATATAAACAATACTTAGTTGAAAATATTACATTAATTTATAACTTTAGTTTAAATTTTTAATAAAACTATGTTATCTTAACACAATGCTACATATGGTAGAATATAATAGATTATAGTATTATGCTCTGTATTATTTGCTTACACTTTATTTTAGATAAGTTTAAAAAAGAAACTTCAACTTTTATTATATTAGGCATCATTTTTACACACTCCTTTGATGCCTAATTATGTCTAATAATTTAAGAAATGAAATTATTAGACTTCGTCAAAATGAAAGAAGGCAGGCTAGGCGAGCTGAGATAAACCGCCGTCGAAATGAAAGAGATGAGCCCAGGCGAGCTGAGATAAATCGTCGTCGAATTGAAAGAGATGAGCCCCGGCGAGCTGAGATAAATCGTCGTCGAATTGAAAGAGATGAGCCCCGGCGAGCTGAGATAAATCGTCGTCGAATTGAAAGAGATGAGCCCCGGCGAGCTAAGATAAATCGTCGTCGAATTGAAAGAGATGAGCACCGGCGAGCTGAAATAAATTGTAATCAAAATGAAAGAAATCAGGCTAGGCGAGAACTTAATAGGTATAATATGCATCGCATAGCAAGAAATAATATTGCTATAGAGAGTAACTACCTCGGAGAATTAAACCATAATTGTCAGTATTGCAGTGCAAAGAAGTTTTTAAATGAAACTCTTTTTGTGCTGCTATTCAGGAAAAGTTGTATTAGCTCCTCTTTCTCTTTATCCGCCATTGTTGACTGGTTTAATGACAGGAAAAAGACGTCGATACAATCTTCCTTCCCATGAGGAAGTTGCTATTGTGTTTGTGGGAGATGATGGTGCTCCACCTGCATCCAGGGAAATTGTTATATACCCTCGAGGTCAGCCTTTAAGAACAATTTCGTCTATGTCTGCAAATTTGGATCCTTTGGTATATCCAATATTCTTCCCGAGAGGTGATGCTGGATGGCACAATCAACTAGAGCACAACCCTGACCGTGCAACCCGTGTTAGAAACCATGTTACTTTGTCTCAGTATTATAATTATAGGCTTGCTGTTAGACAAACTTTTAGTCCTATATTCTATGGTAAGAAACTTTTTCAGCAATACGTTGTTGATGCATATGTCAAAGTTGAGGGACAGCGCCTTGCTTTTATTAGAAATAACCAAAACAAACTTAGAAGTGAGCAATATGATGCATTGCATGAACATGTAATTAATCGTGCTAATGATCTTAATGTTAGACCAGGCCGTGTTGTTATATTGCCTTCTTCATATGTTGGTAGTCCAAGAGCATTAAAAGAAAACTTTGAAGATGCGATGGCAGTCATAAAGAAATATGGTAAACCAGATCTATTCATTACTTTTACCTGCAATCCAAAATGGAGAGAAATAGTAAAAAATTTAAACCCAGGCCAAACTGCTAATGACAGACCTGATTTAGTTTGTCGGGTATTTAAAATGAAACTTAAATTTTTCTTAGAGGATATTTTTAAGCATGGAGTCTTAGGCAAAGTTGTAAGTCATGTGCAGGTTATTGAGTTTCAAAAGCGTGGTTTGCCACATGTACATATTTTATTGCACTTTGTAAATGCTGATAAGCTAGAAACAGCAGAAGATATTGATAGTTTGATATCAGCAGAAATCCCAGACCCAGCTGTTGATCCTGAACTTTTTGAAATTATAAAATCATGCATGTGGAATTTTAAATCCCAATTCTCCCTGCATGAAAGATAGTAAATGCACAAAAAAATTTCCTAAGGAATTTAATCCCCACACTGTTGCAATTTTTAATGGTTATCCACGCTATAGGCACGTCAATAATGGAAGAATTGTCAATATAAAAGGTAATCAAGTTGACAACCGTTGGGTTGTACCTTATAACCCATGGCTTTCTAAAAAATATCAAGCACACATAAATGTTGAAGCCTGCATGACCATAAAGTCAGTTAAGTATTTATATAAGTACATTTACAAAGGGCATGACTGTGCCAATGTGGTGATAAATGAGCAAGTAAACTATGATGAAATAAACACGTTTTTAAATTGTCGCTATGTCTCAGCTCCAGAAGCATTGTGGCGAATATTTGAGTATTCTTTAAGTGATATGTCACATAACATCATTCGACTTCAGGTTCATCTGCCAGATAATCAGATGATATATTTTGTAGAAGGCGAAGAACAGGCAGCTTTAGACCGTGCAGCACAGCGTGACACTCACCTAACTGCATGGTTTAAATTAAATGTTGAAAATGAACAAGCCCGACACTATCCATATGTTGAAATTCCTTACCACTTTGTTTTTGATAGCAAACATTGTAAATGGAAAGTTAGGCAAAGAGGTAGCAATAAGGTGATTGTTAGGATGTATAAAGTGAGTCCAATAGGTGAAATATTTTATCTTAGAATGTTACTTTTGCATGTTAGAGGTGCAGTTTCTTTTGAAGATTTGCGTACTGTTAATGGTACAGTTTTTAATACATTCCGAGAAGCATGTTCTCAATTAGGTCTGTTACAAGACGACGCTGAATGGAGAAATACATTAACTGAGGCTGCTGCAACTCGGTTGCCAAATCAAATTAGACAGTTGTTTTCCATTATTTTGACTTTCTGTGAACCTGATGATCCATTAAATCTTTGGAATGCCTTTAAAGATTTTATGATGGAGGATTACATTCACCATTCCATGCCACCAATAATTGCTGAGCAGGCAGCTTTGCGTCAAATTGAATCTATAATTAATCAGAATGGTAAGACTTTAGCTGATTTTAATCTTCCTACTTTAGATGAGTTTTTAGATTATGTCCCACAAAATGAAGAGGAAGATGTTCAGGTTTTAATTGATGAAGCAAATAGGGTTAGACCATTGTTAAATGATAATCAGCGTCAAATTGCTGATGCTATCCTTTCTGCTCTTAGTGAGCAACCTAACAATGAAAACAAGCAGTCTAGATTGTTTTTTATGGATGGCCCTGCAGGTTGTGGTAAAACATTTACATACAATTATTTAATCGCTGAAACCAGCAGTAGACATATTATAACTGCAACAGCTGCATGGACAGGAATAGCTGCAACTCTTTTAAAAAAAGGATGTACACTTCATGGTTTGTTCAAACTTCCTGTGCCGATTTTGGAAAATAGCACATGCAATGTAACTCCAAATTCTATACACGGAAAATTCTTAAGGCAAGTTAGCCTTTATTTACTAGATGAGGCATCCATGATACCTAAACATGCTTTAAATGCCATTGATAAGTTACTTCAAGACGTTTGCATCAACAAGTTTCCTTTCGGTGGTAAAGTTATTCTTATGGGTGGGGATTTTAGGCAAATACTTCCGGTTGTAAAGAGAGGGCAACCAGCTGATATTGTTGAAGCCTGTATAAAATGTTCTCAACATTGGCAATATGTTCAGCGATTTTCATTAACAGAAAATATGAGGGTTCAGGCCGAAGAAGAGGAATTCTCTCAATGGCTTTTAAAACTTGGTAGTGGAACATTACCTTTAAAAGCAGATGGCTCCTTTCGCGGGTGCATTGAGATTCCTGAGCAATGCTTGCTTGGAGAAAATGAATCTTTAGTAGACAAGATTTTTGGAGTTGCAGAAGAAGATGATTATGCTAAACGTGCCATTTTGACACCCAATAATGTTGATTCTTTAGCAATAAATGAAGAAGTTTTGGACCGTTTACCAGGTGACGTTAAGGGTTATTTAAGTGCTGATACTATTGAAACAGATGATCTTAACGAAATCAATAATTTTCCTGTTGAGTTTTTAAACAGTCTTACTCCATCAGGAATGCCTGTTCATTGCCTAAAGCTAAAAATTAGTGCTGTAATAATGTTACTTCGAAATTTAGATCTAAAAGCTGGACTTTGCAATGGTACCCGATTGATAGGGCGTGCTCTACAAAATAATTACATTGATGGGCAAGTTATAACAGGTGTTTCAGTTGGCAAGAGGGTATTTGTCCCTCGGGTTCAGTTAACACAATCTGATTCAAATTTACCTTTTACTCTTAAGCGTCGTCAATTTCCTGTAAGATTAGCATACTCAATGACCATAAATAAAAGTCAAGGTCAAACTTTTGACAAAGTTGGTATTTATCTCAAAAACCCTTGCTTTTCACATGGTCAACTCTATGTTGCATGTTCAAGAACAAGATCGTTTAATACCTTATTTTTTAAAATTGATGAACATTCATTACAAGGCATGTCATTTAACAAATGTTACACAAACAATGTTGTATTTACCAATGTGCTAAATCTATAAATAATTAATTTTTTACAATTAAACTCCTCATTTCTTATAAATATTTTAACTGTAATTTAAAGTATTTTTGTGTGTTGCTTGATGCAGTAATGTGTGATAATTATTATGTGTTTAAATATGTGTTAAGGTTATATTTTGTAAGTGTTTATGTGTAACTAATGTGTAAATGACTGTTATATGTGTAGTGTATTTTTTATGTTATCTGTTTATAGTTTGTGAGTTGTTATTATGTTGTTTTCATGATTTCAAAGTGGTGTGACTTGGCTTTGTTTATGGCAAGAGTGTTGTCCTTGTTAGCCAAGCGGTGTACTTTGAATAATGTGACTTGGCTTTGTTTATGGCAAGAGTGTTGTCCTTGCTAGCCAAGTGATGTACAGACATGAAACACATAGTAAAATCTGTTTGTAATCACAAAATGTGTACTTATAAGTATGTTATATTTTGTAAGTATTTATGTGTAATTAATGTGTAAATGGCTGTTACATATGAAGTGTATTTTTTGTTATGTTATCTGTTTATAGTTTGTGAGTTGTTATTATGTTGTTTTCATGGTTTCAAAGTGGTGTGACTTGGCTTTGTTTATGGCAAGAGTGTTGTCCTTGCTAGCCAAGCGGTGTACTTTGAATAATGTGACTTGGCTTTGTTTATGGCGAGAGTGTTGTCCTTGCTAGCCAAGCAGCGTACTGACATGAAACACATAATAAAATCTGTTTGTAATCACAAAATGTGTACTTGCAAGTATGTTATGCTGTTAGTAAATAAAGTATTTACAATAAAGTCTGGATAACTCAATAAATCAACTTAAATAAATCAAACTAATTTTAAAATTCCAGTTGAGCGATTGTTTATGGATCATACTACCACTAACTGAAATATTTTCTAATAAGCTAATTGCTTGATCCTTTGGTGGTTTAAGTTATTGAGTCTTTACTGTAAGATTTTGTGCTATTTGTTATTGATGTTTGTGATGTTACTGTTGTGATGTTTTGTGTTGATAGACGACTTGGCTTACCTTCACGTCGGTGTCTATCGTTAAAAATGATTATAGGGTTGTTTCATACTGAAACTGACTATATATAATCATTCACTAAAAGCCAAGCATTCAATTTTTATATTAAACTGTAAGGGTTTATCTTTTTTTGATTATTTTTAGTGTGCTTTTTTTTGAAAAGAGTTTATAATCGAAACTTGCAACAAAAAATCTTGAAACCTTTACACAAAACCTATTCACACAAAAAAAACAATCTCAAAGTAAGTTTCTTATTTGATATCGCCTTGGTCACACTTTTGAGTTTTTAAATAAAAGAGTTTATTAATGTGTTATGTTTTCAATAATTTTGTTTTATTTTAGTTCGAATGCCTTCTCTTAATGTTGATCGTTTTTTAACATCCAAAGGGAAGTTTTGTTAATCTTTATACCATTTACTAAAAGATATATTATAGGGAAACAATTCAAATTGATTTTATAAAGTACTTCTGATACTTTTTATGTTATATATAATAGATATTGTAAAATTTAAAAAAAAAAAATTATTTTTTTAATTTTATCTCAAGAAAAATGTTTTTTGTTTCTCACACAAATTTGTAAATTTTTTCTCTTTGGAATTATAGTATTTGATGGATACATTGCTCATTTTGCTTTTTTTATATATATCTCCGTTATATATGAATGGAAACCGTTAATACTTTTATTACCATGGTAATTACAGATCTAGATAGTTCCATTCCCATTAAGTATTTTACAAATTTTCGGTACAAATAATAGCTATAGTAGTTTAATAATTTGCTAATTTAAAAACATTGTTGCGAGTTTATTGTAGAAAATTTGCTTTTCAAACAAATAGAGCTAATTTTTGACATAATTAGGATTCGTCACCTGATTCTTGTCAAATACTTCTCCTTTTTAAATAGGAAAGGTTAAATTGTATAAAAAAGTTTGCCAAAACACTGAGAGAAATGTCACGTAATTGGTAACTATGTTAAATACACTTTTGTTAGGTCCACGTAATTTTCGAATCTGCTCATCACTACGTTAGATGGCGTTATTTCTTTAAAATACCTTAAAAATCTTCAATTCAAAGTTTTTGTTTCGAATCATCAAAATATTGGCATATGATATAAATATACGATTCTAATAAATCAAAAGTATGTGGAAAAATTGCGCATACTTAGGCATCATAAAAACCTAATTCACACCAACCATTTACTTCGATATTTTTTAGTGTATGGCAGAAAAATAAATTACGAATTGTCTTAGATAAATAAAGTTACCGGACCTTTATTACTTAATCCATAAACAATTATTGTTTCATTCGATTTAACACCACAATAAAAAACAAAGCTTTTTCTATTTATTTTTGAAAAACGTTTTACTGGAAACCGAGTTCTTTAGTAGCATTTTAGTTAGAGTTATAGAAAAATCTATAACTCTTATTTTGTTAAGTAAAAAAAAAAATCTTATGCTCTTCTAATTTTAGTCACCAATAACAACTATGTTAGGAATAATAGAAAATGTTATATGTGGTAGAGAAACTGTTTTAGTGTGGTGTTGTAGGAGTACTGCGGGTCTAAGAAACTTTGTTTTCATCGATAAATTATTCTATTGGTCTATTAAAACAGTATGAAAACTTTCCAGTATTTACATTTGATGTCTTTTTTTCATTTTATTTTATAATTGTAATTTAAGTTTCAAAAAGCAGCAAAAACATTTATTTTTAATTACTTTTGTTGTAAGTTGGGATGAAAAAAAAGGTCACTGGAGTATGAACTCCCGAGGTGAGATGACTATATCTGTCTAAGTGTTGCGCGTCTACCAATTAGCCCATAAACGTATTTTCTATTTAGAATTTAAGATTATTTATGACGCATAAGAAGTGTAATTAAAAATTCAAAACCAAGTTTGCAACAACTGAATTTAAATAAAATCTTATTAGATGTGTATATGTTATGAACGTTAACTAAGGCGTACTTTAACGGCGTCACGTGTTGAATGTTTTAAGTTCGTAGTCTTTTTTACGTTTTTTCTTATTAAAATTTTTATAATCGGCATAATATTAAAATCGTTTGAAGTTTTTAAAAGAACATTTTAACAGAAATGTTTTTGTCATCAAAAAGTAAGTATAGTTTTTTATATGTACATTTTTAAACGGTTTTAAAAATATATTGAGGTAAGGAATAAGTATAGAAAAGGCCGGTGTGGAATAGATTTACTAAGACCCTTAGTTTACGTCCGGATAGCTATAGATAAGTATAAAAATGGTCGGTTCGGTAAAGACCCGTATTTTACGGGTCCCCCCAGCTAAAAAACATGTAATAAAGAATTAATAGTAAACAATAAATTAGATTATTTAATATATATAAATATATTTTTGAATTAATGCAGGGAAAAAAAACTAAAAAATTTTACAAAAATTAAAAATTAAAATAAAAAAAATAATTTTTTCGAATTAGTTCAAGAGTTCTAATTTTAAATATATTTTTGATCTGTACAAATACTTTTCCATTATTTATTTTCACATACTTAAAAAAGTAGAAAACATTCCTGTGATTTCCTTTTAAAAGATTAACCTCTAAAATAGGAACTTTAATCCAAAAACCTTCAAATGTGTTAAAAACAACAATTTCTAAATTACCCCCAACAAGGGGACAAAAAGAACTTTTTCAGCTTTTTTTTTTCAGCTTTACATTTTCATAAAAAACACCAAACCATTATTTAATTCATTATTTCTTTGTTAATTATGAGAAATTTTTTTAATTATGTTAATTATGAGAAATTTTTCTGAATCAACTTCTTTTGCTACTGCTTATTTTGCTTGAGTCTACAACAACTTTTTTATCCATTCGTTTTTTATTATACTTTTAAATTATCTTTAAGTTTGACAATTTCTTTAGAATTCCTACAAAAAGTTAAAGAATAAAATGTTTGTTATTGTTTTAATTTTCTCTCTTTCATCTTTCTTTTCTACGAGATCTTTATTATAGTTTTTAATTTATTTTAATATGTTCATTAAATGAAGTTTTTAAACAAATGTGTAAAAATAAAAATTAATTTACAAGTCAATAAATCGAAGCTCCCTAAATTGAATCACTTGTTAAAAACAAATAGTTACTTGATTTTCATATTTTGCTAAAACTTTTTTTTTTTTTTTTTTTTTTTAACATCTTCACTTCCAACAAGGCTGCAAGCAACCACTATAAGAGTTGGAAGTTACTGGAAGAGAAAAGACTAAATCTGTAGAGCAAGATAACGATTGACTGATGACTTAAAAGATTGCAAATTATATGAATCAGGAAAGCAAGATGAAGGAAGCGAATTCCAAAGAACTGATGTTCGAGGAAAAAAACTAGAAGAATAAGAGTTTTTGAAGCACTTAGGAACAGTCACAGAAAAAGGATGAGACTTAATTGAATGGCGAGTAACACGAGAATGAATTTTAGTAGATGGCACAAGGGACGCTAGCTCTTTAGAGCAGTGCCCATTATAGTATTTGTAGAAAAGAGAAAGAGAAGCAACATTATGACGATGTGACAAAGGTTGGAGATTGGCTGCCAGAGCAGGTCCAACTATGTTTACAATTCGTTTTTGCACCTTGTCTAAAAGAGAAAGAGCATCATTAGAAGATCCGCCCCAGATGTGGCAACAGTATTCCATACAGGGACGGATTTGAGATTTATAGAGATAGAGAATAGAATCTGGAGTAAGAAAGTGTCGAGCTCGATAAAGAGATGCAACCTTAGCAGATGCTAATTTTGCAATGGATTTGATATAGGGTTTAAAAGAAAGATCAGAAGTAAAAGTTAATCCTAGAAGATGAATGGTAGATGACTCATCTAGTACATTACCATTCATAAATATAGGAAGATCTAAATTATTACGATAACGATTGGCCGAATAAAATAAAAATTTTACTCAGTTGATAATAAATAATTATTTTTATTGAATTATTATTATTTAGAAATTTCAATCAAAATTATTGGATTAGAGAAGGGGTTTACTAAAAAACTGAACTCAGAAAGTAATGATTGGTGAGTATGAATCAGGATAGGAAAAGTTTTCAAGTGGTGTCCCTCAAGAATGTTTTAGGTCCACCTTAATTTGAAACATTCTTAAACATACATAATCTAAAAGTAATAATAATCACAAACTCTGTGCTTTTTCATTATTTGTTTCATCGATTTATGATCATTTATGATATGATTTAATCTCCTTATATTATATATATTTATATTATATTTATGTTTTTTCAAGACTATTATTTCAAACGGCCCACACTTTTTTATCACTAATAGTGATAACAAACGCTTGTACCAACACTTATTTATCACTAATAGTGATAACAAACGCTTGTACCAACACTTCTTTATCACTAATAGTGATAACAAACGCTTGTACCAACACTTCTTTATCGCTAATAGTGATAACAACACTCCTTTATCACTAATAGTGATAACAACACTTCTTAATAGT
Organism: Hydra vulgaris; assembly: GCF_022113875.1. Taxonomy (NCBI): domain Eukaryota; kingdom Metazoa; phylum Cnidaria; class Hydrozoa; order Anthoathecata; family Hydridae; genus Hydra; species Hydra vulgaris. The sequence goes on from NC_061165.1 coordinate 25,997,950, forward strand.
GATAACAACACTTCTTTATCACTAATAGTGCATGGTTTTTATAAAAGAGTATTTTTATAACAACAATTTTAAATTGTTGTTATAAAAATATTCTTCTGTGTAATCCTAATAAAACAAATAACCAAAACTCTGTAATAAAAATATAATAATAAATTATTATCATTATTATTATTATTATTATCATTATTATTATTAATGTTAACTGATTTATTTAAAATAATAATTAATATTATTATTATTTTAAAAAATAATAATAATATTTTTAATAATTATTTAAAGGTGCTTTTAAATTCTCCACAAACAAGAGGGCTAAAATAAATTTTATTCAGGCTGTTTTTCTTTATTACAGAATTACCCATAACTCTTCCAAAATGTCTGGAAGGACATCTAGATGTTGTCCGTGTAGCAAAAACTGTCTTATTTTTATTCCTATTAACACATGTAATTACCGTGCCAAGATTCCCTGTAGAGGGACTGGGGCTAGCATTTTACAACAATTTTGATCAACCTTTTTTAAAATAGAAGAAGAAAAATTTTTAAAAATAGCAACAAAAGGAAAATATTACATAGATTAAAAAGCATGAGGTGCAAACAACACATCAAAAAACATTAATATACGTGAGAAATAACACAAGACCAAGGATGGAACTGTATAGTACCCCAGAAATAACTGAAAAAGGAGAGTGTTGTCCATCAAGAAAAATTTGAAATAATGAGATTCAACATATAAGAAAACATCTACAGATAGACTATGAAGAGAACTTATGGAGAAGATCAGCATGTTAAACGTTAAGCTATTTAATGTCTAGGTAGATTACACAACCCAACCTTTCTGTTGTTACAGTTAAAAACCTGCAGTAGATTGAAATCCATAATGAAAAATATATTTCTCAAGATATTTAAAGTTAGTAAATATAAAGACATAGCTAATAACATTAAGAAGACCAACTGGAGAATAGTTGAAAGGGTGAGAACAAAAGAAATAATAATACCATCTTTCAGCATTCAAGGTAAGGGGTCATCAATAAATTATGTCACAGAGTTTTTGAAATTTTTTGGTTTGGTAAGATACTTTTTTAATTAAAAAAAGTTTTCTCTTGATTTGAAACTAAAAAAAAACCTATTGCATCATAAAATCAAGACCTCCCTCCCCCTTGTAACAAAATGTCACAAAATTGCCCACCCCTACCCCCTAAAGCATGACGTAATTTTGGAGGACCCCTAAGATTTAGTTATTAACTTGTTTCTTTAATTTGTTATATTTAGAAAATATTCAAATATTGTTTAAACGAGTTCTAGAGAACACTTTTACATCACTGTAAAAGTTGTCTGACTACAAGCTGTTAATGATAATATAGCAATAAAAACCATAATGATGTCAAATAAGGAACTAACCTGTTTTTTTTTGAGATATCAAGAATAGTGATTAGATTCAAGAGATGAGAGTTTAATAATTATATACTAAACTCTCATCTCTTGAATATTTTTCAACTCTCTAATAGTTTATTAGAGAGTTGAATAAATATATTTTATCTATCTACCTATTATTTTAATTTATTTTTGAAATATAATAAAATATTTCTAAATAAAATTCAACCAGTGAGCTTTAGTCACTAATGTGATTGGTTAGACCAGATTTTTATTAACTTAAAGCATAATCTCCCCATTTAGAAACTAAATAAAATTTTTTGCACCAACCTTCTCCAATATGGCTTTAAACTGTTGGTTAGCATTTCGACATTTGTTTAATGTTTCCATGGCATGACTATAGTTGCCAACATACAAAGCATAAAGCTTGAAACCTTCCATCTAAAAAATATTATCTTATTTAATTTTTTCATTTAAAAAAAATAAAATACTTTTTAAAATAATAATATTTAAAAAAAAAAAAGCTTACAATGATAAAAAATAAATCGCCAATTAATAAGTTATCATTCCAGTTTTCAATACGAGGCTCAAGGTCATTCAAGAACTTTTTATGCATTTTATATAATTCTTCAGTCTGACCAAAAATAGATTTATAATCAGCAGCTGTGAGTATTGGTTGGGATGATTGGATTGATAATCGGAGCGGTTTCATAAACTAAAAAAAAGAATAAAAGTATAGCAATAAAAATAATCAAATAAAAAATTAGCAAAAAAAATAATAATAATAAACAAAACATTAATAATAAAAATAAACAAAACATTAACAATAAAAATAAACAAATAAAACAATAATAAAAATAAATAAAACATTAACAATAAAAAAAAAACACAAATAAAACATTAACAAAAAAAAAACAAATAAAACATTAACAATAAAAAAAAAACATTAACAACAAAAGTAAATAAAACATTAACAAAAATAAACAAGTAAACGTTAACAAAATGATAAACATATTACACTTATATTACATATTGTTAAAACATAATATACAACTTTTTTTTCAAAATTGTTTATACTTTTATATTTTTATGTTTTTTTCTTCAAGTTTTTTCTTCTTCAATTAAAATCTATTCTAAGCGATTTTCTTAAGTATAACAACATTCTAAACAACATTCCTCTAACTCTGCAATATGCAATATTCTTATTTCTAAAACAAAATCAACTTTGTTAAGTAAATCATCTAAATGCAACAAATCTATCTTCTAAACTATGTTATAATTACTATTATTGTTCTATGTAAAAAACAAAAATGCATTTATGTTAAAAAAAAAAATTCAGATGCATTTTAGAAAATAAACAATAATACATAATATGGCAAAATAATATAAAGTATTAATAAATATAATAAAATACATAGTTCCAAAAAATAACTTATGCTACAGACTTGTAAAAGTAACTGATGATATCATATAAAATAAGAACAGACAAGTGCTACAGTACATAGATCAACTGACTGTTAAGGTATGTATAGACAAAACCTATATATAAACTAGAAGTGTCTGGTTTGTAAGTCTACATAATGTATGAGTATTTTGTAGACACTGTGCTCTCTTAAGACTGCCATGTTTGGTTTGGTTTACTCTAATTTTTTTTTTTGTTTAATTATTATTATTGGGTTTAGCAAAATGTTTTAAAACAACTTTTAAAACTGAAACAAACTTTTAAACATATTTTTTTTATAAAAAACAGTTATAACCTATATTGTAATGTATGGGGAGTGGGTGGTAGGTAACAGATATCAGAATATTTCCTCCAGAGCAAATTTCCTCTGTCAAAATATCTTCTTTTCTTATAAAAGTTCCAAAATTTAATAATTTTTGTTATAAAAAAGATCATTTTTAAAAATTTGAAAGGATATTACAATTTTAAAACAATTTTTTTAATATTTTTAATATACAATTAAAAAAATATTTAAAAAATTGTTAATATAAAATATTAAAAATATCATTAATAATGTTTACAATACAACATTAATGCAATAAATTTAACAAAAAATTTAACAATTGAAATGCAATTCCTAATAATAATACTTTTAAAATAATATCAATTATTTGATTCTTATTGAAAATTTAACAAAAATAACTACAATTTAATAATTAAAAAAAATTAAATGAGAAAATGGCTTCTTTATATTGTTTATAACTCAATTACACTTTTCTTAAGCTGTTTTGCATAATCATTGTGTTCCACACAACGCTTGTACTGCTTCCATACTTGACAGTGGTAATAATGAGCACTTTCTCCAGCCTACATATACACCACATACACTCTGCATATACATCAAGCCCAAAATGACTGTGATAAAGAAAAGAAACACTAAATGACACACTAAAAAACTTTCCAGATTTTCCAGAAATTTCGAATATGGAGTTGTATTGCAGGAGTTACTTCAATAAACTTTTTTAATTCTTTTCCAAAGACAATAAAACAATAAACACAAATTAAACATTATGCTTCAGCCATTATGACAAAAAAATGTTTTATAATGAATATTTGCTTTTTTGTAATTTGCAGTTCATCCAACTCCAAATATTCTCAATAAGATTTAAATCAGGTGAGCAAGCAGCCCAAGGCATTAGATTCAACCGTTTTTCCTTCATGTATTACTTAATTGAGCGTATATGTGGTAAGGAGCATTATCAAATGCTAATTGAACCTCCTCCTCCTTGAACTCTTGATATAATGAAACGAGGATTATATTTTTCATTTTTGTATCTCCTCATGACAACCCTTTTCTTGCAATTATTAAATTCAAAATTTGACTCATCCAATAAAATTACTTGTCTCCATTGCTCTACAGCCCAAGCAGCTCTCTCCTTGAACCATTTTTTTCGCTTGAGACTGTCTTTGATACTTAGTTATGGTTTCTTTGTTGCAAGTTATGAATTAAAATATTTGATGTATGTTATTGCTTAAAGTTTTTATGTACGTTATGCCTGTTGATAAGCTATTGCGGGAAACAAGTATCGAATTATCTTCGTGAGCATTAGTACTTATATAGAAGAAAATCTGTTATTATTTTATGTTTTAAAAAATCCGCAGAGAATCTCTTTTCAAACAACCTCCTAAAATTTATTGATATCTTGAGTTAAAAACCTTTGTTTTTAGTTTACATCAAAAAATTGATTTCAGCTTTTAAAAGCAACTGTTTATACATAACACGTGTGGTGTACATTCGACCTACCTAGCTGTGAAATTTTCGACCTGTACTTGAAAATACCACATTAATTTATTTCTTTTTTCTTTTAGAAACCTCGAAAATATTTTACGAAGACAGAAATAAAATTAATGAAAATGTGGTAAAGGAAGCAATCATTGGTATTTCCAAAAATCACTGTGAAAAGATCTACACTAACAAGTAGAATAAAAAATATTTTGAAAGCATTTACTAAACAAGATTATTTATAAAGATTTTCAAGCAATTCTCTGGAAATAATACTGACTATCAGAATGAATTACTAAAGTATTTAAGTAAATATACAAATAATACTGACTATGAGGATGAAGAACCAACAGAAACAGTTTAACGTTTATTTTCCCTGATGCTGATGATATTTCTTTAGTGGACACATCAGAAATTGTTGCAATTTTAAAATCTGCAACTCCAGCAAAAATGGAAAGAACGGCAACATTATTTTTATTTCACAAATCTTATTGTAAAATAGTTACTTCTATTTGTTTTGACATTTTATTTTGAAAGTTTTTATTTGTACAATAAAACATTTAAAAGAAAGCTTATAAATTTATTAACATTGATATGGTCGAAAGTACCCCTCTAGGTGGTTGAAACTACCCCAGCGGTGAAGTACAATCTACCACTTTGAGGCTTACTTTTAAAACAGTGGTAGATTTAACAAAAATCAATATTTTATATATATATTATTTTTTTAATTTGTTTGTGTTAGTTGATTACTTGTAAAGATAAAAAAATTTAATCATTTTTGGCAAAATAATCATTTGTAAATTAATAAAAACCTGCTAAGTGGTTGAAAATCATTTGTAAATTAATAAAAACCTGCTAAGCGGTTGAAAATCATTTAAAAATTATAAAAACCTGCTAAGTGGTTGAAAATTATTTGTAAATTAATAAAAACCTGCTAAGTGGTTGAAAATCATTTGTAAATTAATAAAAACCTGCTAAGTGGTTGAAAATCATTTGTAAATTAATAAAAACCTGCTAAGTGGTTGAATATTTCCTGTCTTCCTCTAAACTTCTTAACAGTCAAAAAAAAACAAAAAAAAAACTATCAACATTTTTTTTTTTAACATTTTAGCAAAATCTTAGCAAATTACTCATAAATTAATAATTTCTAATCGACGTTTGTTCTATGATCAATCTAATAAATTAACGATAAAAATTTTTTTTTTTCTTTATTGTTAATTTTTTAGATTGATCATTTAAAGATGATTTTTTTTTAGTTTTGAAAAAAGCAATTTCAAAACTAAAAAAAAAAAAATCATCTTTTCATAAATTTGTTTACTAAAAAAATTCTCTAGAATAATTTCACCTACAGGCTTGATTATGTTTATCTAACAATGCATATACATACATATAAATGGATATATATATATACATACATATAAATGGATATATAGTTTGTGCTAATAAGGTAAATAATAAATACTGAATATTTCTTAACTGGGAGGTAATCCACAGTTATACAGGGAGGTAACCCTTCCACCATTACAGCAATACAAACACAAACCTAATAAAACTTTCTTTTTTATTATACAAATTATTATGGTTAACAAAATTGATGCCAATGGTTATCCAGTTATCAAAAACTTACCGCTGTCAAATGCCCACCTTAATATCAAGTCCTTGTTGAACTAAAGCAAACAGCTAAGCATGAAAAAAATATAATATTTGGTGTCCCTTAATCAGTTTCTGTAGCAGATGTCACAGAGGTCCTAACAGTTATAGACCTCACCAATGATGTTGTTTCTCCAAGTGTGTTAATACAAAAAAAATATCAAATAACCCATTGTGTTAGAATTTAAAAAAGTTGCTAATAAAAATTTAGCTCTTAAGAAATCTTGCAAACTTGCTACACTATAGAGTCAGCCCTGACTGAATCACCTATTAAAAGAGAACTTGAATATCAACTACACAAACATAATGGTAGTATTATATTCATAAATAAAAAATATTCAGATAAAATAGAAAAATAAAATTATAGCAACTTTTAGACCAACTATGCGTATAACTCAGTGCCTAAACAAGAAATTGAACTAACAATTGCTTATGTATACCCAAAATACCTTCCCTGAGGATAATCCTCCAGTCTAGTAATATGTGCCTATATCCCAGTCAGCAGTGCAATTCATCTTGTCAGCTTGCACAACTTATTGAGCCAGCTATAACTCGCTGCACAATCAGCAACAAACCACTAATAATTCTTACAGGGGACCTAAATGGCTTTCCTATTGACTTTTTTTGATGTTCTCACCAAATCATTCATCTTAATCAAGATTCTACTCAAAAATCAACTGTTCTTAAAATCAGTTTATTGAGCCACCTATAACTCACTCTAAAACTTGGTCCAATCCTGTTCTCTTTTTTTATTGTCCAATTCATTCTTTTTATTTTAAACATTATTTTCTATCTGAAACCATTTACCAAAAATACGCTGATAACATCCTTACTTAAATAATCTACAATAAAGATCCTGCCAACCTATCTCAAACCATTATAAATGGTGTCACACTATGGTCTGTGGTATATGGTAAGAGATTTAATAGCTCTAAATAAAAAATCATTAGAATTAATCCCAGGTGCTCAGAAAGTCAAGTTATACATTCTCTCGTACTCAACAATGCTGAACTTAAAATAGTCAACAGCCATAAATACTTTGGAATCATAATCAATAAGAATCTTGATTGGGATGAACAATGGACAAAATAAAACAATATAAAACCAGTACCATATCTACTCAAATGCTTTAAGCAAATCAGACAAACTCAACCCAACCTTTTGCAAGTCTACAGATTTTATGCTATTAACCACCTGATATAGTGCTTCCCTGCTGCAAATAAAAAGTGATTCAATATTTCCATAAAAATGCCTTAAACATTTGAATTGATGCAATCAATTTGATTGGCTTCATTATTAGTTTCTCCATTGAAGAGTTACTAGACAAGATCTGTAATGATATCCTTAAAAAATTCTTGATCACTCATACCACCCCATAACCACTAAATTAGCTCACACCAACAGCAGAAAACCAACCAGATTCCCATTTGCTCTGAACACTGCAAACAAGGCTGCTTGTCAGCATCTTTTTATTTGAAAATGCCTCTGTATTCTTCATGACAATGTCAGTGACCTCTACCTGCTACAAAACATTGGGAGCTGCTTTTGGGAGCTGCTTTTTCAATGCTTAAACAATGTTCTTTTACCTGCATCGTTAGCGAGCTTTTATTTAGTATTAAATAACAGATAAAATTGTTCAATTTATTACTTGTAATACAATTTGATTTTAAACAAATACTTAAGAAAAAAAAAAGAAATTGAAATTAGATATCAACTAATGAATGTATTGTGGAATATATAAAAATGGGCAATTTATTTTAGATCATGTGCAGATTATTGTTATAAATATATGTATATATATATATATATATATATATATATATATATAATATATATATATATATATATATATTAGGGTAATGAGAATCGGCAGTTTAGTTTCGAATATAATCTCAAATCAAAGCAGGTCTTGATTTCCAATTCGAATCACATTTTGAATCAACATTTTGAAGTCTAAATTTAAGCTTTTTTTATTTAATAATACATATTTCAAAATAAAATAAAATAAAATAATTGTATAATCTCTTTATTGATACTTCTTGCCCTGATTAACTTTTTTAATGACTGATTAAAAAGGTTTTTAAGGATAAGTAACGATATTTCGATAACACCAAAGCGCAGAATATCTAAAATACCCACAACAAAAACAAAATAAGTAAAGATTCGATTTTTGAATATTTTCGAATTGAATCTCCAATCATTTTTTTGATTCAATTCAATTAAAAATTTCGAAGCTTCGCGCATATATATATACATATATATTTATATATATATATATATATATATATTTATATATATATATATATATATATTTATTTATATATATATATATATATATATATATATATATATATATATATATATATATATATATATATATATATATATATATATATATATATATGTATGTATATACACTTACTAAAGCGTATTTTATAAGCATTGCTCACTTTTTTTGCTTACCTTAATCCATACAGCTTTTTTAGAAAAAGAAGAAAAAAAACAAAGAATAATGAATAAAACGATTGCTGCCCCATCCCAAACCCTCAGTCGATGTAGCAGCATTCCACTGTGAGTCAGGCTATTTGTCAGTTGATGAATGTACTGAAGCCCCCAGTAGCAGGCTATTTCAGTATGACATCAGATTCCTTACCTTAGTGCGCAATACTATTTGTATATATATATATATATATATATATATATATATATATATATATATATATATATATATATATATATATATATATATATATATATATATATATATATATATATATATATATATATATATATATATATATATATATATATATATATATATATATATTTATATATATATATATATATATATATATATATATATATATATATATATATATATATATATATATATATATATATATTTATATATATATATATATACATACATTAAATCCTCCTTTAAAAATATTTTTTAAAGAAGGCTTTAATGTAACATAATAGTTACATTAAATCCTCCTTTAAAAAATATGTTTTTAAAAAAGCATAAGTAATCATTTGTAAAAAATTCATTTTATAATAGTGTCAGCAAATTCCACAAATGTGTGAAAAACTAAAGTAGTTAAGACATGCGACTTCCTGTAATTTAATTTTTGGTATAAATTGAAGTTTTATTAATTTGATCATTCATTTCTGATGAGTCTTTTTTGATGAAACATAGTGTTAAATAAAAAAAAATAAGTGTTAAATAAAACACAGTTTAAATATATATATATATATATATATATATATATATATATATATATATATATATATATATATATACATATATATATATACATATATATATATATATATATATATATATATATATATATATATATATATATATATATATATATATATATATATATATATATATATAATGCAATACTTACCTTAGTATGCAATACTATTTATATATATATATATATATATATATATATATATATATATATATATATATATATATATATATATATATATATATATAATAAAAAATGTAAATACATAAAGGAAATATTATAAATACTGTCAATGGTACACTATATTAATAATTATTATTGCATTCCCTTAAGTCAGTTTACACTATAATTTATGGCTTCTGCAAAAGCAATTAAGAAATTTTTCAAATACTTAAAATCCATTTAAATAAGTTTTTTAAATTTAGGTTTTGAAACTATTATTCCGAGGGGTTTCAAAACAAACTATACTTATAGCAAAAGGAACTATAGTTGTACCTAAAAATTTAAAACACCTTAGTAATTATGTCATGTCTCTTGATATCAATAGAACTGTAAAATAAGTGAACAAAAAATTGTTTATATACTTAAAATTTGAATGAAAAGTTTTATACTTTAATCTGCTGTAATTGCATAAATCAATTTTAAATTATGTTTTTTTAAAAACTTTAAAAAATTTAAAACAATTGTTTAAAATGATTCTGTAGAAAGTTGAAGAATTTTATTTAACTTTTTCATACTTTTTTTTATATAATTTTATAACTTTTGTGCCTTGATATGCAATTAGCAGCAAGAAAACCAATTTAAATTGTTGACTTGGTTTCCCATGGTCTATTTAAACTTGGTTTCCCATGTGCTGTTTGAACTTGGTTTCCCATGTGCTGTTTAAACTTGATTTTCCATGTGCTGTTTAAATATTTCTCAGCTCTTATGTTTATTACACTTAAAACAATATAAATTAAAATTAAATTAAGATTCACTTTATTAAGTAATTAAAATTTTTAATAACTTTTTAAAATAACTAAAACCAATTAGTTAACAAACCTGCAAAAAATCCTTTTGAATTTCAAAAAAATCTGTAATGAACCTGTAATAAACCTATGATCAACATCTAAAAGACTTTTTTTCTAAATTAACTGGTAGTTAATGTAAACACTGTTGCATAGCTAGTTTTAGAAGACCTATTTCATAATTCTGATTCTACGTAGTAGAAGCTAATTCTGATCCTACATATACAAAGCTAATTGTGATTCTATATAAACGAAGCTAACTCTGATTCTACATAGTAGAAGCTAATTCTGAATATTGAATATAATACAAAAAAGATCTTCCTACAGATATTTAAAATAATAGATTAGTAATCTATTTCATTTACTTCAGCTGTTTGTAAACTTATGAAAAACTTAGTTCCAAATATTAAAGAAGGTTACTTTTACTATAATTTTAAATATTTTTTTCAAAATTGGAATATGGAATTTAACATTTATGCAGTTTTGAGAAAAAAAATTAAAATTCAAAAATCTATACATTTACAAGGTGTTAACCAGCCCATGTATACCGCGGAATTCCTAATGAGATTAAAATTTCCATAATTTAATGAACTTTTGTTTTTTTTTTGAAGTAATAGGACAATATTAATATAAATTCTCAATATTTTGGAGAACAATAACAATAAATAATCCTAATATTGCAAACTTTATGTAAAAAACATATTCCTGGCTAACACCCTGATGCACTATTACATCAGCCCAGATGTAATTTGTTCAAGTTACAGAAAAAATATCTTTTGGCTGGAGAAGGGAATGAGTAAACAAGGAAATGAGTAAAGAAGGGAATGAGTAAAGAAGAGGATAAATAAAATTTATTATGTATATAACTAATAAGTTTAAACATAAAAATAAAGTGAAGTGTTACATAAATAAGTAAAAAATATAAATTTTCAATAAAATATATATTTTTCGATTAGGTTACCAAAAATTAGATGCAGTACAGAACTTAATGATATTTTTCAATCATCTAATGTTAAAATACAAGCCGTAGAATCTCTAAAGAACATGTCCAGTTGCTTCTTTCCTCTCCTTGCAATATAAGAGGTATAATTACCCTAGCATCTATTCTCCTTACAAGAATAAATACTAAGGTAATTTATAAGTGAATTAAATTTTGTCAAATAATCATTCATAAACTTGAATAAAACTTTTTAAATAAAAAGTATATATTAATTTAAGAGCTAACTTGTTATCAATTTAAACAGTTGTGAATGTAATTAATTTGTCACAAACTCTTGATTCCACATTGTGTTAGCAAGTTGCTTCAAAAATAATGAAACAAGATGAAACAAGAAATTATTGAGAAAAGTCAGTCCTTTTAAATCTACAGATATTTATGTGTTTGTTGTCATTATTAAAGGGTAAGTATGCTCATATAAAATTTTAATACTTATATAAAACACACAAGAGATATAAGCATTTTTTAAAACACACAAGAGATATAAAGCATTTTTTTAAACACACAAGAGATATGAAGCATTTTTTAAAACACACAAGAGATATGAAGCATTTTTTAAAACACACAAGAGATATGAAGCATTTTTTTAAACACACAAGAGATATAAGCATTTTTTAAAACACACAAGAGATATGAAGCATTTTTTAAAACACACAAGAGATATGAAGCATTTTTTAAAACACACAAGAGATATGAAGCATTTTTTTAAATACACAAGAGATATGAAGCATTTTTTAAAACACGCAAGAGATATGAAGCATTTTTTTAAACACACAGAGATATGAAGTAAGTATTTTAAATGCTAACAAGATTTTCCAAGGATTCGCATTTAAAGTTGGGAAAAGTGATAAAAATTACTTAACTATCAGAACTGACCTAACAGAACTTAAGACAACAAATCTTCTAGTTAGAAAGTTTCAATCATTCGAAACAGTGATGTAATTACCTTTGTACTAAAATCAATAAAAATCAAACAAAAAATTGATATAAAATCTGCGTAAGAATCTATAATTGATACAGAAAATAATGTAATAACCATGATGACATAAAATAATTGTACAAAATGAAATTGAACTGTAAAATAGAATAGTATAACTTATTTGGAATGATGTAAAAAGAGATGTGGCATTTACCATGACACTTCTGAATTTATTCTTAAAATTTTACTTGAAAAAGGCTTATATCCATTTTCCAGCATGATATGCGCATTGATTGACAAAGATCAAGGATTTGATTATGTCTATAAATGATCTTTGAAAACAAAATTATAAAATGTTTTAATCTCGCTATTAAAGATATTTCTTAAGAAAATAAAAAGCAGAAAATCTTGAGCAGATTAAATCTGGATGATATTACATCATTTTGTTATGATATTACATCATTTTGTTATGATATTACATCATTTTGTTATGATATTACATCATTTTGTTATGATATTACATCATTTTGTATTTAACTTAAAATTTTAAATCTGGATGATATTACATCATTTTGTATCTAACTTAAAATTTTGCATCTTTGGTTTGTCTTCTCATTTTAGTAAATATTCCTGCTTGTGTTGTGAAGGTAAATGTTCTCTAGAAAATAGTACTTCAAGAATGTTAGAATACTTTGATCATTGGTACAAACTATTTGTTGAAAATAGGGCAAAGCCATTCATGCAGCATCATTCAAGGGCATTTTTGCAGATAAAAATTTTTTAAAATATGATTAGTGTTTGACTCATTTATTTAGATAAAAATCCTGAAGATGATATTCATTAATTAGTTACATCACCAGAAGCATACCTTTTTATGGAAAGTGTGACGCTACTACACTAGACTTTCTTTTAGATCACTAGTCTTTGTTAACTAAGTAAAAAAAAGAGTAAACAATGATCTAAAAGAAAGTAAGACATGAAGTTATCATGGGATAGGCAATGAAGTTATCATGGTATAGGCTTTAAGGAAAAAATGCTGCTAAATTTCTGTAAAAAGTACTTTAGAGATGAGCTAGCATATTGCAGTTATTATAGAGTTCAAAACTTAATTTTCTGACCTAAAGCAGTTTAAACACCTAAAACAAAAATACATTTAAATGCAGAGTTAAAGGTTACCTGGAATAAATTAATATAGTTGTCTGCCATATTCACCCATTTGTGGAATTAAACCATTATTTGAGATTGAATGCTTAAAGGGATACCAAACTCCCGACACATGTTGTGTTCATATTAAAGATAATGTTAAAAAAAAAGGTTTGAACCAAGTTTTTTTGATTAAAAATAAATAATGAATGCATACCATGAAAAACAAATGTTGCTGTTTTTGCCGAAGCTCGCCTTCTCCATTTTATTCAATAAATCGGAGTCTTCAAATTATGCGTCGCAATCTACAGACTTTGGCAATTCCTTTGAAGCGCGTTTAATTCATAAAAGTTTTAGTATTTGACGTCACGGTAGACTTTTAACATAAGAAACTCTGGAAATGATTTTATTTATTTTTAGTCAAAGTTTTTTTGGTTATTTATTCAGTTTTTTTTTTCCTACTTTTAATATTTAAAAAGATATCAAAATCCTTAGATATTTTATGCTGGTTCATTGCTATAAATTGTTATTGCGCTATATATTTAATGTTTATAAATTATGAATATTTATTATCTCAATCAAGACTCTGATAAAAAATGTTTTACATTAATTACCCGTAAAAAAAATTTATTTGGTTAGATACTATTTCGTCTCAATTTGCTTTGCATGAAGTTCGGGAAGTCAAGCGAAAAAAAGTAGTTTGAATAATCATTTTGAAATATATTTAAAACAAATTATTTTAATGACAGGGGTTTAAAAGTTTTTATAACATATGTAGGTAAAAAATAAATAATTAAATAAAAAGTTCAACATTAAAACATCATTTCTTTATTATATTGCAACTGTAAATATTGAACTAAATTTACTTATTATTTAGAACAACTAAGCAATAAAAATAAAAAGCCCCTAAAATTATGCGATATTTTGCTGTTTATTTGATGATTGCTGTTGGTAATGTTGTTTATGTTGATTATTTTCATTATTATCAAAATAGTCCCAGATTAATCTGTTAGTTACTTTGTTCATTGTTGCTTTATTTCTAATTTAATTTTATCTCTAAGTATAAATTTATGTTAAGAAAGAAAAGTTTTTAATTCATCGCTCGCTCTTTTTATAAAAGAGTAGAACAAAAGAGAAAGAAAAGTTTCGCGTAATTAAACTTCGAATGAATAAAAGAGTTGTATAGAACTTTTTTTTTTTTTTTTTTTGCGTCACTCGTTCTTTTTTTAGATGAGAGAAATAAAAGTTTAATAGTAACTTTTCTTTGAATAAACGAAAATTGGAAGAGAAAATTGCTTGAAAATTTGTATTTGATGTGTTTTAAAATTTTTCATGTTAAAAGACAAATGCCAAATACGATACAAATTGGGAAATACCTAATATAATATGTTTTTCAACGCGCGTTATGACATTTTGACAATTTAAATTACCATTTATCTTGAATTATTGCCATTAATTAATGTGTTAATTATTGCGTTATATAAAAATAATTTGTCCGTATTTTTGTTAAATATTAGTTGTATAAAACAGGCGAAAATATACAAACTTCATGTTTTTATTTGATGGTTATAAAATATTGAACAGTAAACTAATACTCAAAATTTATAATGCCGATTTGTGTTGTTATTAATTGTACTTTTAATGCAAAACCAAGATCTCACAAATCCTTTCACGAATTTGCATATCTGATACTACTGTCAACTGTATTGTTTAGTGTATTCTTGTATTTTTTTTCATAACCTTAACAGGTTCTAATTGGTATGGAGCTGCCGACATTTTAAAAGTTTCATTATCAAAAATCAAATGTAAAATAAAATGATATTTCCTTTTTATCTGTATCCAATTTAGCAAATTTAGCAATTTAAAATAAATCAGCGTAATCAAAAAATTTTTATAATAAAAAAAGTTAACAATTCATCATATATCTCTAATTAATACTGTCAGTTTATGAAATTAATTGTTAATACTTTTTTTTGACGGGAAAACAAAAAATATCATAGCATAAAAATAACCAGAGAAGTTAGAGAAAAGTTCCGATTGTTTAAATAAAAATAAGTAAGATTCAGAATATATAATACTGCGCTCTCTTGCACAAAAACAAGAGACCGTATACATAATGTTCTATATAATGTTAAACACTCGTATGAAAATCATAAGATTCGTAAGTAAAGCTTTAATATTTGTTTTAATTTAAAAACAAAAGAAATATAAGTAAGATTTATAAATCGAAAAATTATTAAGATATTTGTAAAAAACAAGTTGCTCCTATAAAATAAAAATAATTTATCATTTTTTCTTTTTACAAAATTTTTTTTTGCGATGTTTAGAAAAATAATACAAATAAATTTGTTTTGCTGTATATTAATAAAATACTACAGTAGAAAAACGCAGCTTAGTTTAATTACACTTTCCTTTTGTTAAAAGTCTACCTTGACGTCAAATACTAAAACTTTTATGAATTAAACGCGCTTCAAAGGAATTGCCAAAGTCTGTAGATTGCGACGCATAATTTGAAGACTCCGATTTATTGAAAAAAATGGAGAAGGCGAGCTTCGGTAAAAACAACAACATTTGTTTTTCACGGTATGCATTCATTATTTATTTTTAATCAAAAAAACTTGGTTCAAACCTTTTTTTTTAACATTATCTTTAATATGAACACAACATGTGTCGGGAGTTTGGGATCCCTTTAACAGACAGCAGAGGCTATTTACAGTGCTTTTAAACTAAGTTTGTCTTTTTTAAACCAAGTTCATCTCAATATAAGCAAAGAATTGGGCATTAAGATTATGCTAAGCAACAGAAAGCTGCTCTTGTCACTTAATAATTATAATATAAAAATTTTGTTGCATACATATTATTTTTTTAATATGTTTGTTATTGAATAAAAAGCATTTTTTGAGGTGGTAAAAAGAATAAAATTATTTAAACTCATGTTTATAAAATTGGTAATTATCATTTTTATCAACAAATATTGAAAAATAAATTCAATCGACCCTATATATATATATATATACATTAAATTCAGATTAAATTCTTTGCTACAGTTGTTTTTAAAATTAAAATTTGTTTCAGAATACTTTCTTCATAAATTTTGTTCATAAAGTTGTATATAAAATATTCTTCCTAAGCAAACCTTTTTATTTCAAACTAACATGGAATGTTCAAGTACAGATAGAGAGAAGTTTTGTTAACTGACATAATGTATGTATTTGGTACAAGATATTGATATGTCCAATGATGTCAATTTTTTGATTTCACTTTTAACTTCAGATTATTCAGTGGCAGTTTCGCATATTTTTATATTTTCGCATATTTGTTGCATTGAAATCAACTTCAGATGTAGGAACTTCATAATCTAAAAACCTAATCAGTTAGTCTTTAATAACTCATGTATACGTGTGTATTGATTTTGGAATTCTATTTGTATGTAGTCAATAAAGTATGGTAGTGCAGTAGCTTAAAAGTTGTCTAATTTCTGGCTGTTTTAAGACACAGTGGTGAATTAATCTTGCAATATAACATCAAAAATAACAACAACTCTTTCGATTTGACCCATAGACAATTTTATTTGTTTATGTCAAGAAAAAGTTTTATTGAACTTTTTTATTTATAGAAAATTGATAATATATATAGATATGTAAATGTTACTTATGTAAATTTAAAATTGTAAATGTAAAAAATATTTTATATAGAATTATATACAATCTTCTACGTCTTATTTTGAAAAAGTTTTACTTTTATTTTAAAATTGGAAATTTTTAAATTTATTTTAAATTATTTGTAACTGTTTTTATTTTATTTTAGTTTTCTTTTTTAATTTAAACAAATTGACGACTTTTGAAGGAGATTCAGCTTTTTTAATTTAGATAGAGTTTAGAAAATCATCAGTTGATTTAAGGTAGTACACTACAAAAATGCACTTTTTAGTAAAAAATATAAACAAAACAAAAAACCAGTATATTTCTGTTGAAATATTATTTTAAATATTAATCGAAATTTTACTTCAATCAATATAGTTTTTAACATCTATAAGGGTGGAAAAAGTGTTTAAAACTGAATTTGCTAAAAAAAATTTCTGTCAGACTTGGTGACATAAATGGTTTTTTAGTTTATGGGCGTATTTTAAATCTAATCAACAATTAATGAAAATTTGCTTGAACTACTAGGTGATATGACATAACCTGTTAAAAAAAATTTAACAGGTTATTTAAAATCCAAACTGTTAACCAAATTTCTAAAGCATACTGAGGATACCCTAAAAACTTCAGGCGCAAATCATTAGGTAATATAAAGATATTATGTTTATAAGTTATTACTAAAATTGAAAATTTCCAAACACACTTTTAAAGATTTTTTTTTCTTTTAAAGACTATGTTATTAGTATTTTTTTTGCAAAATAATCTAAATTTTGCACATTAATGCTGTCTTCAAATGGCCTAAATCTTTAATTAATGGCTTGCTTAAGAACAACTTCTTAGGTTGACATATATTTTCACCAATATTGAATAATGCTTTTCTCACATGTTTTAAGATACAATATCATCATTTTATACCATACAACATCACAAATTGTCGTCATCAGCCAAGACAAATCCCTGGGCAAAAATATTTGTCACCCTGTCTTTGTTGCTGAGATAGCACACAATGAAATGGTTTCCAGGGCTTTTTTAGCTTGTTTTATTTTTTTTTGGCACCGAAACAAACTGGGGCGCCAGTTAAAAAAGATATGCAACCTTTGAAAATTCTATTTTTGCAATGAATTCGATATACGGTTTCCAAAAATGATCGTGAGTAAAAGTTAATCCTGAAAGATGAATGGGAAAAGACTCATCGAGTACATTACCGTTCATAAATATAGGAAGATCTAATTTATTGAGATAACAATTTGATGAAAAAAATTAGGCTTTACCTGACTTAAAGTTTACCAGCCATTGTGAGCCCCATGCTGTAGCAGAAGTGATATCTTTTTCAAACTCAAATGCCCCCACCAAGCAATTATAGTGTTTGCTTTTTATCAAGACAAAAATAAATTCTAGTATCATCAGCAAACAATGCCACCTTATATGTGAGAATTTCTGGAATATCGTTAATGTAATGTAAATTAAAAATATAAAAAAATAAAAGTATAGGGCTAAGGATTGAACCTTGAAGAACCCTTGAGGTTACAGAATAAGAAGAAGAGTGCTGTACATCGAAGACAACTTTTATGCTACAATTGGAAAGGAAGGATTCAATAACTTTAAAGATGTTACTAGATACACCATAAGAAGGAAGCATATGGAGAAAACCAGCATGCCAAACTTTATCAAAAGCTTAAGAAATGACAAGAGCGATAGATTTATCTAACCCACAATAAAACCTATCGGTTTTTACTATTAGCAAATCAGATGTAGAACAAGGAGATTGAAGTCCACATTGATGATCAGAAAGTTATTAGAGTTATTAGATTCAAAACTACAGATTAAGTGTTAGTTAATTAAAATTCAAAACCCTTGTTTATGATATGAAGAAGACAAATGAGATGCTAGTTGGATAAGTCAGATTGGTCTCCAGAATTTTTGAAAATAGAGATAGCAGATGCTGCTTTTCAGCAAGCTGGAAAACAAAGTATACCTAATTTCATGAAAAAATGCAGGAAGAAAATTTTTCCCTTAAATTACCAGCCCTATTTTAAAAAAAGGAAGACTATATAAAGTTTTTAGGAATACTTGTTGACAATAAATTATCTTGGCTTCTCTATATTAAATATTTACAATCAAAAGTTAGTAAAATCATTGGCCTGATGTACCAAGTTTGTCCATATGTACATACAGTTTGTTCAAAGTTATTATACTTTTCTTTAATTCTTTGTTTTATTAACTATGCTAATATAACATAGGGTAGTACACAACCAACAAAACTTAAAAAAAAATAATTAGTTTGCAAAAACATGTGTCTAGAATTATTTTCAGGAAAAAAAGAGGGGAGCACACTAAATCCTTAATGAGAAATATGAAAGTGAAGGATGTAGACGAAATATATTTTTATCAGTACCTAATTTTCATGTATAATTACAACAATAATCTAACTCTGGCTAATTTCATTTGCAGATTTGAGAAAAGTGTAAGTGAAAAGTATTTTTTAAAAACAAATCAATCAAATTCCTTCTCATCTGTCCAACAACATCTGTGAAGTAGTGAAATCCACACATTTTTGTCCAAGATCATCCGCTTTTTTTCTTTACTGAATTAACATCTGTCTAACAACATAAAAAATTTCATTGATGTCTAATAACATCTTTAGAAAGATGTAACATTAGGGAGTTTTTCTCGATGTGTAAATACATCCGCCTAAAATAATGCATTATTAAATTAAATAATTACATCTGTAATTACATGTGTAATTACATCTGGTTAAAATAATGCATTTTTAAATTTATTTTTTTCCCCGATATAGTTACATCCGAAAAAAAATCAGATGTGTAACTACATCTGGTTAAAATAATGTATTATTAAAAACAAATTGGGATGTAGTTACATATATAAGTAACATATAAAATAATATATTATATAAATGCTGCTACATCAACTGACAAACAGCCTGACTCGCAATGGAGTGCTGCTACATCGACTTAAGGGTTTGGTTTGGACAAGCAGTCTATCAAAAAATTAAAAAAAAAAATTATTATGCTTAAAATAATGCATTTTAATAATTTTTTTGGCAGATGTAGTTACATCCAAAAAAAATCAGATTTGTAACTTCATCTGGTTAAAATAATGCGTTATTAAATATTTTTTTTTTTTGATGTAGTTACATCCGAAAAATCTTCAGATTTAATTGCAAGGATGTTATTATACATCAATGAAATTTCAGATGTTGTTAGACAGATGTTATTATACATCAATGAAATTTGGGATGTTGTTCAGATGTTGTTGCAAAAACAATGACATAGCAAAAACGGATGTTGTTACCCTGACCTGTTTGTATGTATTTATAAATTGTAGTTGTAAAAATAATTTGCTTTATGAATATATCTTTAGTTTATTTTATATATTTTTATTTTATTTCTTTTATATTTTCAACTCTATTTGACAAAATTTTATTATATTAAGGGGCTCTATGAAAATATTGAGGTGATATTGCATCATCCATATCTTCTTTGAGTCCCCGTCTGTTTTTAAAACATTTTATTTACTGATATTTACCATGTAAAATTCATCTGTAATTTATTTTAACAGCAAAATATAAAATAAAAAAAATAAAAAAAGTCATTTTTAAATTTGTTTAATAACTTGACTCAAAGCATAGATAGTACTCAGTACACTATTTAATTGTCCAACCAACTGCCTTATTACTATTAATAAACCCTAAGCCGTAACAAAGGTCTCTAATGTGGCCTCGACAATGCACACTAAAAGTACGAACAGGTACAACATCCATGCGTAACATGGCTTTGTTAATCAGCCACTCTGAGAGCTACCACTGAGTTTGGGAAACCTGACAATCAGTCTTTAATTAAGTCATAGATTTAATTGATAGTTTATGTGAAACGAATGGAATTTACACCTTTTATGTTTTTTTGTTATATCGCATATAAAATAATTATTTGTTTTCAATATTATATTGAATACTTTTTGTATATAACAGTTTTATACTTTTTATACTTGAAATTGTTTGTGTATAAACAAAACTAGTTGATTTTAAAACTCAGGAAAAATCTGTGTGCATGCGTATGTGTTAGAAGGAATTCTAAACAAGTGATGAGAATTGTAAACTAATTTCTAATGCTGTTGAATCAATTTACAGTGAGTTAGGCAAAAGATTTTATAAATTAATAAAAGATATCTTTTTATTTTGTAATAGAAAAAAAAATCAACATAAAGAGTAAAACTGTTATTGCAATACAATAAATATGCTGATAAACCAAGTAAACAGGATTTTTTGCATAGAAACATTACTTGCGAGTATGATTTCTATACAGATGATGACGATGCTTAAATTTAATCAACACCACTTTGTAGTAATTACAATGAAACAATAAAGTTCGTTTATTTAATTTATGAAGAAATCAAGAAGAGATCAAGAAGAAATTTAAGATAGATTTAAGAAGAAATCAAGAAAAGAAAAAATATTCATTCACTAGATTACACAAAACCTTTTTATTTGAATATTAATTTGGAAACATTTCATGTAAAAAGTTTTGGTGTAGAAACGCAACATTTTTGTAAAGAATCTATACCAGTGACAATAAAGAGGATATATCACTCAGTCCTATGTTACTTGGCATGTGTGAAATAATTTTTTTTTTCAAAACTTTAATCGAAGCAACATTTAATTTTATATAAAGAATGTTAAATCAATTGGATTGATGAATAAAGCAAATTATTTGTTGCTATTTGTTTCTTTTTTGAAAATTTGTATAGAAACTCAACATTTTTGCAGTGTTTCTATACCATACGTTTATTAGAAATTGCTATAACAAAACCCTCATGAGATAAATTGACATAACAACATCATATCATTAAAGAAGACACAAAAATATTTCGGAAAAAATATCTTTCACAAAATAAAACATTTGTAATGTATTTTGCAAAAGTGTGTAAACTTTTGCATTAACTTAAAACGGAGGTATTTTTGCAACAAAACATTTGCTAGTCAAAATAGTTACAAATACACAGTAGAAAAAGAGCCAAATATTTTTTCTCTTTTTTCAAAAACAGTGGATTTTTGTGTTAGTGAAACAAGTAAATTACTTTCCTAGTTTTTTAAGATTAGTGCTTTTAAGATAAGCCACATATTTAAATAAAAATTAAACTGATTCATAGCAAATTAAAACATGATAACGACAAATATAGAAACATGACACAAACATCACATTTTGTGATGTTTGTGTCGTGATAAAAACTCTTTTATTTTTAATTTATTTTGATGCTAAGAATGTAATCTAAAAAATTTCTGAGCTATTGATGCAAAAACTATAACATGTGAAAAAACTATAACATTGTGAAATAGGAATCTTCCATAAAAATGTAGAGTTTCTATACACAAATTCATCTAATGATGATGATGATGACGATGATGATGATGATGATGATGACGATGATGATGATGATGATGATGATGATGATGATGATGATGATGATGATGATGATGATGATGATGATGATGATGATGATTATGATGATGATGATAGATAGATAGATATTTTCCTAAAATTTTGAGGACATCATAAAATGTCCTAAAATTTTTTGTTAAATTAACAAAAACAATAACTTGATATATATATATATATATATATATATATATATATATATATATATATATATATATATATATATATATATATATATATATATATATATAAAAAATTAAAAATAAAAATAAAACATTACTTTCATTAGCATATCCAAACAATCACAGTAACGTCTCTCGTTATCAAACAAATCCATCACAAGCATTTTACGCGTTTTTGATGCATTTATAAGTTGGATATCATCTTCAGATAATCGTGCATCTGATCTTGAAAACTTTAAGAGCAACAAAAAGAATACAAAGAAAATTTTGTCAAAATAAAATTTAAAAAAATATGAAGAAAACTGATTAAAAATTGAAGAAAAAAGAAAAAAGACAAAAACATAAAAATCCTGGGGTAAGTCATCTTAAACTTTTTGAATTTGAAGAAAATTTTGAAAATCTTATACTAAATTTTGAACCATTCAACAATGTAAGTTATAAAGCTTGTGAATAATTATAAAGTAAAACATACAGGGGTCAGTTTTTCTATGCAATCAGTTTATTAGTTTTATAACTTAGTTTATAAGTATATTGAATAATCATCTCTTTTATCTCCAAAAGGTTACAAATTTTTTTTATTACTCAATGATTTTTGGTTTTGGTAGTGTAAATTATATTTACATAAAGTATAGCATTTCTTTACAACTAGTAAATCATTAACTGAAATGTAACACTTTTAAAGTTAATAAAATTTAATTCATTGTTTGCTTTGTTATTTAATTTTCTCATTTAGGTAACTAAATAACTATTTAAAGTATCTTTTTTATCCATTTAAAGTAGTTTTTTAGAAAATAAAACAGAAGCAATCTATTATCTGAGGTGGGCATAAGATTTGTGTTTGTCATGGATGCCATTTACGTAGGTACACCACTGATGTCAACCTAGTATCTGAAATTTAATAGCTTATTTCTAGGTTTTGATTTTCTATAAATTGTATGCCACATATGGATCTAGTAGAAAAACTACTCGCACTCTCAACTCTTTTAATATGTCTTAATATTCTCTTTGAGCAAATAACATGTGGCTATATTGATATAAAACTATATTACTAAAAACTATAAAATTACATTTATATAAACATTTGGCGGTGTTTGTGTATGAATATCTTCATATGTATTTATATGTGAACACACACACATTATACATAGCTGAAGATTTTATATAAAAGGTCTTTTGTGTTCAAATCTTTTTATTGAATTTGGTAATGTTACCTGGATTTTGTTTACCTCTAAACACTTAAACTCATTAACCTCAAACCTGCGCATCGGATGTAATATAGGTGGCATCTTCATGAATGTGTTGGCTTATGCTGATGATATGGTTCTAATCGCACTTTCTTGGTTTTCTTTTCAAAAACGTAAGTAAAAATTACCTAACCAATGATTTTTGATACAACCAAGGAGGTGAATGTTCTTTACACATGTATAAATATTTTAATTGGATGCTTTCATTTATGCTTTATCAAAGTAAAGGTTAAATCGTTTAAATCATATTGCATTTATTTATGTTCTTTTAATACAATTATCTTAAACTACAGACATGCTTTTCGTAATCAGTTGATGGCTTGTACCTTTGAATTTGATGAAGTAAATAACTTCCATGTTTTCACTTCATCTCAAAAAAAACTTTTTTAAATTTTCTTAAATTTAGTGTATATTACTGTAAAACTTTTAAAAAATTTAAATTAATTAAGAACAAATCATGCACAGGGACACCGAGAGGGAGGGTTAGGACGCCGAGAGGGAGGGTTAGGAGGTGTATTAGAAGCACTAGAAAACAACAAAAAAAAAAAAATTCATGAGATTTTAATTACAAAAAAGAAAAAAGTTTTTATTGATGAGATATAAAATAAATTTTTTTATTGATGAGATATAAAATAAATTTTTTTATTGATGAGATATAAAATAAATTTTCTTCGTGATTTCATAAAGCAAATGATGATAGCAAAATTGCAAAAAATGCAGTTTCTTTTTCATGAGTTCCCCAAACAAAAGCTTGAATTGAATATCTCTAACATTGTGCATTGTCGATTCATTCAACAAATCATAGATTATCCAGGTCATATTTTAAAAATCCAAAAAATTGTTTTTTTATGAGTGATGAGCAAAATAGCTTAAAAAACATGTATACCACAAAAATATATACCTAAACTTGTATATATGGAAAATGTTTTGTATATCCGGAAAAACTAAAATTTAAAAAAATTATCCAGAATTCTGGAAATATCTGGAAAAAAATAATCCCTACCAAATTCAATTTAAAATTAAGATTTTAAAAACTGTTTCATTAAGATCCTCATTCATCTGGTTAAAAGATCAAGAACCTACAAAAATTAAAGCTTGAAATAGAAGACAACTTTATGAAAGATATTTTGTGTCTTAATTGTTTGAAGTTGTTGAACATTTTTCCCTTCTGGAAACATGTGAACATTTAGGAATTCTTATAACTAAATATACTCAAAGGGTCTATAGCCTATTTTTCAATCTATATATATTCTAATTTTATGATGCAAAATTTTCAACATTAATTTTAAAGAATCTGTTAAATAATCCTAATTAATGAATGTGTTGAATAAGTGTTATTTAATTCAGATAAGATCCAGATTTTTTTGAAAATATGTATGTAAATTAACAGTATTAGAAATAAAAACACTTTTATTAACTTGTACATGCTATTAATTTAAAAAAATGCATGCTTATAGGGGCGCCGAATTGATACTATGCCAAGGGTGTCATGAAAGCTCTATACATATACATATACACACACACACATATATATATATATATATATATATATATATATATATATATATATATATATATATATATATATATATATATATATATATATATATTGCCCCTGGCATAATGTATGTTGCTATTGTAGTTCCTTTTTTTTTTTTTTTTTTGCAAAAAAAAAAACAACCTGTTTTTGACCAAAAGTTTTTTTTTCATTTTATAAAATAGTATTTTTCTTATTTTAAATACTAATATAATTTAAAAACATATTTTTAGATGACATTTATCAAGACTTCTATTTGAATTTAGAATAAGACTTTATCAATATTTTCAATCAATATAGTATCTTTAATTGAATAATTTAAGTATAACACTCCATTACAAATTTGAATGTACTGAGTTATTATAAACTATTATATATAATATTATATTATTAATAATGGTGGTATGATATCATTTTTAATATACTTAAATATACCAGGTAATCTTAAATTATATATCATTAAAACTCATTAATACAATTGTTGTAACTTTATTTCATTAATACCTGAACTATGAAATTATTTTAGATTATAATTAAAAAGATTTCTTAGGTCATCACATTTAGTTTATATTAGATTTAAAACTTGATAATAAGCATAAGTAATAATATAATCTGCAGCCACACTGGAAAAAAAAAATCACTAATAAAACTGTAATTAAAGAAAAATAGATAAGAACAAATCTTTGAAAATGAAACAATGTCTAGCTAATCATTTTTAAAAAATTCAATAAAAATTCGGTATTTTATTAACTCTTTATTTTAACTCTCTGTTCACACTTCAAGAATACTAGTTTTATAAAACCTTTAGTTTAAAAAAAATTTAATTTAGTTTTAATTTAGTTTTAAAAAAACTTAATTTAGTTTTAAAAACTTTTGAGGCTGTCCATTAAGTGTCAACAAAATAGGGAGGAGGGTCTGAAAATTTTTGGCAATTGTTGACAAGGGAAATGGAGGGGAGGTCAAGAAAAGTTGATGCCAACAATGTCTTTTTAATAAATTTAATTACTTAAAAAATTAAACTTATTAAGAAAAAGTAATTATATAGGGATTTCTGGAAGTTTTGAAGTTGTTGACAAGCAGAGAGGTAAAAATTGCAAAAAATTGTTGATATACTTAATGCACAGCCCCTTTTTTGGGATGAAAAAACATAATAGTAAAATAAAACATACACAGACACATATACACTGACACTAATCATTTGTAAGAAGAGAAATCAATTTATTAAATATAATAATAACCTTCCTACCATTTATATTATTTAAAAACTTTAAATATATAAACCAAATAACGTACTCCTATTGAATCTTTTCTTTTTTGTACACTTGTTTTACGATTAAGATTATCTTCTGATTTTGAAAGTTTTATTCCAACTTTATTTTTTTTTCTTTCAAATGGTTTCTTTGGAAGGTCATCAGAATCCTCTTCATCTAATGTATAAATAAAATGATGATAATTTAAAAACAATTTATTTTAGAGTCCTATACATGTGTGACTAATCTAAAACCAATCAGTCTGTAAATGTTCCCAAATATTAAATTTAATCTATCTAGAGCTATGATTATTTTTTATTTATTCTTCATGTTATGTATGAAAACTTAATTTTTTCTATTATTACTTTATTTGATATGAGTATGTCTAAATTGGATTACCATTACTTTAGTTAGTATATATATATCTAATTTATTTGATAATTTTTTTTTCTTTTTCAATTTAGATAAAAGTTTATATTTTAAAAAACACTTAATTTAAACACTAAAATACTAAAACAACTTATTCCTAAATAATTTGGATTAGAAATGGTCTTATAGTTCAAAATTATTTAAAACTAAAACATGCCAAATGAATGACACTCCTCGTCACTTTCTACCCAGGTTTGCAAAGATGCATACTCATCTGATGTCATTTCTCGGTATAAGGTTGATGGTATATTATTTAAATTAGTCAAATTGGAATCATTCTCAGATCCACTGTCATCACTTGGCGCAGATTTAATATGGTTAATATTTATATATACTGGATCATCTTCTATCTCTGTGTATTCTTGATCTTTTTCAAAAGAATTAATAATTACTGATGGTGCTGGTGATGGTGTTATGAAAGCATCATTTTGTGTTGGTGTAAACAACATGTGATCATCATCATTTGTATTTTCACTACTTTCATCTTTAATATCAAGCTGATCTGAAAACAAAAAAGCTTTACGATCTTCAGAACCATGGCGTTTTTTAAGACATTGACGTTTTTCATTAATATCTGCAGTTTCTTCATTTTCACTAAAAGTAACAACATGTTCTAGTTTTATATTTTCATAAAGTTTTTTAGGATCAATCAATGGCTGAAACTCTTCATCTTCAAAATGCTTATTGTTGTCAATTAATGGCTGAAACTGTTCATTTTCATAAGGGTCTTGATCGTCATTTAATGATTGACTCTGTGTTTCATTAACACTTTCCGAAGATTTGTTCAAAAAAGTGTCCAAATTTGTATAAACATGTTCGTCATCACTACTTTCACTGTTATTCAATATTTCTTCCTTAGGAAAAATCAGATTCGGTTCTTTTTCATTATTTTCATTATCAGTTATTTCTTCATAAATATTTTTGTTCAACTCATCAGTTGGTTGAACAAAATCAATTTGATTATTCGAAATTTTGTTTAGATCTTCACCAATACACTTATGTGGTAGAAGTGTTGTTAAATCTGTTTTTGGAACTTGAAAACTAGAAAATGTTACAGGAGAACTTTCACTATTTACCTCAAGTATTTCAAATCTATTTATAATTGGTAATTGTTCACTAGCAGATAGCAAAGGTAAAGATTTTTCAAGATTCTCAATAGATTTTAAAAAATTCAAGTCATTTTTTAACATAGAAAGAAACTCATATATAAATTCTTCTTTTTTTAATTCATATTTTAACTCTGACTTTTTCTTCTCAGATCTTGATAATTCTTCATCGTATGCAGCTTTTGAAGTAAAGACAAAGGACAAATTAGGGGGACTAGAATCTGGAAACAGTTGTTCCCACTCGCGGGTAAACTTTTTTTTAGCTTCCATAGCTAGTTTAATTATTTTTATAAAAAGACTTTTATGAAATAAATAGTAAATAAAAGTTTGAGTAGCTATGCTCGAAACTCAACTTATTCATTTATATTTCAACAACTGACGCAACTATTTGTTTTTGAAACTTTTAGTGTTTTAAGGATAACATTTTTTTTATATAAATATAAATATATAATTTCCGTTAATGAGAAAGGCCCGGAGCGGAACTCCAAATCGATGGCTCCGCCTAAAAGGGGGCAGTAGTTTTTAAATTTCTGAAACGGAATAGTAATAATGACACATAATAAAGTTATTTCTTAAAATAATTGAAAAATAAATAAAGTTTTAATTTTTATACTTTTGATAATTTTTTGCGCTGTTAAGTTTTTTTTTTAATAACCTCATTTTATTTTAATAAAATTCTATAATTATAATTTTCCAATAATTTCGTGTATAACCTCTTTCGAATTATCCTTTGAGGAATTCAAACAGTATTATAAAAAGTCAAATAAGTCACGGTTATATAAATGGTAATGACGTCATTGACTCGTATGAACCTTTAAAATATACTAAAATTGTTTTATAAAACAGGGAATTTTTCAAAACCATATGAATATAGCCAAACTCACACCAATTTTCAATATAGATGGATAACTAGCGTTACAAATTATCGCCCAATGTCTGTTTTTTCTAAAGTTTTAGAGATAACTTTATATAACGTAATTTATTATCGCCTTACTTTAAATAATATGCTATATGACAATCAATAGGGATTAAAAGAAAAATCATCTAAACACGCAATACTCCAAATTAATCGCAGTATTGCTGAATCTTTTGAAAATTCCCAATATACCGTATATTAGGAATTTTCAAAAGATTTAGTAATACTGCGATTAATTTGGAGTATTGCGTGTTCAGATGAATTATATATATATATATATATATATATATATATATATATATAATATATATATATATATATATATATATATATATATATATATATATATATATATATATATATATATATATATATATATATATATATATATATATATATATATATATATATATATATATATATATATATATATATTATTGATATACGTATATCATATACGTGGTAAGTTTTGATTGCTTTATTAAAGTTTTTGATACAAAAAAGATTTTCCATTTTTACTATTTTTTATTCTAAGCAATGATTTGTATTTGTATGTAGATTTGTAGACCTTTTGAAATCATTATTTCTAGTTTATTAACATGTTATTTTAAAGAAGTTGAACATGTGAATTTATTACATAGTATTAACATACATAATGCAAAAATATTATTAAATAGTGTTATAATGCGCATTGGTGTTAAATATTAGCATACTTTTTCTTCATTGCAGGCGGTAACGTATCATACTATCTCTTTTCATTTCGCCAAAAACCGAGGCAGAAACAGCAGTCGCCATCTTTAAACAACGTTCTATCGCTTGCGTGTGGCAAGGTAACTTTTCCAAAAGTTTAGTTGAATGTGAATCTCTTATGCTTCTTTCAATTTCTCATCAGTGAGTTGCATTCTTAGTGGTGGCTCTTTCCACTTTGTATTACTCCAATCAATCAACTCCCAAGTATTCTTTGCCATAAAATTGAGAGTAGGAACTTCGAATGTCCGCACACTAGTTTGATTAGCATTTATACTTCTTTCTGCTTTAGCTTTCTGTATACGCCTTACACCGAATTCTCGGATTAATAGCTGCTCATCTGATATAATTGCCATAAGAATATTTTCTTGATGACCAAAGAATGAATTTCTTTGAATGAATCGGTCTACTACCTTACGTAATGCATCTGGCAGGTACCGTATTTTGACAATTTTGATGCATAGATACCTTCTTCCATTAAAGATAGAAGACTCCTTCTTGATGATAAACCACATAGGGGCATAAACGCGTATAATGTATGATGCTATTGTTACTAAATTTGATGAAGGATTGGTGGTAGAAATATACAATCTGAGGATCCTGTTTGGAATTGTGAGTCATCTAAAATGAGCCAGTTTTCCAGGGCTGCGCTTTTCAGGATCGACAGATTAAGTGCCACTTTGTACAAGTGGTTGAAAATTAACAACCTTTAAAATTTCACAAGTTTTGAGTAACTTTCCAGAAGAACATGAGTAGTATCTAGGACCAGATGTTAGTCCATCCAAATCTGCAAACAAATGACGTAGCAGAAGCTCATTTGCATGTATCAAACAAGTGACTCATTTTAGGGACCGTTGAAGTTCTAACTAAATCTATCTAATCACGCCATCCTTGTTTCCAGTATTTACATTAATTCAAGCACTTGCTTTGAAGATGATAATGATAGTGTTATCATCAATAGCTGACCATTTTATAGAACTGTGTGTAGCCAGTACTTTAAAACAGCCGCACCCAGTACTTCAAAATAATAGAATCTAGTGGCTCAGCATCATTGAGCTCTGTGTTTCTTTGGATATTCTGCAGTTTTGCTGTAACTTCTTTGTCAATTGATCTTATACTCGTTTTACTGTCAATGCTTAGATCTTCCAGATTTAATACCAAAGTATTAAACTTCACATAGAAACATAACATGTCAACACAAACCATATTTAATTAAATAATATTTTTAGTAAATAAATTATATATTAATATATAATACAAACTGTATTTTTAAATGTTTATAATTATAATAATATTTAGTTTTTAATAAATAATAATAAATAGTTTTTAATAAATAATAAAAAATAATAATATTTATAATTATGATAATATTAATATAAATTGTTATATTAATAATTTTATTTTTATTTTAGTATATTAATATCATTTTAATATTGTTATTATAAAAATATTAATATAAATAATTAATATAAATATTAATACAAAATAATAATAATATTTATAATTATAATAATATTTATTCTTTAATAAATAATAATAAATTTAGTTTTTAATAAATATAAAAAATAATATTTAGTTTTTAAATAGTTATATATTATAATATATTATTTATAATTGATTAAGTCACTATAATATTATAGTTACTTTTTTAATCAATTATAAATAATAATACTATTTAAAAACTAAATATTATTACTAACATTTAAAAATACAGTTTGTATTGAAACTTTGAGTAGAGTATGTATTTTATTAAATTTTATACCTAACATTCAATTTTATCGATTGAAATATATATATATATATTTTTAAATATGTTTCAAAAAAGTTCAATAACTTTTTTAAAACAAAAGTTATTATTTTGGTCATAATAAAAATGGATAATGCAAATATACCTAATATGTTCTCACTTTGTAACTTCTACTTAAAAGATTTTTTAAAATGTAAAAATTGCGCTACCAATAATAAGTAGTATTAGTCAAAAATTGCTGCAAGAGGTAATTCTTGTTCAATGTGGCTCATTTCAGTCTCGTTTTTTTAGTTTTTTTATAACTAATATAAAAATTAGGGAGAAAAGTTGTATTATTATAGTGAAAATATTATTTTCACTCAACCCTAGTAGACAGCCTCAAAATAAATGGGATTAGAAATATCTGGGTTCTCGGAATTTTTTTTTTAATCCCCATTTTCAATATGTTTATCAAAAACTTTATTTTTACACTTTTTTCACTAACGTGAATAACAATAAACTTTTAAAAAATGTTTTTAATTATTCTGAAATAACTCCAAAATTTAGAACTAATACGAATTAGTTAATTATTTTATTGCTGAGGTAATTATTGTTTAATTTGAACTTGATGATCTGCAGCCGTATTCTCATCTCTCCGTTAAGCTTAACGGAGCGTTTGTCAAAAATTTTATTACAACATCTTTATGTAAAGAAATGACAAAAACTTTATTTAAACTTGATTAATTAAAACTAATACCAAAATAAAACAATTTTATTTAAAAATTTATATTTTTAAAGAATTTTTTAAATTAAAGTTAAAAAGAACTTTTTGACAAACGCTCCGTTAAGCTTAACGGAGAGATGAGAATACGGCCACTGTTTAATCTTTAGAGCCTTCTAACGTCTAATTAATAACTTTATGATTTAATTCAATTTTTATTGCACATAACATTTTTTTTTAAATGTTATTTTTTGAAAGTATTGCGGT
This sequence comes from Hydra vulgaris, assembly GCF_022113875.1. Classification (NCBI taxonomy): domain Eukaryota; kingdom Metazoa; phylum Cnidaria; class Hydrozoa; order Anthoathecata; family Hydridae; genus Hydra; species Hydra vulgaris. Next base: position 26,030,740 of record NC_061165.1, read on the forward strand.
TCCAAAAGGTATGACATGACCTTGGAACATTTTCTAGTGTGGAACCTATTTCCTCTAAGGTGTGGCATACTAATTGCATTTACAAATAAATTTGGAAAAAATATTAATATCATTCTTGATTATTCAACACCATTCAACATGTAATTGAGAATTTGAAAGTTGCAGTTAAAAAATACAAGATATAATTGAGAAGATAAAAGTTGTAATTAAGAAACATAAGATGAAATTTAAAATATAAAAGGTGTAAATAAGAAATCGTAAAATGTAATTGAAAATATAATTAGTAAAAAATTATAATATAGGTTTTCAGAACAAAATTCATTGTATTTGTAATGGTCCCATAAAAGAAGCCCTCCGAGATCTAGAAAGAGCTAGAAAAAAATGCATAATACTTTATATATTATAATTTTATGCTTACATTTACTACTTATTAAATACCAAAAGTTTAAGTAGCGCTTAAGTAGAAATGGCACTGATTTTATAGTGTTGTGCACTTTTATCCATTGTTCATTCAAATCAAGATTCTCATTGAGCAGTATTTGTAGCTGTAGATAATTTCAAGTTCAGTATTGTTGAGTAGGGGAGATGGTAGAGCATAAGTGTCAGAGCACCTGGCATTGATTCTTATGACTTTAATAAAATTTCTCGGACTTTAATAAAATTTTATCTTGTTCCAGGTAAAATTTTAACTTGTACCAGGGACTTGGTGGACAGAACTCAAAATTGATAGTTAATTGGACTTTAATAAAATTTCATTATAAAATTTAGAAGCAAAAGAAAAATGCAGTAATGCAAAAATATATCAAATGTTGGTAGACTAAACAAGGTAAGCGTTCATTTTAATTTAACATACGATATGATAGATGTTTATATATATATATATATATATATATATATATATATATACATATATATATATATATATATATATATATATATATATATATATATATATATATATATATATATATATATATATATATATATATGTATATATATCCTTAGCTATGCACACCAAAAGTACTAACAGGGGCAACATCCATGCACAACATGGAGCTTAAATTTAATCAGAATAAATAAATCAATAACATTTTTTTCCATTCCATGCTTCTTTTTCATGGCGTCTTTAGATAATTACTTTTTACAAGTCTTTGAGAAAACTTTTCAATAGATATCAATCTTTTCTGTACAGAGCCCTAAAAAGTTAGAGCATGGCTCTGAAACCTTTTTTGCTATACGCAAACAAAATATATCTATATGATAAAAAAAGGCAGTTGATATCTATTGAAAAAATGCAATAATTAAATAAGAAAATGGCATTATGAAAACTTGTTCGAACAAAGTATGGAATAAAGAAAGTCAAAAAAAAAAAAAAAAAAAAAAAAAAAAAAAAAAAAAAAAAAACATTATTTGATTTATAATGTTAAACACTTGAAATGCTTGAAAAAAACATCTATCATATCGTATGTTAAATTAAAATGAACGCTTACCTTGTTTAGTCTACCAACATTTGATATATTTTTGCATTACTGCATTTTTATTTTGCTTCTAAATTTTATAATGAAATTTTATTAAAGTCCGATTAACTATCAATTTTGAGTTCTGTCCACCAAGTCCCTGGTACAAGTTAAAATTTTACCTGGAACAAGATAAAATTTTATTAAAGTCCGAGATTAACTATCAACTTTGAGTTCAATCCCCACCACGTCCCTGAGGAGCGGTTAAATCCTGATATGCGGATGACAAAAGTAATAATTGAACACAATGTTTGAGTATACACAGCGAATATCTTTCTAAATGGATAATTTACGGTTGTTTACAAACACGTTTAAACGCTATTTAAAAATTTTTTAAATTCTTGAAGTTCTTTGAATTATTATTTTTCTCTGTAAAATTATTTTATTATTTTTACAATGTTTGGTAAAATGTTGTATATTTCAGATTAAATAATCAACTTACAACAAAACTGTAAAAAAAAATGGACGTAAAGAAAAAAATTAGAACAATATATGGAAAAACACCAGGAACCAAAGCGTGACATCAATCCATAATATTTTGCATACCAAATTATTGAACTTAAAATGTTAATAAATAATAAATTATTTACTATGTTTCTTAACAGCTGACCAAGCTTTCATTAAAGAATGGTTGCTTTTTTTCGTACTTTGTTTACAGGATATCTTTAGGCGGATAAATGTCATCTAATGATAAATGTCATGATAAATACATGAGATATAAAGACATTTTCACATTTGAGGTTGTTTAGTTCTTCTTCCCATATTCAAAAAAAAGGATAGATGTTTTTATAGTGCTTGATATAGTTTATTACAAATTTTTATTATTATTCAAGTTAGTGTATTTTTGGGCACTATTTTAAGTCGGTCACTTTTACTCTTTTTTAAACTAGAAGTTTTAAGAAATATCATAATGTAAAAGCAGATCAATATAGAGTAAGACTACATTTATTAAAACATGTAAAATATTATTTTTACTTGATTAAATTTTTGTCAGGGTAAAAGAGTTTTTTGTGTATCAAATTGAAAATTTACTAGTTTAAAACTTTATATATTAAACTAGTTTTAAAATTTTTAAAAATTCGATTTAAATGAGTTTATATTCTAAATCTAATGGTAATATTTTTATTTTATTAGGTAGTAAAATAAGGAAGTTTTTTGATAATAACTAAAAAGCTAATATTCTACTTAAGCCGGTCATTAATTAATAAATAATACTCGATTATTCGTGGCAAGATATAACCAAAAAGTATTTACTTAATTACCTTAATTACGTCTGTCAGTAATTAATAAAACAATGATTTACGATATTACTCCTCTTTAAATTCCTTTAAACACCAAAATTGAGTAATAGATATATTTTTCTTTTTATTAGTTTTCATATATGAATTCTCCATTTTTATTGTTTTCTCATTGATTATATAAGTGACCGATTTTAGTTGAAAAAATAAAAAATTAATTTTATGAAATAAATATTATATATAACTTCTTTTTTCAAAATATTATTATAGAAAACTAACTCTTATATCCATTATATTTATCAATAAATCTCATATTTATTGTATTTTTTATAAATAAATATTTTATTTTTATTTATAAAAAAGTTCCATGAAAAAATACGTTTCCCAGCAAAAACAAATTAAACTTTCTGAATGTTGATCGAAATTAGACTAACTTCCCCTATTTAAAATTCCAATTTTTTTTTCACATAGTTATAACTATAAAGCTATGCTATATTCACACTTAAATAAAATGCCAAAAGTACTAACTGCAGTTTATAGTTGGAATCGGATCCGTAGCAAGTTTATCGGAATAACTTTTGGCTACAGTCTTAAAGATACTTTCTTTTTCATAAGAAGTGGGTTTACAAAAACGTACATTGGTTTGCGATTTCTTTTTTTGTTTGTTGAAAAAAAATTTGTTTGAGGTTTAACTCTTTTGTTGGAAGCAACTAATGATGACGTATTTAATTCTTTCATTGACTGGTATTTTGACATTGCATCAAATGTATTAATTGTATTTGTTATCTAAAAGATATTGTAATATATATATATATATATATATATATATATATATATATATATATATATATATATATATATATATATATATATATATATATATATATATATATATATATATATATATATATATATATATATATATATATATTTAAAATTGTATGTGTGTTAAACGTTTTACTAATAATTGTTAAAAAGTTCAATATGGTTCATTACTCACTTGTTTTTCAACGTACTTTAATGCTTCCATATCCAAATTGCTACAGTTTTTAACTCGATGCATCAAGTTATGGAGCAATTTCTCTGTTTTAGACTTTGTTTCTTCAAAGTTTGAAATTTCCTTTAACTTCGCTAAGTTGCATTTTATTGAATTTACTTCTTTATAAGAGTATACATCCTGTAATTCAAGTGAACATTTAGGTTTTTCATCAATTTTATTGTCTGCAGCTAAAAATTCCTTAAGAAGATGTACATGTTTACACGAAGTATTTTTTATGAGAAAGTCAGGACAATTGCAATGGAAAGTATGCGTACATACAAAACACATTATGCATTGCAACTGACAACCTACAATATTGCACTTGTCTGACAGTTTTGTTGCAACATATTTATTTTGCCCATCGTCAGAGTTGATGAGAAAAACGTTTTCATCAGAGGTCTTATTAATGGCTGTATAATTCATTTTTTTACTACTTAAATGTCTATCATAAATATTTTGCATCCGTTGTGTCAAAGAACCTTTTGTTAACTTTATCAAGCGAGAAAATAACTTATCTCTTGAAAATTTAAAAAGATTCACAAGAACTGTGTCAACACGTTTATTATACTTTCCTTTCAAATAGTTGTAATTAAAAGTTCGATGGAATGCTTCAACAAACATATTTGTATTTATACCTTCACCGACACGATAGCAATAAGCCCAGCTTTTTGTCACACAAATCCAGTATTTTAGAAAGTATGCTTTAAATTCACGAGTAGCATGAGATTCCAGCCTATCAATGAGGGATGATAATTTATCTTGGAAAAGAATTTCATTTGTTTCCTCAAGAACTGTTCTAAGCATTTTGTAAACAACTGCTTCAATTTCTAAATTTCTAACTTTTTTTTTCAATTCTTCTTTCCATGCTTTGTCTACATGCCATGTACAGTATAACCATTTTGGTTGAAAACTAAAGACTTCACAAAAGGCATTGTAGATTTGTGGAGCAAGATCTGTCATAAACCAGTTAGGTTGTATAATTCCAACCTCATTCTTTATTTTGAAAACAAATTTTATTAAGAAACTGTCAAGATAATGAAGTCTATGTCATGACTGTTTGATATAACTAATTGCAAATGTGCAACTCTATTCTTCAATGAATCAAATTGTCTGCAATATGAAAAAAAGTTCATATAAACTGTAAATGTGAAAAGTCAGTAAAGATTACAACAATAGAGTTAGAATTTATTTAATCACAAAGAAAAAAAGAGGGAGAGCAAGCTCATATTGTGATAGAATCAAAAGATTACATAGAGATTAAAAGGTAGCAAAAGGCTATTACAAGAAGTAGTAAGAAAGAACAAAATTTGAAGAAGTTCAAATAAAATGTGAGGATAAACAGCTTCCATTTAAAAAGAACCTATGATGAGGTCTTAGAGTAATGATGAAGAAATAAAGTAATGATGAAGAAGGCTGCTCTAAAAGTGAGTTCCAATGTTCTAATTACACTGGACATATTGATCTATTAAACATAAGTAAAAATTTCAAAGTAAACCAAAATTATATAAAGATACAAATACAGCTAAAGCTGCAGTTAGATATGAATTTAAAATACACTGCTATTAGAGTCTGAATATGTTTCTTGTATTCTCTTTGATGGAAGAAGTGACAAAACCAATTTAATGACATTTAATGAAGAAACTAAAAAAATTTACTCTCTAAATGAAAAAGAAAATCAATATACTTTGACTGACAAATATGGTAATTATCTTCATTTAACTAAAGGAGAAATATGAGAAAATTCAAAAATTGAACCTGCTAAATATATAGCACATAAAATATTACAATGGTCTATTTTGCATAGTGTTGAAGATAGTTTAAAAGTTCATTGTTTGTGAGCACAATTATAAATACAGGTCATAATGGAGGTATTATACACTTTTTAGAGATTAAATTAGAAAGAAAATTAGGATGGGTCATATGTTCTCTTCACACAAATGAACTTTGCTTTCATCATTTAATAGAAAAGCTTAATGAGAATCTCAAAAACAGGGTTTTCTGGACCCATAGGTAAGTTGCTTTCTAAGGTTACTGAAATGGAAAGAAATTACGATTTCAAGCCAATATCAATAGAATAATTATAACTTCATTGAACTTGGTGAGGAAATATTAAAGTAGTTATCTTCAGATCAGAAATATGCTTATAAAATATACCAGACAGTAATTTCAGGAACTCTTACTGAAGGTTTTGCTAACCAAAAAAAAAAGACACTATAGTCCATTCAAGGTGGTTTAACACAGGTTTTTCCTTACTTTAATTTTGGGTATGAACTCATCTTAACCTGTCAAATGAACATTAATGAGCTAAAAATAATCCTGGATTGTCCTATGGTAGTTCTATATTTCCCTGTTCACACAAAAACAGTTGAGAGGGCAGTTAAAAAGGTAAAATTAACTTTCCCAGTCCTCACTAATATGTTAGTTTTTAAAAATTTTAACAGCAAAAAGGACCTCACTTATTTTTAATGTATATACCTAAAGGCAAAAAAATCCTAAGGGCTGACTTTTTTTAATGAAAGTTGAAAAGTACGGGATGATCTAATGGGCATGCAACCCTTTTGTACACTTTTATATATTTAAAAGTAAGTTCAAATAAAAAATAGTGCATTGCTATAAGTAACTATTCAAGAATCATTAATTTATTGTGCAATACGAGATTCAAAGTTATCTTTGGTGTAAATATAGCTGGATTTTTCAACCCTTAACGAAAAAACTTCTTTGAAATATATTTTACATTTTGATAAAAACGGAAGAAAAAATATGTTAAAAAAATTTGAAGACAACTTACCTGACTTTGAGATTAACTATCACAAAAAAACATTGTAAAAATAATAAGATGATTTTATAGAGAAAAAGAATAATTCAAAGAACTTCAAGAATTTAAAAAATTTTTAAATAGCGTTTAAACGTGTTTGTAAACAACCGTAAATTATCCATTTAGAAAGATATTCGCGGTGTATACTCAAACATTGTTTTCAATTATTACTTTTGTCATCCGCATATCAGGATTTAACCGCTCCTACGTCCCTGGGTCTCTGGTAGTACCGCGCTCAACTCGTTTCTCCGCGCAGCGGCCTTGTTTGTCAAGGTTCGTGTTTCGGAGTTATAGAGTTAAGAGAGGGTTATAACCAAAAATAAGTAGCCTCCTCGTCTGTAGTGGTCTTCTCGGTCTTGAGGAGGTGAATTAACAAAAAAAAAAAAAAAAAAAAATTAATATCTCTAGTAACAATTACGTTTGTAGAACCTGAATGTAAGTTTCAAGTTTCATCATGCCAGTTGTTCAATGTGTTCGGGTCGTATAAGCTCACTGTCAAAACAACAAACTGTAACTGCTGACATTGCTTAAAATGTGACTCCCAAATTGAAACCTCCAATCAATCATCAAATAAACAAGTTAACAATTGTCTTAAACTTAACGGTGTAACCGTAATGCGATATGCAATATAAATATAACAAAATAGGTATGTAATTCACAATTTTTCATTTTATCTTACCTTTGTCGATTTCATCCATGCTTTCTTTTTATGGCGTCTTAAAGTAATTGGTTTTTATTAGGCTTTTGAGGAAACCTTCCGATAGATATAAATCTCATCTGCACAGTATCTAAACAGAAATGGATGTCACGTAGCTATATAATTTCTAAGCTGATTTTTAGAGTTTTTAGGATTTTTAATACTCTCCAGCTTCAGATATTGATTATAATAAGAATTATAATCACAATAAACATCACAACAATAATATCACAACAATAACATTACAATCACAAAACACACCGATCAGATGATGTTATTACTTGAAAACTACCAACCTCCTTAAAGTTGTATTTTATGCTATCTGTATGAAAAACATTGTGTGAACTATTTAACATAGCCTCTCTAACTTGAGCTTTTGATAGAATGTTCATTTCACTAAAAATTCAGCAGCTAAAGATTTTTTTAGAAGTGTGCCACATGAAATTCCAGACATTTTTTGTACTGCAGTTCTGATAACAGTTCAACATTATTGACAAAAACAATTTTATATAGAAGATCATAATATACAGAGTGAATTTCCTCATTATATCTACCTGCTTCAAAAACATTAATTACATCTTTTTCAAAATTGTCAACTCTTTTTTTTAGCTCTTCCGTAAGATTTTCAAAGTAATTCAAACTCTCCTTTAGGATTGAATCATTTGTTTCATTAGTTGTTTTCAAAACAGTGTTTTTAAATTTTTTCTTTGAATACCATGCTTTTTATTGATCTGATTGGGAATGCTTTCTAGCCAAATCAATTTCTTATTCCAATTTTATTAGCAACAATTGGTGAATCTTACAATCCTTTCTAACTTCTCTTTTGTTGGCATTTCGGACATTATATTTTGACAAGATTGTTTGATATTTTCTTTTATGTTCATTACACTTTCTATTAATTTGTCTATTTTGAAATTTAAGGTGATTAATCTTCATTTGTATTTCTTTATTTGACAAGTTAATTCATCAAAAGATAGAGAAGATAGGTTGAGATCAAATTGGAAGTAGAGCAAATCTCTTCATTATATTGAGTTTTTAAAAGGCAATTAACTGAATCACTTGTTAAAGGGTTGCATACAAAAGCAGTTTGGTAATAGAACATGAAAAAACATCATTAGCAATGTTTAACCTTAAATCAGAAGATACAAAATCAGTAACTTGATTTGGAACAACTTCACTAGTGTGGATAGGAGTAGGGATAGAACAATTAATGTAAGGTAGCAAATCACCAACATAAGGAATTTCAGGACAAAAGGAAAGAACAGAGTTTAAATACTACTTCTTTAAATCAAAATTTTTGCCCTGATTTAATTTTGCGACATAGTCTTTTGACTTTTTAAGGCACTAAACATTACTTTAGTTATAGGGTATTTAAGGTACCGTCAACTGGGGTTACTTTGATACTCGGGGTAACATTGATAATTTTTTCAGAATTACATTCACAATATATTATCGTAATATATTTTTAATACTATTTTATTATCTTTTCTATTTTCAGGTTAAAAATAAATAAACACTAATCAAAAGTTTACAAAGATTTCACCGAATTGATTTGAGTAGGTAAAAATATATTAGGTAAAAACATATTAAAATTGTTAAAAATAAAATAAAATTTACAAAGTTTTTTGTAACTTTTTTGTAAAAAAGTCTAAAAACATATTCTAAACAGTAATAAAATACTATAAAAACATTTATTTTCATACGCCTATAGGTACATACCTACCTATCCGTAATATGAGGACCTTCAAGAGGAAGGACGGGAGTCGTGCTTGTCGTTCACATTCAGAAACTCAGTTGTCTGCGGCCTTTCAATGTTGCCGGAAGGGTACTATGAGTTTGCTAAAAGCATTTAAAAAGTTTAAAATTCCATATGGAACATTGCACAACAGAATGAAAGGTAAACATGGAAAAAAAGTTAGTCATCCAGTTGCACTTTTTTCTAATTGCGAGAATTACCTTTTGAAGGCAATAAACGTTCTTTGTGATTGGAAAATGCCTGTTGATGGATTAGATATTCGTTTAATGGTCAAACATAATCTAGATAACTTCGGTGTTAAAAACAGATAGTTTAACAACAATTTACCAGGGATCGATTGGATGCTAAGATTTTTCAAACGCCATAAGCTCACAACACGCATTGCTGACAATGTAAAACCTTCACTCGGTTTGTGGACTGCTTACTTAGATGAGTTAGCGAAGACATTAAAAGGTGTTGAGCCCTGTAACATTTATAACTATAACGAGACTAATCTTTCGGATGACTATTGTACAAAATTGATCATATACAGACGATGCAAAAGAGTGGAGCGTAAAATGCAATACTCAAAAAGTTGTGTAAGCATCATGTATTGTGGAAATGCTATTGGAGTATTCCTACCACCTATAGTAGTATATAAGTCTCAAAATATTTATCAAGATTAGACCAGAGGTGGCCCAGAAGGAACTTGCTATGAAAACACAAAGTAAGGCTGGTTTGATTCAAGAACCTTCGAACGCTGGTTTCTAGAAATATTTCTTTCTAACGTTAGTAAAGATCATGGACCTAAAGTCATCATTGGTGACAATCTTGCCACTCATTTTTCTCATCCAGTCATTGAGGCCGCCCAACTGAACAAAATTCGTTTCACCTGTTTGGTACCAAATGCAAGTAAATCTCCTTCATCCACTAGATATCGCAGTTTTAAGATCCATGAAGAAAGAATGGAAGAGAATCCTGAAATGTTGGCGAAAAGAAAGTCGCGAAAAGAAAGGTACAATACCAAAGATACATTTTCCTGGGTTATTGTTGAAGTTGTATCGTAGACTAAAAGAACAAAACCTGATTTCTGGCTTTTTCGTTTGCGGAATATGTCCACTAAACAAAGATGAAGTCTTGAAAAGACTGCCAAATGAGAACCGAGATGTTGGTGGTAAAAAGGTTAAGGAAATCTTTGGTACGGTTGTTTAGGAAATGCTAAAAGATCATTGTGGATTCAATAAACCGGACTAACAAACACAGAAGAAAGAAAAAAAGATAATTCCTGGTAAATTAATAACATCAAATGAACTCAGTGTTATCAAAGAAACAAAAAAACGAACACAGTGTAGTGGTACTGGTACAAAATTGGTTGTCAAAAAAAAAAAGATCAAATAAAAAAATCGAGTCTTCAACATCTTCAGATAATGATTTTGAAATTGAAATGGAACTTCAAGATGACAGTGAAGACCCTATGAAATCAGCTCATAAAACAACTGAAATTCCATTTGAACCAAAGCAATGGGTAGTTGTAGCTTACACCGGGAAGAAATCTGTTGTCAATTACATTGGTCAAGTTGTTGAAGTGTTTGAGAGAATAAAACTGCTTCATTTGAAAAAACAAGCGGCGAGTAAATTCTTCAAATTTACAGAAAGCAAAGATGATATGGATGAAGCTTTTCCATATTCTGCTGTGGTTGAAAAAATTTCAGATGAACCGAGAAAAATAAGGGATCAATATCGGTTCCTATACCTGTTTCACGAAGTCATCAACTAAAATCAAGAACTTTTTATAATTTATAACTTTGAGTTTGATAAAGTTTGATAATTTTTATCATTTTTTCAACCAGCTTTGTAATTTTTTAGATAGTATCAGGTGTACTAGGCCTATAAATATTTTTTATAAACCTAAAAAACTATCAATGACACCTGTGATAGGGTTAACTTGATATTTGATTGAAATAACATTTACTATTAAAGTAACTAGTAAAGTAAAGTGACAGGCGGGATTTCATTGATAACTGTTTATGCTTTAAAAACAAATACAAGACAAGTTTTAATATTTCTAAAAAGCATTTTTTCCTGTTAAGGATAGATCATTTGGTATATTCAAACCAAAAACAAAAGCAATTTATTAAAATTCTATCAGCACTTTAAAAAAAATTACAAAAACCTATCAAAGTAACCCCAGTTGACGGTACTCACTTTGTTCGATCCATTAATATGGTCACTTCATTCCCACGCCTAATTTTTTCCATCTGATTGATACTTTGACATGTTAATATCAAATGATATTAACATGTCAAATTAATATCAAACCTTTAATCTAATTTAATCGACTTTAATCTAATTATATTTTAAATTTAAATAGAAAGATAACTCGATTTAAAAATAGCTTTATTAACGAAAAAAATGCAATCTGATTATTAATTAAGCTTTTGTATAAGACAATATAACTTTAAAAATGAGAAAAAGCTTTTAAATAACTATAAACTTATCAAACTTTGTTACTAAAGATTTATACTAAATTTTAGTAAAAACCCAAAAACCCAATAACCCACCCAAAAACCCACCCAAAAACCCAATTGGGTTGGGCTTTTGCTCAAAAACCCGGGTTTTTGCCAACCCTGATCTTATGGCTCCTTAAAACCAGATCTTCAGAGAATTGCTCCTTTCATTAAGTTACCCCCACCTGATAATGCAAAGTCTTTACAGCGTATTATTGGAATGTTTTCGTACTATGGAAAATGGATAAGAAAGTTTTCAGATAAAATTAGACCTTTAAACTCTGTTACTCAATCAGTAGCAAATATCAACATTTGAAACATTAAAAAATGAGCTTGTTCAATCTTCCATGCAAACCATTGATGAGAATATACCTTTTACTGTGAAGACTGATGCTTCTGATTTTGCGATATTCGCCACACTTAATCAGGATGGAAGACCTTTTGTCTTCCATTCACGAACTTTTCAAGGGTGTGAATAATACTATTCATCAGTGGAAAAAGAAGCTCAAGCGATAGTCCAAGTCATAAATCATTGGCGCCATTTTTTTTTGGGTCGACATTTCATTCTCATCACTGACCAACGATTTGTGGCATTTATGTATGATTATAAATCAAGCAATAAAATAAAGAATGATAAAATAATGCGTTGGAGAATAGCTTTGTCTCCATATTCTTATGATATCCATTATCATTCTGGCCAATGTAATAGTGGTCCAGATACATTTACTTGACTTAGACGTGCAGCAATAAGTTCAGAATCTTTATATGATTAGCTTTTACATGATTGGTGTTACTTGCTTCCATCATTTTATTTGATCAAGAAACCCCCTTATTTAGTAGAAGATGTAAAACAAATATGTAGGGATTGTAGAATATGTAAAGAAAAAAAACCCAAGTACTACCGCCCAAATGATGTGTACCTATTTAAAGCAACTCAGCTATTCGTATATTTATTGACTTCAAATGTCCATTACCTTCTTCAACCCCTGAACAATATATGCTAACAATTGTAGACGAATATTTACGTTTTCCATTTGCTTATCCTGTAAAAGTTATGACAACTTTTACAGGATTTTACAGGAGGACCTGTACTTGCAATACAAAGTAGATATGAAGATTCAGTAAATGAGATTCAGCTCATTCAATCCTGAATGAGCTGAATCTCATTTACTGAATCAATCCTCATTATGCCTATGTGAGATTTCTTAATGGTAATAATAAGTAGAAATAACCTGGTATAATGAAAAAGCTAAAGTATCTTTTCCAAAATATAAAAAAATTTTAATATATCAAATAATTGTTGGGAAAATTTTTGGGAGAAAAAAAAAAGTAAAACTTTATCATAAAAATATGGAATTAAGCAGGGTCAGCACAGAATACAAAATGCGAATATATCTTAAAAAAAGGTCGGGAAAAGTGCATTATGACAACTATATAAAAATAATTCACGTAGAAATAAAATTAAAGCTTGAATTGTTCAAAAAAGTTTTAAATTCCCTATAAATTAATGCAACTTTAGCTGTTCACCTTTTAAAAACTATTTTATAACTTATTTTACATAACATTATATCATCTAGCATTGATAAATTCATGCAGTTATAATTTGATACATTGGTAAAAACTTTTGCATAAATCTTTTTAATCACGTTATCACTGTATTCGTTTCATATTAGTTTAAATATACACCCCTAATTTAGATGTTAAATAAATAGTTGATAATACTGAAAATAAAATAAAAACAGTTTTATTATAAGAAATGTATTTTTTCAAGAACTTTTAAATAAAATCAAGCATGTGAGCCAACTTTTTTTTTACATGTCTTGTTTTACGGTACCAGATCTCGATATCTTTTATAAAATAAAACCTCTGCTTATTACAAACTTTCTAAATAAATTTTCTGCCACTTATAAAAGTATGATCAACACGTTTATCGTAAAGAAATGTAAAATTGAAATCATTTTCAATTTTTTCAAAATTTTTCAGAATCAAATTCTCAGCAATTGATTTCGAAACCAGTTTAACTGAGTGATTTTAAAGTTGATTTGGAAAGTTACTTGTTGGGAAATGAGCTAACGACTAGCTAAGGCCTTTTAAAGTAGAAGGCCCGCTCATGAAATAAAAAAATTCTTGTGACGTCACTTTAGTAATCCGATGTCGATTAGGGATCCGCTCATGAAATAAAAAAATTCTTGTGACGTCACTTTAGTAATCCGATGTCGATTAGGAATTGCGTTGCGTAATTTATCGTCCATAAATTACGCAACGCAAAGCTTATTTTAAAAATATAAGTAGGAAAATATTTTGCTCTTTTGAGCTTCGGCTTTCGCTGGACTTGAAGTTATTTACACGTGGTTTAATTAAAGACTCTGCGAGGAAAAACTTTTAACACTTCTTTTGTCTTTCCGATCCAAAGATGAAAGAATTATGGATTCGTCAAATTCCTCGAAAAAATTTAGTTCCTTCTAATAAAACTGCTGTGTGAAAAAAATATCTCATTCATACATTTATTTTTTGTGCTGATACAATAAAACTAGACGATGGCTCTGTAATATGTGTTGAGAGAAAAAGACCAAAGTTAACACAAGATGCTTACCCATCAAGTTATATTCACAATAACCTACTAGTTGGAGCGTTTACTTGTAATTTGAAGATAGACTGCAGTTTGGTGGCTTAGGTACTTAACAACAAATGTAAACTTTATTGGACTCAATTGTCCACTATATTAACACAAACTTTTCCTAGGAATATAAATTTTTTAAACAGTGATTTTATTACGGCATGACTTAAGCTACAATAGCCAGTGGGTTTTTAGCTTATCAAGCTAGCTGTCCTCGTAGCAAAAAACGTAAGAATATATTGGGAAAACTAGTTATATAACAAAATTTGATCTGAATAATAATTACTAACCTAAAATATAATTTTATTCCTAAAAAGCAAAATTCAATAATACTATAGTGTATAATATATTTAGTAGACAAGAAGGTGTATAATAAATTTATTATGTTGTTTAGAATATAGTCTATAACTATAGATCCATATTGGTACTTTCTGTTTTCTCAAAAACCTTCGAACGTGTAGTTTATAATAGAATCTTTAATTCTTTCATAAAAAATAAAGTTTTTAATCCAAAATTCAAATTTCAAAAAAAAAACATTTAACTGAACATGCCTTATTGAATAAGTTGACCAAATAACTGATGGTTTTGAAAATGACAAGTTTACTGTTGAAATCAGGTTAATCTGCAACTGATAACATGTAACCCAGTACAATCTGCATCAACTCCTGCTGCCTTGTAGGATAAGTCTTTTAAGGCAAAGGCTAGGAGATGCCATCTCCGACATAAAACATCCCCTGCGTTAGGGCTCTTGGTTGAGTAAAGGCTAGAGATGGTGTCTCGATAAAAATACTTTTCTTCTTAAATATATTCGGCTACTGTCTTGTAGAAGGCCTCCTAGGCAAAGAATTAAGGGGAAACAGATTCCATCTGTTGACCAGCCTAGCACCCCTTTTTCATCTATTAGGCTGACGCAGATATATTTTTAATACATTGTTTCCAGTTTAGGATGTTGAATCCTGGATCTTCTTAACTTGATGCATGGGTTTTGCTTGTGTCTCTCTTTTTATGACTAGGCAACTCATTATATTATCTCTTAATAAGGGTACAGCTCTAAAACTCAGTTTTATAGTTTTGAGGCCGGCTAGTTGTCAGGTTTCCCAATTCTGTGGTAGCTCTCAGAGAGACTGATTCCATCAACAGCTGAAAAATGTTAAAGTGTTAACAGTGCCATGTTGCGCATAGATGGTGTCTCTTTTTGTACTTTTGGTGTGCATTGCCAAGGTCATAATAAAGTCCTTTGATACGGCTTAGGGTTTATCAATAGTAATGAGACAATTTGCTTGGACTATTAAACAGTACACTGAGTACTATCTATACATCGAGCAAGTTCTTTAACAAACTTAAATATGAATAAAGTTACAAAAACTATAAAACACAAAAAACCACTGCCATCACCAAGTTTGCTAAACCTATCATTCACTAATATTCGTGGTCTTTGAATTAACTTTTCTTCTGTTGAGTCTTATCTCTTGCAAAGTTCATCAGACCAACTTGCTCTTTGTGAGATTAATTTGAGTTCAGCTGTCTCATCTTGTAATCTTATTGTTGATGGTTATCTTCCTTTAATTCGTAAAGACTCCAATAGTCACATGCTTGGCCTGGGCATTTACATTCGTAAGAATTCACCTATTTGTCGGGAAACTAGGTTCGAATCCACATACTACTCTTTTATGTGCTTTCGTTTAGCACCACTTCAGTCTATCACCTTTCTTTTTGTTCTATATTGCTCTCCTTCATTTCAAGACTGCACTCTTCTTGATGTTTTTTCTGATCATATTGACCAAGTCCTCTCTTTTTATCCATCAACCAATATTGTTGTTGCCGGTGACTTTAATGGTCATCACACTAATAGGCTTGGCTCTCGTGTCAATGACTCTGCAGGCATTAAAGCCCACAACTTTTGACTTTCTCAACCCCTAACTTAAATAGTCAACTTTCCAACTTACTTTACAGACGACTCGAATTGTTTACCTTCTCTACTCGACTTTCTTGTTTCTGATCCTAGTCAGTGCTCAATTTCTCCACATTAGGTGCTTCAGATGAACTATTTTCCTTTTCTTCTTAATCATCAGAATCCCTCTATCAATGTACCTCTTACGACTACCTTAAAGCTGACTAGGACTCTTTCTGTGATTTTCTTCATGATGGCCCTTGGGTAGAAATCTTTCGTCTAACTGCTGACAAATGTGCTTCTTACATAACCTCGTGGTTTCAGGCTGGCATGGAATCTTTTATTCTGTTTCGATTATTCCACGTCAAGCCTCACTTTTTTCCATGGTTTTCCTCTCATTGTGCTGCTGCAATTTCCGATCGAAACCATTACTTCCATATCTATCAGCAAAACAATTCTCCAGAAAACAGGCGTCAGTTTTTTATTGCTAGAAACCATTGTAAAAAGTTTTTGTTCTACGCCAAATCCCGTTATTCTTAAGTTATGAAATCTCGTATTTCATCACATAAATTAGGCACTAGTGACTTCTGGGGAATCTTTAATAGTATTAATAATAATAACAAATCTGTAATTCCACCTCTCTTGTATGGTTCCGACTTTATCACCTCACCTAAAGACAAAGCTGAATTGTTTGCTAAGAAATTTTCATCAATATTATCTCTTAATTCCACTAGTTGCGTTCTACAACGTAACTGTTATAGTCTTGCAGTGTTCTCTGGAGCTGTCATCTATACTTTCAAAACCATTCAACAAGAGTCTTGTTTTCCAGCCGGCTGGAAAGCAGCATCTGTTATCCCTATTTTTAAAAATTCTGGAGAGTGATCTGATTTATCTAACTACCGCCTCATTAGTCTTCTTCCTATTATAAGCAAGTTTTTTGAATCTTTAATTAACAAAAACATTTTTCCAATCTATCTTGGAAACCATATATCAAATCCATTGCAAATACTAAAATGGGCACTGCTCTAAAGAGCTAGCGTGTTACTCTTCATTCGATGAAGTCTCATCCTTTTTCTGTGACTGCTCCTAAGTGCTTCAAAAACTTTTATTTGTCTAGTTTTTTTCCTCAAACATCAGTTCTTTGGAACTCGCTTCCTTCATTTTGCTTTCCTGATTCATATAATTTGCAATCTTTTAAGTTGCCTGTCAATCGTTATCTTGGTCTACAAACTTCATCTTTTCTCTTCCAGTAACATCCTACTCTAATTAGTGGTTGTTTGCAGCCTTGTAGGGAGCCGAAGATGTTTAAAAATATATATATTCAAAGATTTATCCAAGGCATTCGACACCGTTGAGCACACAAAATGTTTTTTAATTTTTCGTTGTGTTGAAAGCGAGAAAACTACATCATCTAGTACTTTTAGTTTTAAAGTCGTCTAAATAACTTTTCTAAAATGCCGTTTTCATTTAGAAAATTTTACTTTAAATGTGTCAAATGTGTTTTGTTCATTTCAATAACGCCTAAAAAATGAAAAAATATTCATACACCTTACTATTAATGTTTCAGACTAAAAAAGCAGAGATCACTACACAATGAAATTCTCCAGGCCTCAAACAAATTATGATCTTATTATGAAAATACGTAAGCTACGTTTCTAAGGTGTCCAAAATAAGTAGGAGTCAGGGAAAAATTAAAGACTCCAATCAACCTGAGGAAGCCAATCGGCACTTGATGTACTAATGTATGATATATGTCATTACCTAGATTCTTCTATATATATAAAAAAGTATGTAAATAAAGTTCAATTTTATTGAACGTTATTTGTTTATATTCACAATATCAAAGAAATTAAGTAAATAAAATAAATAAAAATCACGAAAATGTCTTGACAACCCATAACTACTCCTACCTGTGTGATCATAATCACTCCTGGAGACCAAATATTACCAGATTTGATTTTCCTGTTATTAATTACCTATATATAGACATAAAACATGTACCATCTAATTGAAAAACCATTGGGATATTCCAGGACCACTCTAGACTAAAATCACTTGAGCAGTCATGACCACTCCTGAAGACTGAATATGCCTAGTTTCAAACTCTTTGACCGCAATTAACTATATTTAGACATACAACATGTCCTATCTAATTGAAAAACATCAGGGCATCTCAGGACTACCCTTAACTACCGCTAAAACTACCATTTGAGCGGTAATAACCATTTCTAAAGACCTAATATGTCCAGATTTGAATTCTCTGACAGCAGTTACCAATATTTAGGTATACAGTATGTCCTATCTAATTAAAAAATCATCGAGTAACCTCATGACCACCCTTGACAGCCTCTAAAAAAACTTGGTGGTCATGACCACTGCAAAATTGAAATAGAACCCTAAAATGAAATCCATGGCCCAAAAAACCTCTATAAACATGTCTACATTTAATATATTTTATAAACCTCTATAAAATATATGTCTATGTTTAACCCATAAATAGTTTAGCTATTTTTAGTCAATTCTGGCTTACTGTGCCGCGTTTTGAAAATAAAATGTTTTTTAGAAATAGAAAAGCATAGGGTTATACTGCGCTTAGCAAATAACTGAACACAATGTCTGTTAGCTCTTATAAACTAAAAATAAACCGCACAACTTCTACGTTTTTTTGAAAATGGCGCATATCGCGTTATGAAAATAAATTCTTCATATCTTCTTTTTAACTATTTGTATCAAAATATATATGTATATATATTTAAATATACACATATATATATACAAGGCCGGTGAAATAGGGGGGGGGGGGTGCGGGATTTGTGACCCCCCTCCTTCAATGATTTTTAGATAATCTAGACAATTGGCAAATGTTCTCATGGCAGTCGGCAAATTTTGGAAAACGAGGACTTTTTTTTTTAATCGGCAAAATGTATTGGCACCCCCCACGTGACACCTACTCGCATATATATATATATATATATATATATATATATATATATATATATATATATATATATATATATATATATATATATATATATATATATATATATATATATATATATACAGTGGCGGAACTTCAAAATTTGGGCCCCCCCGCAAAAGAATGTTTTTTTTGCGGAAAAGAGTTTTATAGTATAAATATTATTGAGAGTATAACTTTTTTTATATGAGGGCCCCCTATAGCTGGTAGGCCCCCCCGCAACGCAGGGTCCTGCGTCCAGTAGTTCCGCCACTGTATATATATATATATATTCTTTTTTTTGACAGATTTGTATTTTAAAATATTTTCTATTTTTAACTATTTTTATTTTTAAATACTATATATTCTTTATTCACTATATGTATTTTTAAATATTATATCTTCTCTTTCGAGTAATTAAGGATATTTGTATTTTTAATTAATATATCTTCTTTTTTCTCTATTTGCTTTTTTAAATATTGTATCATTTTTACTATTTTTTTCGCTAAATTTTTTTGATTTATTTTCATATTTTACTATTATTATGATCTGTAAGGGCTCTGTGAAAAGATTATGTTGGTATTTTACAACCCATTTTTACTTTGAGCCCCTGTCTGTTTATTATTTATATATTTGTAATTAATTTTTATTTTTTGCGAAAAGTCAAAAAAAATAAAAATAATAAAAATAGTCCAAGACATTACTAGTGTTGTTACCAACTTCAACTTAATCGACTAAAAGTCGATTTATCGAAAGTCGAAAATAAATAACTTTATTATTTATATGGCAATTTATTTCAAAAAAATAAATTATTACCATATTTCGACTAAATCGACTTTTAACTAACTTTTAAGTCCACTAACTCTTTTAAAATTCTTTTAAGTCAACTAACTCGATTTTTAAAATGTATTAGTTGATTTTAGAAAATATATAAGTCGATTTAGACGACAATTGAATTATTTAATAGTCTTAAAAATACTAGACATTACATTATCCAATGTACGGTGAATAAGGCATAATCATATCAATTTTTATTGTGTTGACAATAATAGAAAGTGATTTCAATAAAACTTGTCAGTGTACCGTTTTTAACCTTTAAAAATTTCACGGACTTACTGGATTATCCATTAAACTAATTAAAAACTTAATTATTCTTAAAAAACAACATTTTATTTATCATTTATTTAGCTTTTTATTATAATCTGAACGGAGAAGCAGGTTGATCGCGGTACTAATGTGTAGGGTGGATTTGAACTTTGAACTTTCTTGGTTGTGACCCAATCTTCTACCACTAGTTCACTTCCACATTTTTAATACCACACATTTAATTTGCGATCCACAAAAATACAACAAAGAAAAAAACAGGAAGAGATTATTGATAGTTATCTGCTTAGAGGTTTCGTTACTTATCCATTATATCGCTAATATTTCATTAGTATTATTTTACTCATAATATTTTAACGTTATTTCGCTTATTTAATTAGTTAATCACACAAGATTACTCAAATAATTTAAAAACATTTATTACTAAAAAAGTTAAAACTTTAAGGTATATTATTAACTAAAACTTTAAGGCATATTATTAACTAATAAAGTATAAAAAGTAAATTTATAATGCTAAAATAAAACAACTGATATATAAAGATAAAGTTTAAGACAAATTTGTTAAATTTGACAAATTTAATTTAATTTTTTACTTACTGAACAAATAATTAAAAAAAAATTTTAAATTTATTATTAAAAAAAAAAAATGATTTTAGCGATTTTTTTATCGCAATATTCATAACAAAAATTGTTGATTTAAGATGCACTAAAGTTATCAGAAATTTCATTTATTTAGCTTTAACTATTTACATAACAATCGATACCAGATAGGCGATAATTATAGGCAATATATAAATTGATACCAGATAGACGATACAAATAGACGATACCAGATCACGAGTATTTGAGAAAAACGATACCAGATCACAAGTATTCGAGAAAAAAAAACATGATTGAAATATATATGTATTAAAAATTCAATTTATCAGCGGTAACTACTGGTATTAAATCTTGACCAGCTATCCACCTAAATACAAATTAAAAAATTAGAAAACTCTTATCGATATGCAATAAAAATATCTATACTACTTTTTATATTTTTAAAATATTTTGTATAATAAACAAAAAAATAAGTTATTAAATCTAATATATGTCATACCGCAAGAGACCTACCTAAAGGTTTTTCTTTTAATAAAATAAAAACGTGAACAATATTTAAACATTTTAGTACTAAATAAAGTCTACGTCTTGAAACAAGACTTGTTACTCACTTTTTAGCAAGACAAGACAAACCAAAATTGAGTTGCAAAAGACTAAACACTGATCTTGTCGTAAAATCTCTTAAATTAGTCAAGACCGACTATATAGAATCACAACTTAATCAAGAAATACCAAGACTTTTTTAGTTATTTTTTCTAACGATACTAGTATGGAAATATTATAAACTTCGTCAAATTTTCGAAAAGAAAAAATTTTATCAATTTTTAGTTTTAGTTTACATAATCATTTATCAACAAATTTTTAAATGTTTTTTTAATTTTTCTATTTGCACATCAATAGTGACGTTTAACCAACATAAAAATTACAAATGTCTTTATAAAATGCAAGATCCTGGAAGTCTCCTTTAGTCTAATAGTAATCACTTGACAATACTAGTCGTATTGGTAAGAATAAAAAGAAGCCAATTCTCCTATGTGATTAAGGCCTTCAAGTTTAGTAGACTTTTGAGATATTCTCCCAGTAGCCTCTAAGATTAAATCTTTCTTGCTTGGTGTAGAGAATGTAAGAATCTTTCCTATGACAGCTATTTTTGTAGACCTGTAAAGGTCTACAAAAATAGCTGTCATAGGAAAGATAAATAAAAAAAATAGCTCATAGGATCAGCTAATAGCAGTATTTATTGTTATTGCATAAAATAAACAATAATACCTTTTGGTTGAAGATACCAACTATTGTTGTCTAGACACTGTGGACCAGAGTGACCGCCAGGTTAAGTTGTTCCCCGATTTTTCTTTTTCAATAGTTGGGTATACATTAGTAGACACCATTTATGACATTAAAAACTTCTGAGTGATTGGACAAAGTAAAAAAAAATTTGCTCAAAAATATTTATTTTCAGCCATAAAAATCTTAATAAATTAGGTTGAAAGTCCGTTGAAGATCATCAAATATCAAAGACATTGTTGATGAAATTAATGCTTCTAATAATTCTGAACGTGCAAAGTCTTCCAGACTATGTTTAACATGCTTGGGTTTTGTAGGTTAGAATTTTAATTATTATTGTTGTTTTATTTTTTCATATATATAATCCTTCACATAACAAAATTGATTGTACTTAATAAAATATTTAATTAAAAATTTTGTTTATTTGTTTTCAAACAAAAATAGTGCAAGAAGTAGCTCATATCTGTACAGAGAGCAGAGCTGTCAACAATCGATTGAAGCAGCAGAACAGCTTGGACCTAAATATTCAGAACGGTATATTAACGGTATATTGAAACTCACGCAAGTATATTAAGCTGTTCTTTTAATATAAATACATATATTTTAAAATTCCAAATAATAAACATTAATAAATATTTTATTAATGGATGTTTCCAGGTATACTTAAGCACAAGATAGAAGCTGAAAATATTTGTAGAGGACAGAAGTTTCAGCTGGCTACTCAAGGGTCTTCTTTGAACATTGTGGTAGGAATTTCTGACAAAAAAACTGACTGAATTGAGCTGAAACAGGTGTCCTTTGGTACTGTTATGGAGTTGGTTAAATCTCTTGAGCTTTCAAAAAATCAAACAACGAATTTTTGTTCCAAATATAGATCTAGTATGGGAAGTCATTACTAGAACATTGGTTCATGTAAAAGATACATCTACATTTCTACAGAACGTCATTACAGAAAGAGGAATAGATCCACATGACTCCATATTGAGAATAGGTATGGATTCAGGTTAGAGATTCCTTAAAGTTACTGTAAATGTTTTTAATCGCCTGGAAAAAAATCCTTCAGCTTCAGAGCTAGATGATGCTGGAGTAAAGAGATCCTTTCTTATAGCAATTGTTGGGGGTTTCTGAAGCTAACAATAATCTTTGAAAGCATATTGAGCCTCTGAATTTAAACGATGTAAAGCTTCACGTTGCATTTGATCTTAAATGTGCAAATTCAGTGTTCTGAATTAGTAGTAATGCTGGGAAATACAGTTGCTTATATTGTGAGGAATCCTGCACTCTTGAGCCTGGTATCAAGAGAACACTTAGGTCCTTGGATGAGCACTACAACAATTTTACCCTTGATGGAAAGAAAAAGTTAAAAATGTCACACTTTAAAAATGTTATAAATTCAAGACTATTGTACAAAGAGGAAGATCCTAAAACTCTTCTTGAAGAGTTGATTCCTGTTCCTAAGATACATGTTCTAATGGGAATAGCAAGTAAACTTGCAGTACTTCTAGCTAGTGTATGGCCTTTGTTTGAGAAGTGGTTACAATCAAATTACATTATGTTTCAAAGACACCAAGGCGTAGGACTTGACGGAAACAATGCAAGCAAGTTCCTGAAGTTAGTAGATATACTTGAAAGAGATATTATAAACAATGGAAAATATGACTTATTACCAACAGTATATAGTAATAGTCTTAGAAAATTTAAATGCCTTTAAGCAGAAGCGTTTAGTATGGTAGCAGGGGATAAATCAGCACTACTGTTCTGGAGTTTAAAAAGTCCTATGAAGATTTGATTGAATACGTGCATGCCACATTTGAGGGTATAGAGCTCAGTGTTACACGGAAAGTTCACATAGCAATATGTCATATACTTCCTTTTCTTCATTCTAATGACTGCGGCCTAGGAGTTTACTGAGAGCAAACAGGAGAAGCCGTTCATCATGAATTCTATTAATGTATACAAAACTTTTGAAAAAAAAATCAGACCTGGGAAACATTTTAATCCGGTGGTCACTCAGGTCCACAATGATAAGTTATAGCTATTTTTAATTTATTTGTTTTAATTTTTTTTGAAAATTATAACACTCCAGAAGTTCGGAATGTTATAAATGGTGTCGTCTAATGTATACTTAACTATTGAAAAAAAAAAAAAATCAGACTTGGGGAACAACTTAACCTGGCGGTCACTTTGGTCCATAGTGAAGACCTTTAAATAAAGCACTAGCAACATCATAATACCAATGCATTAGGTTGATTTTATCCTAAGGGATTGATGGAAGGGAGTATTCTAAATAATATTTAGAATACCCGCTTGAAATGTGTTGATTAATTACAATCGGTATAAAAAGTTTTAAAAACATTTGGAATTATGCTTAAAAATATATGGAATAATGAACTTACCATGACCTGTATGATACGGGTCATAATAAGTCTATTCCAAACCAACCTTTTCCATACTTATTCTTTATACAGTCATTTTATTTTAACAATTTTTAGTAAGTGGTAAAAAATAAAAACCTGTCAAATCTTTGTATTGAGTTAACGGTTAATGTTTAATACTTTATAACTTCTTATTATAAAATTGAAAATTTCTATAAAAAAAATAGGTACAGACTGTAAATTTTTAAATAAAAAATAAGTCTAAAAATAGTTTGAAAGATAAATTTTTTTAATTAAGTTTCTATTTCTAGCTTTTAAAAAAAATTTTTCCAGGCCATTCGCAGCTTATTAGGATCTTCGTCTGGTTAATTAGTTTTAAAGAAAGTAAAAGTTTGAATGTAAAGTCGTTTTTCGTGTAAGTTGTCTCTTTAATTTAAATTAAGTATCTCTATCATGACATATGTGCAAAAAAAATTGCTGTTTTGATGTTTAACGAAATAATTTAAGTTTTTTTAAAAACTCTCTCCCTTTTGCTGTAAACCCCTTTTGCTGTAAACCAAAATTACGGAGATTTTACTGCAATGCATTTTTTCAAATAAAAGTAAAACTTTGTAAAAATATCTATAGAACTTCAAAAAAATTTTGTTCTTAAAAAATCAAAGATTAAAAATAAATAAATGTGGGAGCACAAGGATTTGAACCACGACATTTTGATTCAGAACGCTGCCAGCTAACCACTTCGGCTACTTAATCTTGTTATATATACTTAAATTGTTTGAAGAAAAAACTTACTATTTAATAAACAAAAGAATTCATAAAATAAATTAAAATTAAAAAGGTATTGCCACAATTAACACTTTATTTAATTTTTAACATTACATAGTTTGAAGTTTACATAAGTTAGTTATTTGCATACACCTTTCATTCACATTTACTTATAAAAAAAAGTACTGCAACTCCTTCTCGTTATTAATGCGGCCGTTGCGCAGTGGTTAGAGTGCTTGCTTTAGAAGCAGGAGATCCAGGTTCGAAAAGAGCTCTGGACATATTTTCGCGTCACGGTAAGGAAGGAGGCATGAATTCCTGGTTAAATGCACTTCTTTTGTGACACAAAAGAAGTGCAAGATATTTCATCACCCAATCTTAAGATTACCTCATATATTATTGTTTTAAATATAGCAATTTTTCCCTTCCTAATTAATTATACAAGAATAACAAATTCAACAAATCTACATTTATTCTTCTTTTGTTAATAAAATAAGGAATAGTGGGAATGATTACTCAAAAAGCCAAAATTTAATAATAATAGTTGCATAAAGGTAATTCAAATATTTAATTTTGTCAAATCATTAGTGTTGGCCTGATCACTTTTTTTTACCTGAAATTTTTTGCTGGAGTGTGCCCTTTAATATTTTTAAAATTAAAAATATTCTATTTATGTATATCAAAATACTTTGTCTCTGAAAATATTTATTGTTAAAATAATAAACCTTGTTATCTAAATATTTTAAAAACAATTTTCCCAAGCTTTTTGTTTAAAAAAAAAACAAAAAACTTCCAAACTTTAGGTTTATGAAAAAAAAAAAAAAAAATGAACTTTTGAAAAAAAATTGAACTTTACAAACTAAAATACCTGTAAGCTATTTTAATAAGATTAACAGATGATTTGTCGTCTACATGCATTGTGGCAGCTTCATTGTACAGCAGTGAGCCTAAAAGTTACAGACATAACATAATGTCACACAAAAACAAAAACATAGACATAAAAAAATTAGAACAACCATTACGGAAATAACCATAAGTATTCTATGGAACCATGGTTTTCGCATGGAAAACCATGGTTCCATGGAAAACGGAAATCCCATGGAATTTCAATGGGTGAACCATGGTTTTTTTTTCATAGCTCACATTGCACCATGGGTTTTACAAATGCGCTTTTAAAAGTTGCTGTCATAATTCGTAAAGTTACAATCATTTCTAACTTAAGTAAACAATATTTTCTGCATTCTTCTGTTTTTCTGTATTTAATAAGACTGTAAACTTTATGTTTTTTTATAATGCATCACATTTAATATTAAAACTTCAAACTAAACATATAGATATGAACAACTAGACATATTTACAATAGCTAGAATATGATAAATGTATGCATTTTATAATGGATCACAATATGATATTATCAGAGATGTTGGTCTCAAGACTTAAACTTGGTCCCAAGAGGTTTCAAGACTTATTTAACTGTCTTATTCTGTCTTGGTATTAAATCAAAATGTCTTGGTCTCAGTCTTGGCCTATGCTGTCTTTACATTATCATATTATAATGCATTTTAAAATGCATATATTTATTATTTATACATTTAATTATATATTATTTATGCATGTACTTATTCTAGCCATTGCCAATAGCCTTGCTTACTTTGCATAACTTGTAATAGTATAGCAAGTACGTCATGTGAATCAGTTTGATTTTTAATGTTGATTTGGTTTACAACAAATATTTTAGTTTTGATGTACATTAGATAACTAGTGTATTAATACACTAATTAATTATGTACATTGAAACTGATATAATTAATGTAATAATATGTCTTTTTGTTGATTTTCTATATAAATGTTACTCAACATTTGTCAACATTTATATAGAATGTTTAAAAAGTTGTGTGTAATTATAAAGTAAGTTATAATAGATAATTGTAAGTATGAATGAGTTAGTTTTAAAAAAAAATTAATTAGTATGTATATATTAATTGTATGATGCATTGTCTAGATTGGTGAAATAGACGATTATACTAACTGTGGTAAAAACAATAATGAATATCAAAATGTGAATGGCACTTTGTTTGACGTTTAGCTGGTTCCATGGTTTTTCCATAGATGGAAAAACCATGGAATTTCCATGGGTATTTGGAACACTTTTCATGAGTTTACCATGGAAAACTCATGGGTTTACCATGGAAAACTCATGGGTTTACCATGGAAAACTCATGGGTTTACCATGGAAAACTCATGGGTTTACCATGGAAAACTCATGGGTTTACCATGGAAAACTCATGGGTTTACCATGGAAAACTCATGGGTTTACCATGGAAAACTCATGGGTTTACCATGGAAAACTCATGGGTTTACCATGGAAAACTCATGGGTTTACCATGGAAAACTCATGGGTTTACCATGGAAAACTCATGGGTTTACCATGGAAAACTCATGGGTTTACCATGGAAAACTCATGGGTTTACCATGGAAAACTCATGGGTTTACAATGGAAAACTCATGGGTTTACCATGGAAAACTCATGGGATTACCATGGAAAACTCATGGGTTTACCATGGAAAACTCATGGGTTTACCATGGAAAACTCATGGGTTTACAATGGAAAACTCATGGGATTACCATGGAACCCTCATGGGTTTACAATGGAAAACTTATGGGTTTACCATGAATAATAGGATGTGTTATACTATTTTTTTTTTCCAGATTGAAAACCCTGTACTCTAAAAACTTGTATTTATATATAATTTTACTAAAAAAAGTTTAGATTTAAAAATCTGAAATGATTTAGCTGAAATTGATATTTAGTATTCACTTAAATTTGTCGAAAATTTCTTGCTAGAATACAGATTTTTGCTTGTGGTTGTATATTTTCGTAGGCTTAAGTTTATTTTTTTACTCTTTTAAAATTATTATTATTAAAATGTTAATAATAGTTTCGTTTAAAATCATTTTGCTATCATTTAGTTTATTATCTAATATTATCTAATTTTTATCTAATAAAAATTATTATCTAATAAAATTTTATTTTTATTAAAATTTTTTTTTAACAAATTAAAATTTACATTTCTTTTTTTTTTTGTCATTAAAATCAAATCTTTCTTTGACCTATTAGTAGACATCAATTTTCTTGATAAGTCCTGCCCTTTTATAAAACCATCTCTTTTTTCTTGAGAATAAATTTTGCTTGCTGCTTCTGTTACCTGTTTAACTCGTCTTTCAATAGACTGTTCATGACAAGGCCAATTTGAAACAATCATAGGTTGAAAATTATCTGTTTTACTTCTTCTGTTGATCACAAGTAAGAATAGGCTCATAGGATATATTCCTGTCAATTAGCTGTATAAGTGTTGTTGTTGCATCAGGTTTCATGTCTGGAGTTATTCTAGCTCTCACATTTTTATCACCAGTTTGAAGTTTTTCATCACCAGGACCTCTAATTTTCCCAACTAACTCTCTACTGTTCTTTCTTTCCTCTACATTCTCTGAGCAGAGCATGGTCTGTATGATGCACTCAGAGAAAGCATACCACGCTGAACGTCGAACTGTTGGCATAACAATTTCTACAACTTCACTTGATTGATGTTTCAGAAGGCTAAGCTGGTAAAGAATGTCTCAGTCCTTCAGTAAACCTGTACTCGACTTTAATTTTAAACCACATAGGCATGTAAACTCCAACAATGAACTCAATTATTAATTTAAGATTTTTAAAATTTTTGCCTTTCAACTTATGTTTTTAACCTAAACTCTGTAAAGTCTGTTGGTTGTTGTCAACCATCTGGAATGATTAACTGGCCCAATTTCAAGTAAAGCCAAGTCTGCGGGTATATTTCAGCTTCTAATAGCAGAGACTATTTTTAGCCATTAAACTGATTGGAGGATAAATTTTTGATTGCTTTATTCTTTAGAGTAATAAGCAGATTTCGGTGAAGAATTACTTCAGCGTGTTTCATATGTTTTTGAACTTTTTCAGTTGTAAAATGGAAAAGATGCTTACCACAGGTCTCTTGACATACTGCACAATGTTCCTCTTTGATTGTAGCAGGATAGCATTTTGACAAACCTTTGACTACTAATTAAACTTTTGTATTATCAATTCTGCCATTAAAAAAAAACACAATCAATAATGGTAGACCTGCATTGAGTATCAAACTCTCTAGAAAGGGACTGCATAATTTTTTCCTGAGCTCTCTTGACTTTGCTGTGGTCAATAACCAACTTGATATCATCTTTAGTTATTCCTGCATCTATCTAAGCTGCCGTTACAATTGCAGCTGTTTCCCGTAAGCCTGTACCATACCATATGCTATGTTGGAAATACTTTCATAATTCTTTTGTCTTTGTAAACATTCCTGATCTTCATTCTGTCAACACACTAGATTGAGTTCAGTATTGCTGTTTGTTGCAAAATATTCATTGCTAAATATCATTTGTTTCGCTAAACTTAAATTCAAACTTTTCCTCCTGACTTCTAATTGTTTGTTGCAGTTATTCAGATGCTTTTTGCTTTAGCTATAAAAAGTAATTAAATTTTCATCAATTGATGTTTTGTAAAATATTGTAAGTTCAAATAGTTTTATGAGTATATTTTTTATTTGTCATTTCCTAATATAAGTAAAATATAATTACTCGCATGTAAAAATTTCATTTTGAATTTAATAAGATTTTTTTATTTTTAAGTTAAAACTGGCAAATATATTTGTAATACAACTAAAATTAATTTAACTTTGGAGTTTAATTAATTTTTCTTTATTAATTAATTACTAATTAAAAACATAACTAATTAAAAAAACTTTCTTCTTCATTCAATCTTCTTTCTCCAATTCTATGTAGCTTTTTGTTTTTTTTTCAAGTCAGCTAATCCAATTTGATGCGAACCGGTAGCTCTTTGCCAAAGTATAAAACTAACTCTTTCTTTGGAATCTTTTTCTTCTTTTTACACATACAGTTAATATGGGCTTCATTGTTACATTCTGAAAAACAATTTTTCTCTTGACAAGTAATAGTTTGACAATTACAGTTCATTATATCAAACAATTAATCAAGTTTTGCCAAAAATCTATCTTTATTCTTTAAGCTTGTTTTTCCCCTAGCAACCAGGTTGGTTGCATTCCATTCATTCACCAATGTTGCAGTAATATAATGTTCAATATGTGTTACAGAATATATATATAAAGCATTGGAGTGGATTCATTTACGAATCAACTTAGAGTAAACATCGTTCATTAGTAATTTTATCGGATAATTTCTTTTGTTTCTATTGTTTCTTTCTTGCAAAAACAGACCATATCTAAGAAGATCTCTTAGCGTTGGTAACTCCGATACAAGAATATCTGTTCCAGAACCTATACATTCACAAAGCTTTGATCCGCTTTTTTTTTTCTAGTTCTTGAGGATATTGACTCTACCATGATTAAATAGCAAAGTTCATAATTTGCAAACTTTTTGCGTAAGTTTTTTATTTTTAAAATTTTTTTATAATACTTTTTAACATTTAACATACAAATTATATGTTCGACAATTTATATAATGGAATTGAAAAACCATAAGACTTTTTTTTCTAGTTGAAACAAACAACAAAATCAAATTGTACAATCAAACATATATTTTATACTTTAAAATTGTATATATTAAAAATATATATGTATGTTGAAATATATATAAATGTATATATTTAAAAATCAATTTTACATTAAGAACAAATTTTTTTGTGTAAAAAAAAGAACTTAATTTTTCACAACATGATTGACATTATCTTCTTAACATTAACTTGCAGTTCAGAGCTTTTTTATTGTAAAACTACTACTTGGAAAATTACCACTCAAGTTTTAATAGAACTTCCTAACTACAACATGGGGTTTATACAGGTTAACTACAACAAAAGGGGGTTTATATCAGAGTTTTATCTTTTCCTGCTGAAGGAGAATTGGACAAAGCTCACGTTAGATAAGTAATTTTTTACTTCTCTGTTCTTGAATAACATTTAGCACTCTTTTTGTAGAATACACTAGCATATTTAATATTTTGGAGTTATAGAGTTGAGAAAGTGTTGTAACCGCAATTAAATTAGTCTCTTCGACTGTAGTGACCTTCTCGGCCTTAGGGAGGTGAATTAACAATATGTATATATATTATATATATATATATATATATATATATATATATATATATATATATATATATATATATATATATATATAAATGTATAAAACAAATGAAATGCATACTTAGCTGCAAAAAACTTAAACCCTTAATTAATTAATGTATGTAATGAAGCTTCTGCAGATGCTAGTTCAGTATGATGTCATGAATGATGTTTTATGATCAGCTAGCATGTAATTCACACAAAGTAAACTCAATTTTTCAGAGAAATATGTACACTTACCCATATAAACTCTAGCCAATGAATAAGATAAATCTCTTGCTGAAACTTCAGAAAATAATTCTTCTTTTAACTGTACTGAATTGATATATCCTTTAAGATTGTCAAAGGAATTAACTAATATAGATTTTGCATTCTGAAGAACATCTGATGTATTTGATGAAGGAGTCAAATTGCGTTGAACATCATAAATAAATGTTTTTAATACCTTAAATAAATTTTAATAAAGTTTAATGGCAACTAAATAAAAATAATTAAACAAAAAAATGCTAAAAAAGTAAGAAATGAAATGAAAATTCATATATATATATATATATATATATATATATATATATATATATATATATATATATATATATATATATATATATATATATATATATATATATATATATATATATATATATATATATATATATAATATATATATATATATATATATATATGTATATATATATATATATATATATATATATATATATATATATATATATATATATATACTATATATATATCTACTATATATATATATCTACTATATATATATATACATATTATATATATATATATATATATATATATATATATATATATATATATATATATATATATATATATATATATATATATATATATATATATATATATATATATATAAATTAGTAGAAAATCACTTAACAAAATTTTTTTTTCATTTTACACTGTGTTTCATCAACAAAGACTCATCAGAAATGAAATATATATATATATATATGTTTATATATATATATATATATATATATATATATATATATATATATATATATATATATATATATATATATATATATATATATATATATATATATATATATATACGTATATATATATGTATATATATATGTATATATATATATATATATATATATATATATATATATATATATATATATATATATATATATACACACACATATATGTATTTACTAATCATATATATGTATATATGTATCTACATGAGCACCTCTAAAAAATTTTCACTTTAGTTTTATTACAAAAATAATTTTATTCCAATAAATTTTTTGAAAGTTGAAAAACATTAAATCCTGAAAATGTTAACAATAAATGAACTACCTGACATGTTTTTTCAAAGTTAATTTTACAACTCAAAGTCCTTGTTGAATCAAAACCATGTAGTTGAATTCAAATCCCTATAGTTGAGTTTAAATAGTCTAACAGTCAAAGTATTAACATAGATAAAAAAAAGCATATGCTATGGGTAGTCCTATTAGGTAGGTCTACAATAATAAGCTTTTACTACCTTGTGGGTTTTAAGGTGTGCAACATTGTTCCCAGAAAATTGTTAAAAGAATAGCAAATCTGCATTGTTCAAGGTTGAAAATGAAAAAATGATGATGAATTTTCAGACAATGAACTAGGGCAGAAATTATTTCTTTTTATGTAATCCACACAAAAAATTTAGCGCAAAAACAGATTTTTTTTATTTTAAAGGGAAATTTATTAATCGTAATTTCAATGGCAAAAGACCATAATAACTCTATGTGAAAGGTAATATATATGTATGTATATATATATATATATATATATATATATATATATATATATATATATATATATATATATATATATATATATATATATATATATATATATATATATATATATATATATACAGTAGCATCCAAAAGTTTGCGGACAGGCAAAAAAATAAAGAATTTTAATTATATTTCAGCACATACTTTACTAAAGCCAACATATTATATACTAATTACAAGGTTTTCAAATTTACAATTAGGTTTTGAACAAATAATTATTATCTAAATAATATTTTTAAATTGGTATACAAATCAACGGTCTTTGATAAGTTCAAAAATTGGCGGACAAAGCATTATTTTTTAAAATAGTTAAAATATTCAATAATATTTGATCAAAATTTTTGCAAAAGCAAAATCAGATTAGTATTTTGTAGGATATCCTTTACAATCAAGAATAGCTTGGCATCTATGAGGCATAGAGTCAACTAAATTAATGCAAACGTCAATGGGAATTAAGTCCCATAATTCTTTGATTTTATTAAATAAATCAGCATAATTTGTAGGCTTAATTCCTTTCATTTGACAGTCAACATGTTCCCATAGATGTTCAATGGGATTTAAGTCACATGATTGGGATGGCCACTTCAAAACATTAACTTTACTCTCTTTAAAAAACTCTATAACCGATTTAGCTGTATGTTTGGGATCGTTATCCTATTGGTAAATCCATCCTCGAGGCATTTCATCCTTTGCATATGGTAACATAATAGTCTTACATATATCTTTGTACTTTTCTTGATTCATATTCTCAGTAATTCTTTGGAGAGGACCAACTCCATTTCGGCTAAAACATCCCCAAACCATTACATTACCTCCTCCATGTTTTACAGTAGGCAGTTGGTATTTAGGATTGTACCTAGTACCTACTGGACGTCGAACATACCTGATTCCATCGAATCCAAACAGCATAAATTTGCTTTCGTCACTAAAAAGAATTTTTGATTATTTTTGACTACTTCACTTTAGATGTTTTGATGCAAATTCCATTCGGGCGTTACGGTTTTTCAAGGAAACTAATGGTTTTTTAGCTGGACGTCTTCCAAACAAATTAGCGTGACGTAAACAACGTTTTATAGTAGAAATACTACAATTCATTCCATAGAAACGGCTCATTTGTACGTTTAAATCGACAGCTGTCAAACGGGGATTTTCTTTGCTTAGTATTACAAGCTTTTTATCCTGATAACGCGTTGTTTTGCGTGGCCTTCCTGATTGATTTTTATTCTTTGTAGATCTAGTAAGCTCAAATCTCTTCATAATTTGTCCAACAGCAGACTTACCAACTCCATAAAGCTGTGCTGTTTTACAAAACGAGTTTCCATTCTGAACTGATCTCAAGATCAATTTTTTTACTGGAGATGAAATACATTTCTTAGATCCCATGATCTCAATCACTTATATATAAAGTTTTGAAATTATTTCCACAAAGTATTTGTTTATAAAATCAACAAATTAGCTATTTTGTGGTGAAAATGTTAAAAGCATTAGTTTGTCCGCAAACTTTTGAACTTATCAAAAGTCGCCATTTTGTTAACCAATTTTAAAATGATAATTAAATATTTATTATTTGTTTAAAACATAATTGTTAACTTGGAAACCTTTTAATTGGTATATAATATGCTGGCTTTAGTGAAATATGTGCTGAAATTTAAGTAAAATTCCTTATTTTTTTGCCTGTTCGCAAACTTTTGGACGCTACTATATATATATAGATATATATATATATATATATATATATATATATATATATATATATATATATATATATATATATATATATATATATATATATATATATATATATATATATATATATATATATATATGTATATATCCATAGGTATAAATATAAATATCTTAAGGTATATATTTTATTCCCATAGATAAATCATTTATCATATACAGTGTTGTAAAGTATTTTAATTACTAGTATTTTAAATATCTATTTTAAAAACTTTTGAAGTATTTGTATTTTGCATTTCAAATATTTTTTCAATCAAGTAATTTGTATTTGTATTTAAAATACAACTTTGGAGGTATTTTGTATTTTCAGTGTTTTTCAAAATACAAAATACTATACAATTTTTTTATTTAAATTTTTTTTGCCAATAACAGAGGCAGCAAAAGCATTTTTGGTCTTTGAGATAACTTCCAGACATGTAACAAACTCCAAACATTTATATGTTTATACTTATGTTAAATAAGGATGCTTTGCAAAAAGTTGTGATGATTGAAGGTTGGAAACAAAAAAGCCCAAGAATTTTGTCCCCCTGCCCCAAACGTGAGAGCAACAAGTTGATGAAATATTTTTTTGCATTATTTTCAACTAGACTTATATTTATCAATAAATTTTAAATTTCATAGTATAATATTTTAGTGTTTAAAAATTATGACCATATAAAGTTTAAACATCCCTCAATTTGAGGGGGTTGCAAACTTTATATTGTCATAATTTTTGAATACTGAGAGATAATACTATGAAACTTAAAATTTATTGATGAATACAAGTCTCGTTGAAAATATCCACAAAAAAAAATCAACTTGTTGCATAATTTCTATTATAGAAATTTTTCCCTTTTATTATACATAAAATGGAAAAAATATTACATGCAAAAACACTTAAAAAAAAATTCTTTTAATAATATTAAAAAAATAATAATAATGATAAAGTAATTATTGAGTTATATCTTGTGACATAAGAATAACAAGGTTCTGTCTCCCTTTTGTAATTTTGAGAGAATTGAAGAAAATTTGTTATTGAGTTAAATTGAGTTAAAAATCAAAATTTGTTAAATTAGAAAATTAAAAATTTATCTGTTTCAATAAAAGTAATAAAAATAAAAGCTTGCTTAAAGCATGCTTTTATTTATTATTGTTTAGAGCATGCATTTATTATTTATAAAGTAATATAGATTAGTACACAAACTTCAATAAATAAAGCTAAATTCAATAAACAGTAAAAGTGGGAGTTATAAATGTAAGAAAAAGAGATCCAAATGATGCTAGCTTGTCCACAAGTAAAGTAAATAATTTAATTATCAACTACATTGTAAGTGAATTTTGACCACTAATAACAGTTGAAAAACAATCATTCAAAGATTTAGTCACCAGTCTTTCTCCCTCATCCACAGTTATGTCTTGTCCAACTCTTAGAAAAAAACTAGATAGTAAATTTGAAATTATATTAAAAATAATTAGAGATCACATTCAGGAGTCAGTTTCTATATGTACTACAGCAGACATATGGAGCTGTTTAAAAAGGAGCTATATCGGAGTTAAGGCTCACTGGAACAGAGAAGATTTATCTTGAATGTTTATTGCGCTTGTCTGAAAACGTTTTAAAGGAAGTCATATGTTTAAGGCAACTGCAGAGCAACTTTTTAATATATATTCAGACTTTGGGTTTGATCATCACAACATAGCTTTTACTGCGACTGATAATGGTTCAAATTTTGTCAAAGCATTAAATGAATGCCAAGATGATAGCAATTTTGATGACAGTGAAAATGTGATATCATTAGAATCAGCAGAACCACAAAGCTCGTCAGATGAAGAAAATACACATGAAGTGGAGATGGTAGATGTTGACACCATTCTGACAAATGAGCAAGAACAAACAAGTAACAACAAATATTTATCAAAGAGATGTGCTAGTCATACTCTGAACCTGTCACAAGTTCCAAAATCGAATTAAAATGGACAAGGTTTATATAAATAACAGTACAGGGGAGCAATAGCTAATTGCTCAAAACTGTGATCACGTGTCAGCCAAAGCACACAAACATCTGATGCTGTGGAGAATTAAACTAAAGTTTGATTGAGGACACCAGGAGAGACTGGATGGAATTCAACTTATGATGCCATATGTCAACTTTTGGAGCAAAGGGTAAAAGAAAAGCTCCCCCAAATCATGGATGCATTGAAACTGCCTTGTTTTAAATTAAAATTTTTAAATTTTAAATTGTTTTAAATTAAAATTTTTAAATTAAATTAAAAAACTAGTGGAGTTGGAGGTATTGGAAGAATACAAGCAGTATATGAAACTTATTGCTGATGTTCTGGACAAACTGCAGGGGGAAAATAATTTTTTTCTGGGGTTCCTGATGCCAATGGTTCAGCAAGTTCGAAAGAAACTTGTAGTGTTTATTCCAAAAGTAATCCACAGTGGAAGTTTAATTTCAAACATAGATCAGCATTCCCTACATTTGTTTGAATACAATAGTTCATCCAGAATCTATGCAATTGCAGCTGGATCTCATCCTCATTTGAA
The DNA here is from genome assembly GCF_022113875.1 of Hydra vulgaris. Taxonomy (NCBI): domain Eukaryota; kingdom Metazoa; phylum Cnidaria; class Hydrozoa; order Anthoathecata; family Hydridae; genus Hydra; species Hydra vulgaris. Next base: position 26,068,130 of record NC_061165.1, read on the forward strand.
ACTGCAATGGTTTCCAGAGTAAAAGAGAGACTGGGTTAAAAAAGCCTTCATAAAAGAGGCACAAAAAATCAGTTTAGTTGAAAGTTCTGCAGATGCTGACGAAGCATCAACATCTGAAACTGATGATTTTTTTGAATTCAAATCACCAAAAACAAGCATACAAGCTAGTCAGACAAGCTAGTCAGACAGCAGAGTGTTTACAATATCTTGAAGTTGGTTTATACACATCTTCATTAGCATGTTTGGAACAATATCCAGTTGTTATGAAACTTTTCAGAGATGTTAATGCAAATGTTCCATCGTCTGCTTTAGTTGAACGCCTATTTTCTAAAGAAGCCTTAATTGCAGTGCCATGCTGCAATGGGTTATCAGAAAACATTTTGTATTTTAAATGCTTTTATATTGAGTATTTTGTATTTTATTTTTTAAATACCTTCACTTGATTGTATTTTGTATTTTTATTTTAATTACTTTTTTGATCCAGTATTCATATTTGTATTTTAAATACTTTTTTCAAAGTATTTTTACAACACTGATCATACACTTTTTACATAAATGATTACATATATGTAGATATATGATAATATCATGATGATATATTATAGATAATATCATGATGATATATTATATTATCATATACCACCATATAAATATGCAGATATCATATCTGTAGATATCATCTATGTAGATATATCATCATATATGTAGATATCATCTATGTAGATATATCATCATATATGTAGATATCATACCACTTGTAAAAATACAACAATCACATATCACTATAATAACTATTGTGGTTCATTTAGCTATTTATATTTGACTTTGTTAATTTTCCTTAATGTATTTTTTTAATGCATTTATGATATTACTGTTATTAGGATTTATTCATTTTATTTTTTATTGAAAATATAATGAATAAATACTAACAAAACAGTTATTTACTGCAAACAACTATTGCGATAAGGTCGACATTCCTATATTAATGAATGGCAACCCTCTTACTGAGTCATCTTTTTTACGCCTTCTTAGATTATTGTTTACTACTGATCTTTTATGGAAACCATATATACAATCAATTGCTAAATTAGCATCCACTAAGGCTGCTTCTCTTTATCGTGCTCACCATTTTCTTACTCCTAATTTCATTTTCTACCTCTACAAATCTCTTATTTGACCCTTTATGGAATACTGTTGTCATATTTGTGCTGGTTCTTCTAATAATTCTCTTTCACTTCTAGATAAGTTCCAAAAACATATTGTAAACATAGTTTGACCCACTCTATCTGCAAAGCTTGAGCCTCTTTCCCACTGTCATAAAGTTGTGTTTCTTTCTCTTTTCTACAAATACTATAATGGTTGCTCAAAGGAGTTATCATCACTAGTTCCACCACTTAAAACTCATTCTCCCTTGACTCATCATTCAGCTAAGTCTCATTTGTTTACTGTATCTGTCTCTGCATGCTCTAAAAACTTTTATTTATCTAGTTTTTTTCCTTTCACTTCAACCCTTTGGAACTCTCTCTCATCTTCATGTTTTCCTGACTCATACAAATTACAACTTTTCAAGTCTTCTGTCAACTGCTTCCTTGCTCTTTAACTCTATTCTTTTTTTTCCTAGTAACTCCCAACTTAATAGTGGTTGCCTGCAACCTTGGTATGAGTGAACTAGAATTTAAAAAAAAAATAAGACGAGGGGAGAGTGGTTAAAAAACTGCCATACAGTGCATTTTTTTTTTCAAAAAAAAAGAACTTTAAAACTTTAAAAGTATTTTTTAAAAATAGACAGGTATAACGCATTTAAATGAAAACATTCATTTTTCATCCATGTCCCAATTCTTTAAACATGTTTCAAAAGTAACACACTGCTAGTAATAATAATGTTTTTAACATTAATTAACAAAAGCTATAAAAAATGTTACTTCTCCTTTAGTTTTATGAATTGATCGAAGTACATCTAATGAAAGTACATTTGTTGTTCCTTCCCATATACTTAAAACCTATATATAAAATTTAAATAGTAATATTTAAATATTAAAATAAATTGAATTTAAAAAATAAATATACTCAAAATCTAAAAATATAAAACTTAAAATAAAAAATTTAATGATAATACTTGTGCATCTCGTAAATAAACAGGTATTCCAGTGTCTTCTAAATAACCATGACCACCAAAACATTCTAAAGCTTCTGATACTACTGAAGAAACCTGAAATTATTTAAAATTATTAAATTAAAAAATTAACATAAATACTTAAAAAAATATTAAGATTGTATATTGATATATATAATCAAATAGTATATAATAATATCTCAAAAAAAAAAAAATGAATTTTTTAAAATATAAGAATATTTTAAAATTTTGTAATGTAAAATAAATATATATGCAAAATAAATAAAAACCTGTTTGCCAGTGTATAGCTTAAGTAAAGGCACTAAAATTCTTAACAAAAGTTTTTCTTCATTGTTAGCTGCACCACTTTCAACGAGTCCAAATAATGTAAAAACACGCATAAGAAAAAAGAAAGCAGCTTGCTGTTCTACCTTAATAGAAATTTTAACAATTAATTAAAAGATTCAATATGTAATATTTTGTTGACTATTATGCAAAATGCAACAAACATAAAAAACATATTAGTAACCACTACAAGATTTGTGATTAGGCTAGTTTGATGCATGAAAATCTAGCTTGATGTAGAAACATCTAGCTTGATGTAGAAATATTTAGTTGATGTAGAAACTTTTAGTTTGATGTAGAAACATCTAGTTTGATGTAGAAACATCTAGTTTGGGATAAAAATTGAATTGTTAAAAAATACAAGTGTTTATGATTGGACCTAGCATAACAGTACAAAAGTTTGTAACAAAACTTTTTTTACGTTTTTGTGAAAATGAACAAAAAAAGTTATAATACAAAATAAGATGAATAATCTTAATTTCATTTTACACTAACATTATAAATTACAAAAATTGATTTATTGATTGTTATTTAAAAGCAGATACCTCCATTTTCTCTATTGTTAAAGCATGCAGTGGATGTTTAATAAGTTTTTTTCCAAATGATTCACGCTTTTTGGAATAGTCATTTGCCAAATTCAACAATCTTTTGTAAACATTTGTGAAAAAAATAAATTATATCATGTAATTAATAACATATATAACTTGAATTCATGCACTATTAAGTTTATATTTATATCAAT
>NC_061165.1:26073829-26096329 GCF_022113875.1 Hydra vulgaris
TATTAAAATAAAAATTGTGAAAAGAATGCTTTGAATAAATACTAGATAAAATAATTAAAAAAAAAAACTGGTAAAAATAGCTACTTTTCATAAAAGTTGCACAAATGAACAAAGAAAGTTTTGTAGCAATTTAAAACAAAACGCTTTTAGTTTTTGGCAAGTGCTTTTTTACGCGCTTGCTAATGTTTTTGCAGGCATGTGGGCAAGCGCAAAAAGACTTGAGTGCAAAAGCGCTATCTAAACGGAGAACACTGACTAACAATTTATGGCTTTCAAAAATATTAAACAATTTTTAGATACTATAATCTTTTTGAGTAAGTTTTTTTAATTGTGGATTGTAAACTTTAGTAGGTATAAAATATGTTTTTATATTTGACAGATGAAAATTATAAAAAAGATTATAGTTGTTGCAAGAAAACTATAAAAATAGTCATATCAAAAGTGTTTCAAACACCTACTTAAAACTTTAGCACTTCTTCCTTGAGTAAAATTGTTAAACAGGAGAGAAAATCAAATTAAAAACAGGAGAGAAAATCAAATTAAAAACAGGAGAGAAAATCAAATTAAAAACAGGAGAGAAAATCAAATTAAAAACAGGAGAGAAAATTATTTATATTCTGAGTTTTACTCTTATAAACAATTTGATAAACTTTTAATTAATTTTTAGTTTTTGATAATTTAAATATTATTAATTAATATTATTAATTATTTTTGTCAGATATCCAATAAAAATGGTTGCTAGGGTTGATTCATCATTACTTCATAAACCTTGATTGCTAGGGTTGATTCATCATTACTTCATAAACCTTGGTTACTATTTAAATGGCTTTGTCAGGGCCATGTTTAGGGTATAGAAGGGTATCTAACCCCCCCCCCCCTCCTTTTAGAGCATAGGGGGTGTCTAAAACCCTTGGAAAATTTTATTCAAAAATTTTCCTAGGGTTTTAGTCTGCAATTTTGGAGACTGGAGTTTGCAAATTTGGATTTTTAGTTGTCAGTCAGCAAATGTCAGCCAACAAGGACATTTTTTTTTTAAAATAACTTACCAAAACTTTTTTTTTTCCCATAGTCCACAAAACCCTTTTTTCAACCTCCCTCCTCTCCTTTAAAAGCTCTTTGTGAAAGCCCTGGACTTTAAAAGTCTTAATTAAACTAGGTAACTTAATAATTTTTATTAATCAGCAAAAAAAAAATCCTATAAAATCGTATAAAATTTACAAGCAAAGATTAACTTTTTTAAAATACAGACATGCCTTAAAATAACAGGGCAACTGGAAGTTAATATTTAAGTGATGATTAATTATTAAATATTTACAATATATATGAATATAATATACTATATACTGGTCTGATATAAAAGTATATATAAACATTTATTATAAAAATATAAACATAATAAAATAAGGTAAAAATACAGACCGCCTCATTATAGAAACAGAACTAACAGAATTGTGTAAGCGAGTAATATTAAGCATTGGTGCAATACTCGCTATCCCACGACCATCTGAAAGCTGAAACATTTTTACAATAATTACTCAGAAACTTTTTAAATTAAGAATATGTTAATAAACCACTTTACATAATGTTGTACCTTGTATGCTTTTGATCCACTGAGAATCAATTCTGCAGTTGGCATTTGTCTAGTGCCTAGTTTTTTCTTAAGTTTCTAAAATGAACATAGCCTGTTAGTTTTGCTATTTTTACTTAAATATTTTAACTTTAAAAACTCACTTCAATACTTATTCCATTTAGTTCACCAGCTGCAGTTTTTGTTTCCAAATAGAACAGTGTGAGGTTGGGCTGAAAAAATTATATATTTGGAAAGTAAACATTTTTTAAATTTTTAAGCATTTTCTAAATATTTAAAATGATGTTTAGATTTTTATGGTTTCAATTTGTATTCAATTCATATTCAATTTTTAAAGTCACCTTATTTATAATTTAATTTACAATTAGAAAGTCTAAAAGTTAATTAAAAGTTAATTAGTTAAAAATTAATTAGAAGTTAATTAGTAAAACATAAACATTAGTTTGGTAAACGGTAATGGTGATAGCTAATGTGAATGTAGTGAAAGGTTGAGAACTGGCGAAGTGAAGATGAAAGTGCTGAAGTGGTAAAAGCAGTAAAACAGGTGAAATAAAGGTGTAAGTAAAATTGGAAGTGAAATTGGAAATGAAGATGGAAGTTAAGGTGGAAGTAAAGCTAAAGAAATGACGATGGAAGTAAAGATGGTAGAGGTAACTTTTTCTAAATTTATATGAATTTATGTCATTCAAATATTAAAAAAAAAAAAAAATTAAGTAGAATGCTAAATGCCTATAAATTTGTGGTCTTTAGTTTCATTTGTACAAAAACATTTAAAAAATATGTTTTTATAAATTTGTGGTCTTTAGTTTCATTTGTACAAAAACATTTAAAAAATATGTTTTTATAAATTTGTGGTCTTTAGTTTCATTTGTACAAAAACATTTTAAAAATATGTTTTTATAAATTTGTGGTCTTTAGTTTCATTTGTACAAAAACATTTTAAAAATATGTTTTTATAAATTTGTGGTCTTTAGTTTCATTTGTACAAAAACATTTTAAAAATATGTTTTTATAAATTTGTGGTCTTTAGTTTCATTTGTACAAAAACATTTAAAAAATATGTTTTTATAAATTTGTGGTCTTTAGTTTCATTTGTACAAAAACATTTAAAAAATATGTTTTTATAAATTTGTGGTCTTTAGTTTCATTTGTACAAAAACATTTAAAAAATATGTTTTTATAAATTTGTGGTCTTTAGTTTCATTTGTACAAAAACATTTAAAAAATATGTTTTTATAAATTTGTGGTCTTTAGTTTCATTTGTACAAAAACATTTAAAAAATATGTTTTTATAAATTTGTGGTCTTTAGTTTCATTTGTACAAAAACATTTAAAAAATATGTTTTTATAAATTTGTGGTCTTTAGTTTCATTTGTACAAAAACATTTAAAAAATATGTTTTTATAAATTTGTGGTCTTTAGTTTCATTTGTACAAAAACATTTAAAAAATTTTTTTAATCACTGATTAAAGATCTGAAAATAAAAAACTTAAAATATAAAAATAAAAATAAAAAACTTAAAATATAAAAATAAAAATAAAAAACTTAAAATATAAAAATAAAAATAAAAAACTTAAAATATAAAAATAAAAATAAAAAACTTAAAATAAAAAAATAAAAATAAAAAACTTAAAATATAAAAATAAAAATAAAAAACTTAAAATATAAAAATAAAAATAAAAAACTTAAAATATAAAAATAAAAATAAAAAACTTAAAATATAAAAATAAAAATAAAAAACTTAAAATATAAAAATAAAAATAAAAAACTTAAAATATAAAAATAAAAATAAAAAACTTAAAATAAAAAAAAAACTTAAAATGAAAAACATTAAAAGTTGTATATCAAAAATAAATATTGAACAAAAATAAAATAAAAAGCCAAACTTAAAAGTGTTTGAGGTCGACAGAAAATTGCTAACATTGTTAGTATGTCTTATGGTAAGACCTTTGTATCAAATTTATTTTACTGACCTGATAGTGACTTCTAAAAGAATAAGGTCGGCAAATTGTTGGGAAACTAATTTTTCCTAATTCTGAGGGCTATATAGGGCCTGTCGAATCAGCATTTTTAGCTTTGAATTGAATCTCAAATTGAAGCAACACTTGATTTGCAAAATGAATCACTAGTTTAAGAAAACCCAAACTTAAGTTTTTTTATCTCTATATTTTTACAATATGCAATTAAACAATTAAAATGTTATTTGAGTAAGCTTTTTTTGTTACTTTTATCCCAAATTAACTGCTCCACGTTTTGCATGGAAAGGCAAATTTGCGTTTTACTGTCAATAACTCCTTATCTCACAAAGTTAAATCTTTCTGTTGAATAATGTGTAGCTTGTATAGCAAAAAGATCATGTGCAACTTTAGATAATAAAGGAAAAATGTTACTTTTTTCTTCCAGTAGAGAATAGGAAAGTCTTAACGCCCAAATGTTTTCTCTTTGGTGTACGTAATAATTTCAAATTTCAAGTCCTGATGTAAAGTTCTTCTCTCTGATAGGATACAATTGTTAGAAACATGTTTAAACATTTTATCTAAAATTCCATTTGTTTCAGTTGAGAAATTTGTTCCCTGGAGTAGAAATTTGTTCCCTGGAGTAGAAATTTTTTTTTTCAGATTAAGTGAGAAAGCCTAAGAAGATAGAAACCTGAATTTCCAACTGCTTAGTAAGATCATCAACAAATTTACTTATTCCTCTTTTATCCATTGAGTGAAGGCAATTTTCAAAGTTGTAATCCACGGATAAACTAAACTAATGCTCACACTTTTTCTATACTTAAAAATAGCAGTGGCTTCAGGTACTGTATTTAAAATAGGAGTGACAATTGTTAATAATTGCACTTGCATTTCAGTCAAACAAGTTGATGGTACTTTTATACAGTTTTTTTTTTTTTGTTTGCACTCAACTATAGCATATTCTATAGAACCTTTCTATGTTCTATAGACATTTTTTTTTTAATCCAACCCATTAAGTTAGAAGTATTGTTAAAGTGCGTTTCCACATCCATTGGAGACTCAGGTTTTCCCTAAAGGGATCCCCAACTGCCAAAACAAGTTGTGTTTATATTAAAGAAAATGTTTAAAAAAAATATTTTTCATATTTAAAAAAAAATTTCTTTAATATGATAACAATGCATACAAACAAAATTAAAATTATCATTTTAGTCGAAGCTCGCTTTCTCTATTTTTTTGGGGGGTCTGTATAATGTTAGTCGCAATCTGCAGACTTGATAATTTATTCCATGCGTGTTTAATTCATAACAGTTTTGGTATATGACATCACCGCAACATCTTTTTAAGATAGCATTTTTTTTTTGTTTTTTTTTTTAAAGATATAAGTATTTTTTACTCTATTACAATCAGAAAATCAAATATATATATATATATATATATATATTTATACTTATAATTTTTTTTTACTTGCTTTATTATTACTTTGTTTTAAAAGCAAGCCAAAATCATGACACAATTATACATATTTTGTGATTATCAGAGTTCGCAGGCAGAGAAAAATAAAGACAGTACGATGCGGTTTCTTGTTTTATATTTAGTTCATATGGTTTAATAGAGTTGCTCGCTATGGTTTAACTCTTTCACTACCGCAAGCCACTGGTAGCGGCTTTCGAGTATGCTTTACAATTTATCTTTTTTTGTACATAAATTTCCATTCTAGACACATAGAATTTGTTTCTTCTAAAGGTTTAATAAATTCTCTACATAATTAAGAAAAAATAAGAGCTATATTATGTAGTTATAAAAAAGTTATCACAAAATTAAAAAATCTTGAATAATACTTTTTAAAAAAAAACTTTTAATTTAGTTACAAAATAAAACAGCGTTAACACTGTAAAACTTAACTTTTAGAAGTGTAAAGTATTTAGTTAAGTAATTACCAAATTATTTTGAAGAAAAAATATTATTTTTATTCATTAAATGAGGTTTGTCCCGGACTTAATGTTTTAGTTAACTACTTATAAAAACGATAGTTTTAAGCACTTTGCATTTCTTATTGTTTAAAGGGATCCCCAACTGCAGGGACAAGTTGTGTTCATATTCAAGAAAATGTTTAAAAAAAATATTTAGGCTTAATTTTTTTGATTAAAACTATATAATGAATATACACCATTAAATTTAATATTCATGTTTTAGTCCAAGCTAAAAGCTTTAGTCCAATATATATATATATATATATATATATATATATATATATATATATATATATATATATATATATATATATATATATATATATATATATATATATATATATATACATATATATATATATATGTATATATATATATATATATATATATATATATATATATATATATATATATATATATATATATATATATATATATATATATATATATATATGTATATATATAGCTCGCCGTCTCCATTTTTTTTTGATTCTCGAGAATCTATATATATATATATATATATATATATATATATATATATATATATATATATATATATATATATATATATATATATATATATATATATATATATATATATATATATATATATATATATATATATATATATATATATATATATATATATATATATATATATGTATATATATATACATATATATATATATAGAGGAAAATGCTTCTTGCATTTCACCCTTAGGGTGAAATGCAGAAGCGAACTTGAGTCAAGCTCGACTTGAACTTTACATTGCAACCAAAAGCGACAGAGTATGGGTTTTCCCCTCAAAAAAAACTCTGCCGCTATTGGTTACAAAGTAAAGTTCAAGTCGAACTTGACTCAAGTTTGCTTCTTGCATTCCACTCTAAATGTTGCTAATACATAATATAAGCTTTTAACTAATAATTATTTTAATAAAAATTGTTGAATAGAATATGAAAAACGCGACACCATTTTTTTATATTTTCATTTTATTTATCATCTAGACTAAACATTTTCTATAAATACGCAAGTTGTTTTCAGGAATTTTATTTAAAAAGAAATCTATTTGAACAAGAGAACTTTAGCCTTAAAATTCACTTATTCAAATAATTTTATGATTGAAATTTGAAACTGAAAAAAAAATTTAAAATTTAAAAAAAGTTTGATGAAACAAGGGAGAATGAAGATGAAAGTTTTTTTTTCGTAAATCGTTAGTTTTGTTAACGTTTTGAATTATATATTTTTTCTTGAAAATAGTTTTAAAAGTAGAAACATTCTATTACAAACATCAAAGCTGTGATTGCAAATTGCAAGTTAAAATAAAAACTATAAAAAAATTTAAATTAAATTTAATAAATTATTTTACTTCTGTTCAAAAAAAAAATTTTCTAAAAAAATAATTTAAGCATATTCTTATACTTAATATAATTTGATTTATTAAACAAAATTTTTGTTTCACTTTTTTTTGGAAAACTATTAGAATAAAAAAAAAATTGAATGAAAACATCAGTTTAAAATTCACTTATTCAAATAATTCTGTGATTGAAATTTGAAATTGAAAAAAAATTTAAAAATTTAAAAAAAGATTGATGAAACAAGGGAGAATGAAGATGAAAGTTTTTTTTTCGTAAATCGTAAATTTTGAATGAAAAACTTGATTATACTTAAATTTTTAATAGTACGCTTGATCAAGAAACGATAATTTATAAAAGACGTGGTATCTTATGTTTTTTTGCTTTGACCTTACTCGTTTGGTCTATATAAACTCGTATAGGTCTATAGGCGCAAATATGAAGTTTATATAGCTATATTATATATTATATATTATACTAGCTCAATTTTATTTATTACCTTCCTTTTATTTTAAACGCGTTTTATTTTATAAACTGTATACATCAAAACGAAACAGCTTCACGAATTTGTTTTACATTATTCCAAGCTCATATTTTTATAACAACTTTGCAGTTTGTTTTAATGTTGTTTTATAGCTTTTAACAATTAAATACTTTTTAAATTTAACGCATTTTTTAACGTCAGCATGAACGTTTTATATAGTTTTCTTTGACTAATTAAAGTGGTTTAGATATTGTAATGTTGCTTTTTCTCTTACTTTTTTACTTTTACTTTTTTAAGTATCATGTTAAGTAAAAATATACTTAAAGAAATATCTTAATAGTATTAAAAACGTTATTGCTTATTACAACTGCAACTTAAACTTTAAGTTATAACTTAAGTTGTAAATAATAACAGTAACTTACGCTATTTTAAATTCTGACAAACAAGAAAATTATAAGATTATATTTAAATAGAGATAATATGATAAAAATGGAACAATTACGTATAAAACTTACAATTATATACTAACGCAATTTCCCTCCCCTCCCCCATTACTGCAAAGTGGCGCAAAGTATAAGGGGGAGGGGAGGGGGGAAGGGGTGTAAAAAATTTTTTTTTTTCGCGATTAGATTTTTTTGCGTTAATTTGAGCCCTATATATATATATATATATATATATATATATATATATATATATATATATATATATATATATATATATATACATATATATATATATATATATATACATATATATATATATATATATATATATATATATATATATATATATATATATATATATATATATAACATAAAATGTATGTATATATATAAGAAACAAAAAAGATAATATAAAATATAAGTACTAAAAGATCAAATTAAAATTAAGTGGTGGAAATTTGTAGATAAAAATCAGTGTTACTATTAATGTAGGTGAAAATTCAATGGCTTCATTTAACTCATCAACTTCAAATTTTTATTGGTGAATCTATTGCCGGTCTTCAGAGCAGCAATAAATTCACCAATGAAGTTTCAGAGAACTTTATAAAAGACTAGTATTATGTGTTATTTATACTTTATAATTTTATTTTTATACAATTTTACAACTAAACTAACCTGATATATGCCATCCTCAACAATTTTAGCTAATGTAAGACTTATGTTTGCATCAGTTGCAGATGTAAACCATTTAAAGCCATGTAAGCCATATGTTCCATCAGATTGTGGCACAGCAATAGTTTCAGTTGAATTTACTTACAAAAAATAAAGCTCAGAAACTTAAAACACAAGTTTAATATATTATTTAAATAATGAAACATTTAATAAAAAAATTAAACACTAAATTATTAAAAAAAAATATTTTAAAACTTTTATTACAACAATGTGATAAAAATATTTTTTGTATGTTTTACACATTAACTGCAAAAATTTAAAAATAATTCAATTTTGGTTCAGTATAGAATCATAGGTCATACTATTAAAACTAAAATTTGAAATACTTCATTATTTCCTTCAGAGTATTTACTTCCAGTAACATAAACCTCTACATAAAACTTTACAAGTCTTTACATAAAACTTTACAAGTGTTTCAGGATTAATTTTTTAAGATATAAAATACAAACTCTTGGGTTTTTACTGATAATAATTTAACAAACTAAAGTTACTAAATTAAAATATATATATTAACTTATTATATATTAATATACTTATTATATTATAACTCTTCTTCTATTCTTTGGTCTACTTTATGTTATACTTCTACTATTTCTATTACCTCTATTATCACCTCTATAACCTCTATGTCTTTTTTTATTCTTCTCCCCTTTTTTAGTTTACAGTTTTAGGGATAGTTTGACGCTTAGTTAGATGTTTATTAAACAGCTTTGTCAAGTGTTTTTGCTAGACTTTTCACGCTTCATTTAATAAATTAATTGGTTGATTAATTTATCTTTAGTTAAGTTTTTTACAACATTAAGCTTTGTATTTTGTTATCTTCACTTACAAGTTCGTTCTTGAAGTCAGATGCATCATCAAAACTAGGAAAAAAATAATTAAACAAACAACATCATGCTAATTAAATAGCAGTGGAATAGCAGCAAAACCAGTAAAGTCTCAAATAAGCAGCGATATTTCCAATAAACAACAAAACTGCAAATAACAGCAAAATCAATGAAATTAATATGTATTTATATAAATGTATGTATATAAATGAAAATCTCGAATAAGCAGAAAAATAAAAAAAAATCAGCAAAGTTTTGAACCAACAGCAAAATAGCAAAACAGCAAAACCACTAAGATAATCAGTTTTGAATAAACAGCAAAACACCAAAGTTGCTAATAGCAGCAACAGTAAAAATCTTGAATAATCAGCAAAGCAACAAAATAGTAAATAACATCAAAGTCAGTAAAATCAGCAAAATCAGTAAAATCAGCACAGTTTCGAATAAACAATTAAACAGCAAAATCAGAAAAATAATCAGCAAAACAGTAAAATTGGATTATTATTTTCAAGCAGAAAACTCACAGTGGTTCGAGGCGCGTTGAATCTCTATCCAGTTTTTTAATGTTTATAGTAATTCCTGGCATTACTATAAACATTAGTCTCTAACCTTTATGTTTGTTTTTACAGGCTGAGCATTTGCAATTTCAAGTGAGGTGTTTATTTCTTTTTGGTGACATCGTTGTTGATTGGTCCTGATTAATTATTTCAGATTGTTCTCTTTTTTCTTTGTTTTTAAGGAGAGGTTTAAGAAGATTAAGAAGCATAGTTTAAATTTGGTTTGTTCGAAACTAAATGTACAATTATCAAGAGCACGGCAATAAAAACCATAAAATTGATTCAGATAATCCTCTAATAAATTTCTGAAAAAATGAACCTGTACATTATAACTATTTTAAACTTCATATAATATTATATTAAACTTTCTCCAACCTCCTAAACTGCTCCTCCAATGGTTGTTAACACACTAGAGGAAGCATCATCAATTGATTGTACTAGTTTTTCATCCAGGTCAGACACCATTCAGCAAGTCCTTTATTGCTACTTCAGTTGGTTTGATAACTTCCTCCGCTTGCCGTCACTTGTAGAGCACATATCACTTCCATTAGTGTCACTAATAGTTTTTAGTGTCTGTAGTGTCTCATGTGACCCCAAAATCAATTGCAAGACTGAGTATAGTGAAAACTGTTGAGGTTTTTCAACTAGAAAGTCTTTATTATAACCTCAAACACAGGGAATCGAGTTGTTTGGAAAGAGTAGTACATGGTTTGTCTGGGCCTCCACAATCATAACAAGTCTGTACACCAATACTTTGTATTTAATATTTAGTTTAGGTTCCGTAGGTACAAAGATTGATGTATTTATTCTGCTGATGTGGTTGGGAATGGTGTAATCATCCATCTGTGAATACGAGAGATTTTAGTTTGTGTGAAACACATTTGTTCAGAGGCACTTATCATGTTTATCTTTAAAGTCATAAGGGCTATAGTAATGTGTGCTTCCACACATTACTATAAAATGAAAATGCAACAAGGTCATTGGCTATTTTTTGTAAATAGTTTACAGCAGTGAATTTGTATTGTTGAAACATTTCATCTGGGAATGTAGGATCTTGCAGAAGCATACCCTTGTCTAGAATAAGCACGTGATCTTTTTGTTCTAAGAGCTGCATAGCTCCACCCACCTTTTAAATCATTATTAAAATTAATTCACCAATCGGTGAGTCCCCTGCTGTTACAAGTATTTGTTTGGAATGTTAGGTCCTTTGACTTTTGATTGAAAAAATTTTATTAACATGTAAGAGTGACATTTTTCAGCACATCAACGAATTAGGGCTATTGTGGTCATCTGAGATTTTTCTCCAAATGTGACCAGACGATTTCCAGTCTAATAGGATGTTAAATTGGCTCATAAAGTCATATCTTAAAATTACTGAATGGTTTAAGTTTTTAGCAATTAGCATTTCATGCTCAAATATATTGCATTCAATATTAATGGGGCATAAGGTTGTTCTCAGGGTAATAAAGTAAGGTAGTGGTTTAGCAACTTAATTCTTAATATTTTCCAAGATGGTTTCTTCCAAAATACTGCATATAGCACCAGTACCCATAAGAACAAGTACCCTAAATTTGTACACTTTAACCCAGATTTTAGATCAAGGATGTCCTTCAGGATCCAGTGTGTTAGTGTGTCGCTGGGGACTCAGTTATCTGAATGCAGGTTATTTCTTGGTTTTATTGTTTTATAGTTGCTGATTCAGAAAAGAAGTATTATTAGATGAAGCCAAGTTTTGGGTATTATGGTTCCAAATGCTGAGTTAAGATATGGTAGTTAGTAGCCATAACTGTTTATTTAGGAGGATTTAGGAATGGATCAAGCATAGCTTCTAATCAAGAGATAGTTGAATCTGACACAACTGTATTTTTCAACTTACCAAACACTATTGCAGCTTGATAATTGACAGTCAGCTTTAATTTTAATGCACCGCGTAGATTTGGCTTCAAACTTTTAATAAACAAATTTAGCTTAGTTTCTCCATCAAACACTTAATCTCTCATTTTGAATCTAATAACTTACTTTCTGATCATCAATATGGATTTCAATTTTCTCATTCTACGGTTGATTTGCTAACAGTAATAACCGGTAGGTTTTATTGTGCATTAGATAAAGGTGAAGAGGTTAAGGCCATTGCTCTTTACATTTCTAAAGAGTTTGATAAAGTTTGGCATGCTGGTCTTTTCCATAAGCTTTCTTCTTACGGTGTATCTGGTAACATCTTTAAGATTATTGAATCAACGTGTCCTTGATGGACAACATTCTTCTTCATATCCTGTAACTTCAGGGGTTCCTCAAGGTTCAATCCTTGGCCTTATACTTTTTTTAATTTACATTAACAATGTTCCAGATATTCTCACATCTAAGGTGGCATTGTTGGCTGATGATACTACCATTTATTCTTGTCATGATAAAAAGTCAACACTCTCTGGTTGCTTGAAGGGGGGATTTGAGCTTGAAAGGGATCTCATTTTTGCTACAGTATGGGGCTCACAGTGGCTGGTGAACTTTTTTTCGGATAAAACTTTTTCAGCCAATCGTTATCGCAATAATTTAGACCTATATTTATGAACAGTAATAAACTCGATGAGTCATCTTCCCTTTATCTTCTAGATTAAGTCTTACTTCCAATCTTTCTTGGAAACCATATATCAAAACCATTGCAAATTAACCTTTGCTAAGGTTGCATCTTTTTATCGAGCTCAACACTTTCTTACTCCGGATTCTATTCTCTATCTCTATAAATCTCAAATGCGGCCTTGTATAGAATACTGTTGCCATATCTGGGGTAGATCTTCTAATGATGCCCTTTCTCTTTTAGACAAGATGCAAAAACGCATTGTAAACATAGTTGGACCTGCTTTTGCAGCCAACCTTTAACCTTTGTCACATCGTCATAATGTTGCTTCTCTTTCTCTTTTCTACAAATACTATAATGAGCACTGCTCTAAAGAACTAGCGTCTCTTGTGCCATCTATGAAAATTCATTCTTGTGTTACTCGTCCTTCAATTAAGTCTCATCCTGCTCCAAAAACTCTAATTCCTCTAATTTTTTTCCTTGAACATTAGTTCTTTGGAATTCGCTTCCTTCATCTTTCCTGATTCATATAATTTGCAATGTTTAAAGTTATCTGTCAATCGTTATCTTGCTCTACAATCTTCATCTTTTCTCTTCCAGGTTCTTCAAATTCTAATTACTGGTTGCTTGCAGCCTTGTTGGGAGCAAAGATGTTAGAAAAGAAAAAAAAAAAAGCTTAATAACTCCATTTTTTGGTTCCATGCAATACTTGCATCACCATAATAATGCCATAATAATTATTATTGAAGCTGATAAAAATCATTTCTAATGTGAGCGGAAAAAGTTTCCTAATACACTAAACCTTCAAAGTATAAGAGCAATGCAATTAATTTCCTCAAGTCTATTTCAATGGTTATGCAGTGCAATGTGACAAAAACTGGTTAACCATTCTGTGATATTTCATTATTTCCACCTTTGAACAGTTTAGATTACAAATCTTGAATAGGCTTTGTTGTTAAGCACTTTAAAATTTGTTCTAGGAACATATTATTTTTGGATGTACTGTTTGTTGGGGATTGGCTATTGTCTTTTTTAAATAGACTCGAAGAACGAGTTATTGAGAGAGGTATGAGAAATATTGGCTGAATAAGAATAATAAATTGGTTCAGTAAATGGACATAAAAAATTAATAATAAAAATAAAAATAAAAATAAATGGACATAAAAAGTTAGTAATAAAAGTCAAAACAGTAATAATAGTTGTAATAATAGTTGTCAAAAAGTCAAAATAGTTCTGCACGAGTAATCCGAGTAAAATAACAAAATAAACAAAAAAAAATTATGCAGGTTCAGCCCAAGCAGAGATGAAATCTGTTTGAATCCGGGCAGTGCGTTCAAAATGTTTCAGGGGTGATTTTGAAAGATATAAAATACAGTACTCTTAGGTTGTTACTGATTATAATTTGACAATTAAAGTTACAATGCCTTATATACATATTAACTCTTCTTTTATACTTCGGACTACTTTGACTGCTCGTCTTGTCTGTATGTACACTTCTACTACTATTACAATCTTTATCACTTCTATAACCTCTATGTCTCTAAGCCTTTTTTCATTCCCTTTGCCCTACCCCTTTTTATATATTTTTAAGGGTTGTTTGATGTGTGTTGGTTAGATAATTGTTAAACAGATAATTGTCTATCATTTTTGCTAGAAGCTTCACACTTTATTTAACAAAACATGCTGCTTGATTAATTAATCTTATTTTTTAATATTTACAACTTTGTAGCTTTGTAGCTTGTTACCTTTGTAACACAAGAATGTACCTTAAAAAACCAAGGTTATATTCCTAAAGAAATAAGGTCATGCTAAAACTAACTAAATGGCATAAAAAGGTTGAAATAAAACAAATCAACTACTAAAATATTTTCAAATTACCAACATCAGAACCTCCTTTTTTTTCAGTCATCCATTGTCCAGATGTCCAAAACAAATTTGGATTATTTGATATTAATTTTTCATAGGCATCCTTAAACGGTTTCTCTGGCCTTACCTGAAACAAAAAAGATTTTTTCAACAACAGAAAATGAAATTTTTAAAAGTTAAAAAAAAAGTGAAATTTGAATACCTTGAGAATACTTGCTGCTCCATCAGTCATTGCTATTGGACATGAGTACAATCCGCTAGATGGACTGAAAAGGTATAACTTTGCTGCTTGATATAAACGCCTATAGAAACATTTAAATAAAAGTCTCCTAACTAAATAAAAATTACTTATTAGATTTTATATAAAATTTATGTAATATCTGAAAGTTTATATACTTAAGTATCATAATAACATTCTAATATCATTAAACATTTTTTTCAATTACTATTGCTATAACGTTTAAAAAAATTTGAAATTTCTACAAATAACAGAAAAGGCTAAACTTTTATATTTCTTTTTAATTTGACTAATTACTAAAATTTTGACTCAGAAGAAAAATGCTTGGTTTTAAGAGACATTTATGTAGTTTTACATAAGTTTATAAGTATATTTGAATTGATGTCATTGCATCAACTGAGGGTTTGGCCTGGGGCAGTAATATATGTGTGTGTGTGTGTGTGCGCGCGTGTGTGTGTATAAATTAGGGTGTCTCAGAATGAGAAAATTTTCAAAATAAAAATATGTATCTTATTAAATTTGGTGCAAATATATAGAAAATAGATTTTTTTAAAACATATCAGTCACTTTCTGACCATTTTAGACCCTCTCTCAAGGCTCATTTTCGTGAAAAAATATCAACTTTTTTGTCAAAAATTGCTGATTTTTCTGACGTTGAGGGAAAGTCTAATATAAACCAATTTGGCTGAATAAAAAAAAAAGGGGCTACACTACATATATTTTGTATTTAAAATCATACGTATATTTGTATTTGTTATATTACCAAGCATTTATTATTCAAATTATCCATAAATTCCATAAATTCACAAAATTTATGACTTTTGTTGTGTTAAAAAAATATATTTGTATTTGGAGTATACAAATACATTTTTTCTAATATAATAAAAATGTTTTTTGGTTAAAAATATTGTACATTGCTTGCTACTTTAATTAGTTACGTATTTGAAGGTATGCTTCCTTGTCATTCTTCACTCCTCTTTTGCCTGCCATTTCCCAAAATAAAATAAATAGCAAACCATTACACTTCATGTTCTTTTACTAAAGTTTCATATGAATTCATTTTTAAATAAAAAATAATTAATATGAATGATTACATTGATTTAAAATTTAAATTTTACATTATTGAATTTTAAAATTCAAAACAAAAATTTAAGTAACTGAACAAGTATTGATATGAGTTATCAAAAACACAAGATTTTGCGCAATAACAGTTTGAGATCTTCTAAAAAGGTTTTTCATATTATCAATAAAGCTACATCTGCTATTTCAGGTATGTGTTGCATAGAAATAAAAATAATGTACAGTTATCGATTCGGTTTTATGATATTTTGTATTTACCTGAAAAAAAGTCATGGTCACTAAAACACATTTTTATTTCAATATTGACACCAATCCATCACACTATTATACTTTTTTGGATAAATAATGCGAACTTATTTATACTATTTATATAGTATTGGTAATACTATTTTAATAAAAACCTATATGGTTTAGGAACACAACTTCCAACGGGTATGGATATCTTGCAACACTTTAAATATTGCTAAGATCCAATGAATCTAAAATCGAAGATTTACAATTCTTAGAAGATCAAGAAGGTCTAAGATTATATCATTTGGGTCCTCTAGATACTAAATATACTAAGAAAGTAATTTGATTATATTTTGGTTGTGAGAATTTGCATAGTGTAAGATTTATTTTTTTAAATGTTTAGGCAGTTTTGCGTCTTAATTAAATGTTGCTCTTAAGGTACATGAACTATTAAGTTACTTTACTATATGGAGTGAAGCATTAGTATATAAAATATTGATTTAACTAACATTATTTTGTTTTTGGACTTATATATACTATATTATTGTCACTATATATATTTTTGTCACTCTAACAACTTATAACTAATAAATTTATTTTTATATAAGGTAAAATCATTAAATATAAAGAAGTGCAAAATTGCAATGAAAAATGGATCAACAAGTAAAATCTTAAAATTTTACAAAGAAGACGTTAGCACTAATGATGAACTAAGTTCAGATATTTATAAAAGTATTCATATTTACAAAAAAACACAAAAACTCTTTTGTTCAACAGTGTGTTTACAAGGTTAAAAGTTCAAAAAATTCTTGGCCAAGAGGTAATCCACTGTTTAGAGTGGTAGCCCTCTTATCAAGTACTATTATTAATAACTTGAAAACTATTGGATCATAATGACGATGAGAAACAATGAAAAAAAGTCAATAGAAACGATCATAAACAACGCTACTGATGCAGCAATTAAACTTAGAACAAGTACAACATGTCACCGACACGTCAATTTGACTACCAGGATACCAAACAGACAAAAAAAACAGAGGAGGTAGGGGAGAAGGTGTTGTAATATACATAAAAAATGATATACCAGTAGCTGAAACAGATATAGCGCAATTGAACTCATCGGACATAGAGCAAGTATGGCGAGTAATAAAGTTAGGTAAAGAGTCAAATCTCCTGGGTTGCATTTATCGTCCGTAGAACAATGACAAAGTAATGCTTGAAAAAGTAATAAAGACAATCGATACTGCAAAGTAAAGCATTTCAAAACTGGAATGCTCATCCATGTTAGTCTACGGCGATTTCGACTTCAGTCACACAACATACAAAGAACTTGACTTAGACGGAGCATCAGAAACAGTTGCCCACGTGCAAAATGAGCATCAAAGTGATATGTTATTCAAACAATGTCTAAACATGAACTTTCTTACACAAATGGTAACATTCCATACCTATAGAAGAAATAGAGAAGAAGAGCCAAGAAGCACACTTGACTTACTTATCACAGACGAACCAGACCGAATTATCAATCTACATAAAGGCGACTCACTAGCACAAATAATAGCCATGGATTGGATAAGTATCTTCAATTCTTTTTCAGCTAACGACAACTATAAATTACTAATAGAAAAAGTTAATGAAGCAATCAAAATCCACATACCTGCAACTACGTTACATTTCAAGAGTAAAAAAAAACCATGGAACACCTCTGAAGTTGAAGTAGCTGTGAGATAGAAGAGAGCACTATGGCGCAAATACTAAAGCAGCAACAGTTGACTATGAGAGGGAGATTGCAGCACATTTTAACTATGACCCAAAACAACTTCATAACCAAGTTAAGCATAAGCAAATGGAAAATGAAATGGAGAAATCTTCAAAAATGATGCAGGAAAAATAACTACAAGTATGCAAAAAATTTCACATTTACTTAATAATTATTTTCAGTCTGCATTTATTGTTGAGCCTCTAAATGCCAAACTTTAGAGATCGAACCCAAACAAACTGCAACTTAAATGAAGCTACGCAAGTGCGATATAAATGGATCATGCATGCAGCTGTACAGCAAAAGCTTGAACTAATTGAAACAAAATCTAAAGAGATGCCACCTCGTGTACTTTGCAATTGCGCTGCTGCAATCTCCATACCATTAGCAATGATCTACCGCAAGTCCCTCTCTGAAGGCAAAGTACCCAATCTATGGAAACTGTCAAATATAACACCAATCTTCAAGACTGGTAGCAGAAGGGAGCGTTCAGAATACAGAACAATATCACTAACATCAGTACCATGCAAGATAATAAAGAGCTTCATTCATGAACAAATCATGAAGCATTGCTATAACAATGGTCTATTCATAAAAGCGCAACACGGGTTTTTACCTAAGTGGGGCTGCGTGTCTAACCTACTAGAAGCTTGCGATATTCTGACAGATGCAGTACATCACGGCTATTCCATAGACGTTATATACACTGCCGCACAAAAGACTTCTGCATAAACTAAAAGCTTATGGTTTATGTGGCTCATTGTTCAGGTGGATATCAAACTGGCTGGTTAACCCAAAGCAAAGGGTTGTTGTTTGCAAAGCTGAATCTGAGTGGAAAGAAGTAACTAGTGGAGTGCCTCAGGGATAAGTTGCTCTTTATCCTCTATATTAATGACCTACCAGACAACATAGCACACCACATCAAGATATATGTTGACTAGGTGTAATCAAAACAGAGGAGGACAAAGTACGTCTTTAGCTAGATATTGATAGCGCTGTAGAATGGTCCAAAAAGTAACTATTACTATTCAACTTGGACAAATGAAAATGCATGCACGTAGGTCGCTCCAACAAATCAGGCTACGTCTACAAAATGACTGATCAGATAGGAATAAGAAAAGAACTGATACGACTTTAGTTGAACGAGATCTAGGTGTTATTATTTCAGAAGACTTAAAAGTTAAGCATAAAGTTGAAGCAGCGACTGCAAGAGCAAATCAGGTACTTGGTTGGCTTAAGAAATCCTTCAGAAGCAGAGATCTCATACTTTGGAAAGTCCTTACAAAATCATATGTTAGACCACACCTTGAATTCGCCATCCAATCGTGGTCGCCACATTTAAAGGGAGACATCAAGGCTCTCGAAAGCATTCAAAAACGTGTGACAAAGCTGATCACAGACATCAAACATAAATCATATGGAGAAAAGCTTACAATTCAAGCATTAACCAAACTAGAAGATAGACGAGTTAGAAATGATTTAATTCAGTAATATAAGATTGCGGATGATGTTGAGAAAATCAAATTTGTTATGCAAACGCTTTCCCAATATAACCTTCGTGGCAATAGCTTAAGACTTACTAAGCCGATAGTCAAGAACTGTGTCAAAAGAGAAAAGTTCTTCACAAACCGCGTAGTCAACGCATGGAATGCTTTACCATCAAACGTTGTTAACGCCTTTTCAACCGAAGCATTCAAAAGTCGATTCAATGCATTAACAGTATAAGTATAGACACATTGTGTGTCCAATATTTGTCAGCATGGAGGTGCCTGGTGCTTCACCTCTTCATCGATATATTATAAACATTTTATTCTTCATGGACTAAAATTGTTATAAATATTATTATTGATTTCTGAATAAACAAATTAATTAAATTTATTCCGTAAATTTTGCTTTAATGGCATGTTAATAACACCTCTCCTATGGTTCTGCAGAGAATTACAAAGACGGCTGTTCAAACTGCAGGAGTAGAAATGAATGCCATCAAATCAAGTTTCTCAACTGCAGCTAGAAGAATGAAAAGAAAAAATAAAGAAATTTCAAATATTACTAAAGAAGATATTAAAACAAAAGTACGTTTATCTACATTCCTACGTATAATTCATTTTGATGAAAAAACTATATTTGAGACAATTAAAAAAAAGAAATTAAAATGCGAGCAACTAGCTGTAGTAGTAAATATTAAATCTTGTTGGGTATTTCCTTCTTTATCATCCTTTTCAGGAAACGATTATTATAAAGAAATAATGCAGTTGCTAAATAAATATGGTATTCAATCAAATGTTGGTGGATTGTGCTTTGATACAACAGCAGCAAATACTGGCATTACAAAAGGGACTGTTAATAGAATTACCTATGATAAAAGGGGAAGACATAAAAACTCAAGTAGAACAAATTGTGGAGTTTATTTGTTGTTTTTATGTTCCATTGTATTTGCAAAGCCACAATTCTATTAAAGCGTTTGATATTGATATTACAGCTCTACATTAAATGACTCTTTATAAAGATGTTTGCCAAGTAAAAGAACCAGTAGATAAAGTGATTGTCTCAATATTAAAGCACTCTTGGTACTTAGACTCAACTTTGATACCTCTTTCGCTTCTAGATTATAAAATTCCTGATAAAGATAAAACACTAATCGCTAAATCAATTTTATCTTACAAAATACCTTCTTTAAAGACATCTGATTACAGAATTGAAAATAAGCCGAAAATGGATATCAAAGAGATAATCAACCTAGATAGCACAACAGCTAGTAATCCACCTAATTTGGCGTTAATTAACAAGTTTTACTACTTTATTTTTTGCAGCAAATGGGTTTACAGAAGAGAGAATACGCGATTGGTTGTCATTTCCACCAACTTACTGACACACTCAATCATATTACGATCAGTTTTTAGCCTATGCAGGAGTTTATCCATAGATACATCAGGCCTTGCGATGAATAAGAACTGCGCGACGCATAAGTACGACGTGATTTTTGACGTCATTAAATTCTTTTTATTTGCTTTTCATATTTATCGACATTAACTGCACCAATTTATTTAATTACCGCAAAACTACTTTAAATCGTTTATGTAGAAATGTTATTATTTAAAAATGTTTTGGAATGTTTCGTTTTTTAAAATGTAAAAACATTTGTTTATTTTCTCGACGTTTGTCACGTTTTGTCTATACTAAACAAATAAAAAACATTATAACTTAAATTTAAAAAAGATTATAAAATATGCTAATATTTGATTTTTTTTTTCTTAAATATGTAATTTAAAGTTTTTCAAATAATTATTTTTTCTTTTTAAAAAGTCAGCGAGTAATAAACTGGAAATTTTAATATTGTACGATTAAAAACTGTGCAATAGCTAATATTTTTACAAGCGATTTTATATAATATTTATTTATTTATTTTCATAAAGCCGTTGATAAGCACAATCACTCGTATTAATAAAAAACTTAAACGAACGTTTTGAATAGATTTTTAATGTTAACAAGGAATTTTATTTCTAGTAAAATAAAATAAAATGTTAGAATAAAAATCTTATAGGTATAAAAGAAATATTTCAGCGAAAAAATTATTCTTAAAAATTATTCGAAAAACTATTGACGTTCTATTTTTCAGCAGCTGTTCTTGAGCACGCTTCGATGAATTTCGGTAACTTTTAACATAAAAGCGATCGTTATTATTTAAGTAATTTTTTTGAGTTACTTTTTACAAAAATTTTAATAACTGTACTTTTTTATTGAATCAAGTAGAATACGTTTTAATATTAATCTTTTTTTTTTTTATTTGCCCTCACCAATTTTTAAAATGTTTCCTCGAAATCACTCTTAAATACATTAAATACGTCTAACAGTTAATAAATATTTTTAAATCTATGGAATAATTTTAAAACCTATCAAACCCCTGTAAAATAATTATTTAAGTTTAAAATCTAAAACTAAAAGAAAGTTTTTTTGTTCAATTTTATCGACAACGTTGCTATTGCTGAATAATTTTATTAAAATGTTAGCTTAAAAGATTTAAACTTTTTTTTTAATTTTTGAATTTTTTCTACTTGAAAATAATGAGCATATTTAATTTTTTTAAATTCAAACTTTTATTTCAACTGCATGCGGTTTTTAAAATACTTTATTAAATGTTAAAATAATCGTAAATTACTTCATTAAAATTCCGCTCAAAAATATTTTTAAATATACTCAAACAAAAAATTTTTTGCTCGACGCAAATAGCCCTAGCTACACGCAAAATCGCCCTTGGACGACGTAAATTTCACATCGCCCGACGCTTTATCGCAAGGCCTGATACATTAGTGAAGAAGAAAAACAAATGAGACTGGTAACCATAGACAAAGTTTGTTATGCCATGAAAAAACCTGAAAAAAGCTCCAGCAAGATGACAAAAAGGAATATGGAAATAAGTTTAAATAACATTAATAATTTCAAGAAATTCAAAAGTGATTACAAAACTTTTTTTTTGTAAGGTCAATAGAAAACCTAGTTTTTGTTATAATTGGCTCAAATAACTAAAAAATTGATTTTGGCATAAAAATTTGAATCAATTTTTAATTAGTAAAAAAATGAGGGGAGACCCAGGGGTAGATAAGGGTGAGGGGAGAGGTAAGGCAAATACATTACTAATTGAAGTAAAAAGCAATTTACAATATTATCAACCAAAAAATATTTTTATTATACATGGCTGTCGATACCAGAGAGGGAGGGAGGTGGTGTGCCCCCCTCCTTTTTTTTTTTTTCGAATACCTTTTTTTTTTATGAATAAAATTGAAAAATGCCCCCCCCCCCTTCACTTTGAAGGCTGGTTCAATGGTCCTGTTATATTAGAAA
>NC_061165.1:26101329-26166329 GCF_022113875.1 Hydra vulgaris
AAACTAGCTTTGGAATGGTATAAAAATAATAATGTGAAATTTGTGCCTAAAATAAAAAATCCTCCAAACTGCCCAGAATTAAGAGTTATTGAAAAGTACTGGGCCATTATTAAAAGAAAAATGAAAAAAACAATAAAACTTTGCAGAAATATTAAAGATATTAAAATATCATTTAAAAAGCATCAAATGGTTTTAATTCTTATTCTGTGCACGTGCTTATGGGTACCACCAAAGTATTATATTAAAGTTATTAATTGGTTGAAAATAAAAATTGAAGAGTACTTTTTCTTAGTTGTTTTTCTACTTTCACATTTATTTTGTGTACACACTTTAAATTTGATTTATTAAAATGAATGTGTAAAAAAAAATTTACCTGCAAAGTTATCTTGCTGATGATCAATTTAATTTAAATATTTTGTTAATAAAATATATAATAAGCAAGAAAACTTATTAATTACAAACAAACTAATAAGTAATGTTTTTTTACTTATTATATAAAGTAAAAGTGACAGTAACAAATTGTTATAATTACAACAAATTGTGATTAAATTCATATTTTAAAGATAAATAACGATAAATAATTTATCAACTACATTATAAAATTATGAAAAGTACTAGAAGTGAAAAAAAAGCGGAAAAATTATTTTGACCTTTTTTTAAACTATGCCATAAAAAGTTATGTTTTTAAATCATAAATGATGTTTAATTAAAATTTTAATAAAATAAACTTTTTAAAAGATAATCATTATTCGCGTCTTTTAAAAAATTTTAAAGACATTTTATCATTTAAGATATAAAAGATTCTTTTATAATTTAAATGATTAAATGTTTTAAAAAATTATTAAAAAAATGCTAATGATTGTACCGCCTTAAATTTATTTGCAGTTTTTTTAGCACTTGTACTTTTATATTTAAAATTGTATTATTATTTTTTTAAATCTAAATGTATTTTTCTGCTAAACGTCTCTGGTATAACGTTAATCTGAAATTAACTGGAAGAGTATAAATCGTAATATTGATATGTTTGTTTAACATTTTCAAATGTTAAAAATTAAAATTTAATAATATATTTGCAAAATACAAATTTGGGTTATTTTATATTCGTTTAAAAATAACATTTGTTTAAAAATAATATTTGTTTAACAAATAAAATTCGCTTAACAAATAATATTCTATAAACAAATAATGTTCGTTGAACAAATATTAATTCTTTTAACAAATAAAAGTAAACCAATATATATTCGTTCCCATTTATTTGTTCGACAAATATATATTTGTTAAATGGTTATTATTTATTAAACGAATATAAGTTTACAAATTTATTTGTATCCTACGAATAATTTAAACATTTTTACAAATATTCTTTAATGAATAACTTAACCGAGTATTCTTTAATGATTATTTGTACAGCAATATTTGATAATCAAATAATCATCGTGCTCTATTGGGAATTAGTCAAAAAATTTCCCAAATATACCCTCCCTCCCCTGAGATTAAAATGTATACCAGAAATGTGTGGGGTTCTTTTCTCATATTCTTTCTTCTTCTAATCCACTTGCACTGCATACATTGATTGGGCAGCGCCAAAAATAAAACAAAATACCAACTTTACCCCAAATACTAAAGATTTTAACCCAAATATCTTTACAACTTGACGTGATGGTGAAAAATGAGTTGCATATTTGAAATCAAAATGAAAAATACTATAAAAAAAACTAATTGTTTGCTCAGCAACAGAAAAAAAAATTTTTTTTGTTGACCTGTGTTATAATTGTTGTTATTTTTTATTAGTTTTTAATAACAATTAATTTTCAATAATTTTTAGAATTATTATTAAACTTTAATTTAGCAAACTTTATTTGAAGAATGAGATTTTCTCACTTTTAAATTAGGAATTTTAATTTGATGAGCTTTTGGAAATACCACGTTTGACAGGGCCCTACAGGACTAGTTTACACCCTACATTTAAAAAATATTTATTTCTTAGGTGTTTCAACCTCAACAACTCTCCCCAGCTAAAGTTTGTATAAAGATATTGTATGCTAGCATGTGAATAAATAGCAAGCTTATATGTTTTAACATATATATATATATATATATATATATAATATATATATATATATATATATATATATATATATATATATATATATATATATATATATTTATATATATATTTATATATATATATATATATATATATATATATATATATATAT
The DNA here is from genome assembly GCF_022113875.1 of Hydra vulgaris. NCBI lineage: Eukaryota > Metazoa > Cnidaria > Hydrozoa > Anthoathecata > Hydridae > Hydra > Hydra vulgaris. Next base: position 26,103,549 of record NC_061165.1, read on the forward strand.
ATGTATATATATATATATGTATATATATATATTTATATATATATATATTTATATATATATATATATATATATATATATATATATATATATATATATATATATATATATATATATATATATATATATATATATATATGTATATATATTAGAGTACCTCTAAAAACAACTTATTTTGAAATTGTCTGCTGCCACTCCCTACATGTGTTCTATGTAATAATCAAACACTAAATTAAAAAAAATTTTGAATAAAAAAAAATTTTAGGGGTCGCTAAAGACCTTTAAACATCAAACAGGTCCCTAATATTTTGACAAAAAAAGTTCTTCAAAAATATATCATGTTGGGTCTCAAAAGAAGTGAAATTTAATAAAAATTTCAAAGATAATAATCATTTTATATAAAGATTACTAGTATTAATTTTATAGTTAAAAAATTATCATTTTTTAACAAAAAATAAAAAGTACATATTTTTAAAGTTTTTTTTTAATAAACTTTTTTAACTTGTATTTCCATAAATTAATTTTAAAACAAGCCGGTTTTGTAAAAAGCTTTATATTTAACTGGGACCAGGACCCTGGTAACTTACTACTGATTCTATTAGCTATTCACCATCATCATCAATACTACGGGTAAGTATTAACTAAAAAAGATTTCAAAAACTTATTGTTCAAAATAATTTTGCTGCAAAAAAAATAACATTGAATAAACAGTGAGTATATATTTAAAATATCATTGTTTTACTGAAATTTTTTGTAAATTATTTAACTGAAAATTTTTTTTAAAAAAAGAGAATTTTTTTTTCTATAATATTAACAATATATATGTATATACTAGGGTTGTTAACCGGAGGATTTCGTGCAATTCCGGAAAAACATTATTCTTTCGTAAGGAGATTGAGAACGAGGAATTACATTTTTTCATACCAAATGTTACAAAACATTTAAAATCGCCCATGTTCATTTCGCAAAAGCCACTTCCGAAATTTAGCATTTCGCAAGTTGACATACGAAACAAAACTATTTTGCAACATACGAAAGTAGCGGTTTCGGAAGTCGCACTTGCGAAACAAATATTTTCGCCAAACGACGTTTTGAAGTTTATAAAGAAAATTTGTTTGTTAGACTGATTTTAATAGTAAAAATTAACATCTTTAAATCCCAAAATGTTTATAATGAATTTTTATTTTCAGTATAATAACATATTAAATTTTTATGGTTTTATTTTTAGAAATATTGATAAAAAAAAAAATTCTTTCGAAACAAAAGTATTTCGGATCACAACATACGAAAGAATTCTTAACGGAAATAAACTTACGAAACGTGCCATAATAAATATATATAACGATGTTTTTTGAACTCATTACGTATATTAAAAATAAGAATGATGGGTAGGAATATACATGTTTTTTTTTTTAAAGCATATGAAATTTTTGAAACAGGTTCAAATATGCTTAAGCAAATAGTAAAAAGAGGCTCAAAAATATGCTTTAGCTTAAGCATATTTCTGATAAAATATATCTATTTCAATAATTTCTAAAAGTGTGCACGTTACTAAAGTTCTAGCAGATTTTAAAGGTATGTAGAGTCCTGTTTGAATACGCTTTTCGAAGTATAGATCTTAGAAAATATTGTTTTTGAATTTTAATAAGATATAAATTTAAGTATAAGATCGTATAGTTCAATCAGTTAGATACGTGATAATTCGCCGCAGAGATCCGGGTTCGCATCCCGCAGCCATTGTAACTTTTGTTCATCAAACTCTTTTTACTTAAGATAGCATTTTTTGACCTCCATGTTCTATATTACATATCTTTTGTCACCTTAATAATAGTGACAACCTCTCTTCTGTTAGTTATTCTTTTAAGATTGAGTTCATTGTGCTTAATTCTACACGTTTCCTTTGCTTTACTAAGTTTTACTTAAATTATGATGAAATGTATGTAAAACAACTTTTTCAAATAATATAAATTATTTTGCTTTAAATCTTGTGCTTTTTGTACTAGACATCTTTCCTAAACACTTTGTAATAATTGTAAAATGTAAGCTAACTCTGAGTCTAATATAATCATTTCTGAATATAATTTCCCTGAGGCTCCTACAGCCTATTGTGTTCCATTAAAAGTAACTAGTTTTCGAGTCCAGATATTAATTATAAGCAACTAAAGGTTCACATTACTATTCATTTTCCTGATATATAGAATCCTATTTGCATATGTATCTCTTTTTGTTAAATTCTGTTTTATATAGTTTCTTAATTATATAATAAATAAATATTACTATTCACTTAGTTGAATGAACGTATAGCTCATTCAGTTAAGACATTTGGCCGCGGAGACCCAGGTTCACATCCCGCTGTTTCACATATATTTCTTCTCTTTTTACTCTTTCTGATATCATTTACCTTTAAAGAGATCTCTCGTTCTTTATAATAAAGTATTTAATTGTTTATCACACATCCTCTTTATACTTTTTAAAAATAAAGGCATACTGTTTATCTGTTCATTGAGAGTCCAACTTAACGGGATTTTATTGTATATATATGTATGTATGTATATATATATATATATATATATATATATATATATATATATATATATATATTATATATATATATATATATATATATATATATATATATATATATATATATATATATATATATATATATATATGAAGGGTGCAAGGGGAAAACCAGTGATGTCACGTTTTTTTCATTTTGAGAAAACGGAAAAATAAGGTTTGAAGACTTATATTACATGCTATGACCAGCTCCATATATATTTGTATAGTTTTTAAATTAGTACGATCTATTACTTGATATATTGGCATAAAATTTTGAAATGTGAATGTAAGTTATACATGCTGCATTGAATCTTGGATTCAGTGTCATTTTTGGACATCACTGGTTATCCCCTTGCAATTGGATTTTTTTTAATTTAGAAACCAAAGCAATGTTCAATTTTTTTTATAATACATTCAAATGCATGACTGTTATGTTTAATTTAAAATTTTTTTAATTCAAATAATAAGCACTGTCAGGGAAAGCAAGAAGGTGCAAAAAAAAAAAAAAAAACTCCAAAAGGGATTTATTATCACATACCGCCTATAAGTTGTTGTATAAGCTTTTCTGTAATATTATGTTTAAAAAAAAATATGTATTAAATTTATTTGGTTAATCCATATTTCAACAACTTTCCACCCCTAGTCTAAAATAATGAATTATCTAACACAATTTTGCTTTTAAAAAAAATGTACGTTAAAGAGTGTAAAAGAATTCGATTTTATTTTAAGATTTATAATACAAAAATGATTACTGTTGAAAAATCAAGTCTTTTTTAATATATTTTTAAAAATATACTACTATGTTTAAAATAATATAGTAATAAATATTATGTAAAAACAAAATTTAGTATGACTTCAAAATAAATTTATCTTTTTCCTTTAATCACTAACTGTTACAGTAATTTAAATTGACTCATATTCAGACAATTCTGATACTAATTCATCATCACTTAACTGACCTTTGTAAGGCAGGTCATTAAAAAACTGCTGGGCCTCTGGCATGCAAAAATATTTTAGAACTTGAAGGTCCGCATACTTGGCACAGCTGATCGGCAATCTCTCGTTGTACAAACGTGTGAGGGGTTTTCGCAATAACTGCTTCTTTTTTCCTATAGCTTTTGTTATGACAACTCTTTCAAAAGGTCCATTCCAATTAAATCTGTATTGTAACACAGTAGGAAAATCTTGATAGAAAATTATTTCACGTATAGGACATGTTGGTATTGGACATTTAACTTTGTAAAATTGTTTCAATTGATCAGAAAAATTAAAGAACATTTTCAGTTCCATCTTGATAATTTTAAATGGCGAAGGTTTCTCACGACAGGTATGATATTCTTCCATCCAATTTACTGGTAGCTCTGCTCAAACCTTCTGATTAACTAACACCATATCTCGGTCACACTCCATGTAGCTGTGGCCTCTTATTGGGAAAGATATCTTTATTTCGTGAAACCGTTTTTTATTCACAACATTGAAGTGCAAAAAACGAATAACAGTCCAGTTCTTATTTTGCCCAGCACAGGAATCACAAAAAAGCTGCAAATGAGATACATCTTTTGGTATAATGTCTTCAAAATAGTACTCCAGCATACTCGCTACATTGTCCGCTCCTTTTTGCCCATAAGTTTCATCGTAACAAAACAAGTGAACACTATTTGACCCTAAGCAGTGTATATTAAATGTGTACATAGAGAGCTGTCTACGATAATAAACATCATTTGTAGAAACATTAGGACAACTCATATTCTTCGCAAAGTCAAAAGCAAGAGCTACATGACCAGTTTTTAAATTACTACGTGCTTCTCTCTTTCTGGTATAAAACATTTCTGCTTTTCGCAAATGAAGTTCTTTTTCGTGACTAGCTTTGATGATCTGATGATCTGCAGCAGTGTCTTGATTTTCAAGTATAATATTGAGCTTGTCGCATGTTGAGCAAGTATCTTTACGAGGATAACCAAAGCTGATGTTAAATTTTTCTGCAAATATTTTCCTGATAAGAAAAGTAGACAATTCGATAATATGAAATAAAACTCATAAATAAGCAAATAAATGTTATCAAAGTATCTGTAGCTTTCACGACAAACTTTATTTTGTGGGAAACGCTCTTTGTACATATTATACATTTTCGATAAATTAAGATCCTCTGGCAAATACAACTTTCTAGTTTCATGCAAAGCATAATGACTTTGGCGTCCTTTAAAAGATTTGATATGATCAATGATACTATTTACAATATTCTCTGAAAAGGCAAGAGGTCAATTTGTATGTTTTCCTTGCTGGTTTAAAGGAGGAACTCCTTAAAAAAGTCAAATGTACAAGCTTATTATGTTTCTATGTTTTAACTTGATTAAATCAAATTTTATCATAATTTATAGGGGCTTAAATTCAGACAAAGTCTTTTCTTTTATAAAAGATAAATTTGTGTGTGTATTATTTATTCAAATGAATAATTAGTACTTAATACTGCATGTTAATAATGTTTATTTATTTTTACTAACCTGTCTTAACAAGAGATCCTCTTATTCTTTCTATTCTTGATTTTCCAATGCCAAATATTGATAAGATAGCATTGATACAAACTGGAACTCTTACGATATTATTACCTCGTGCCACTTTGATATAATAAGAGAATGAATGATCACGAAGAAACCTTTTTTCTTCTTTTTTCCGAGGTCTTCTTCGTTTAATACTTAAAACCTTAATCATTGAAGCAAGAAAACTGTCTTGATGATCTTTATTTTGCATTTTATTAAAGTACAACAGTAAAAACTCCCTTCCTTCAACTGTCGTTTCTTCAAAACACTTATACCGTTTGCAATGACACAGAAAACCAATAACATGTGATGATATTCGTTCATTTCTATTTCTTTCCCACTTTCGACCATGTTTTTTTTTCTTTTTTGGAATTTCTGATATATCAGGATACTGACATTTGTCCGCCATTTCAGCAAATATAAGAGTATTATGTTTTTGGCGAAAACAAATCCGATTGGCTGAAAAGTAGCAAAATTCCTATTCTGCGCAAAGGGTTTTGGACATCTCCGGTTTACCCCTTGAACAATTTGGACATCTCTGGTTTACCCCTTGCAACCCCTTTTTTCACATAAAAATTTAGGTGTGATTTAACTTTTTTTTTTTCATGTCCATTTGTGTAAAGATGCAGAAACTTATCTTTAACATAGCTGAGATAAACTCAAAAAATGTTAAAATGTGACATCACTGGTTTTCCCCTTGTACCCTTCATATATATATATATATATATATATATATATATATATATATATATATATATATATATATATATATATATATATATATATATATATATATATATATATATATATATATATATATATATATATATATATATATATATATATATATATATATATATATATATTATATATGTATATATATATATATATGTTATATATATATATATATATATATATATATATATATATATATATATATATATATATATATATATGTATATATATATGTATATATATATATACATATATATATATATATATACATATATATATATATATATATATATATATATATATATATATATATATATATATATATATTAGGTATATTTGTATAAACCTTGAAGAATCATTTGACAATATTTTTTTATAACTTTATTATTTATTATTTAAACTGTCAACAGTTAATATCTTAAATATATCGTAACATAAAATCTTTTACGTCTTTTTCGTAACTGCACATTCCGGAATGCTTTTTCCGTAAGAAACTATTTCGTAAGTATTCTTACGAAATGATTTGTTTTGCAAGTTTTTTTTCGCAATGCTTTATTACGGAATTTTATTTATTTATATTTTCGTATAGCGCGTTACGGAATGTGCATTTTTGCATGTGCAACTTCCGCAATAACAATTCTATTACGGTAGATAAAGATGCGAAATTTTCGCAAGTTTTGTTTTTCGGCGAACAACCCTAGTATATACACTAATATTTGTTGAATACTAAAAAAAGTAAGAAGTATACTTACCCCCATTTATCCAACTTAGAAACATATGGTATTGATACTAGACCCTCTTCTGCACAGATATCATGAAGTGCATTCCAAGAAGGATGCATAACCAGTTTGTCTACACGCTTTCCCCAAGCATCATATTGAATTAACTGAGGTTCAAAAGAACAAACATTCTCATGATGATGCAATATATACCCAGCTACAGCTGCTCCAAACAACTTCAGATCTTTATCAACCCATTTAAACACCTGAAGATTATATATATATATATATATATATATATATATATATATATATATATATATATATATATATATATATATATATATATATATATATATTATATATATATATATATATATATATATATATATATATATATATATTTATATACATATATAGGGGAGATAGGGGAGCATTGGGCACTTTTTTACATAAACGCTAATAAATCTGTTATTTTTTATCATAATCAAAATTTTATTTCAAATATATCTAGCACACATATTTGGCATTAATTATTGCTAAGAAGAGTTTTAGTATTATAATTAGTTGCAAAGTTACCAAAGGTTTTCTAACACGTGTCCAAAGTGCCCAAACCTCCCCGTGGTTGGGAGGTTTGGGCACCCCTATGGGGAGGTTTGGGCACTGTATTTAATATGAACGATATTGTTTTACTATACTCATATGCTTAAGTGTTATATAGCATTGCTATAAAAAATTGTAACACAAACATTTTTTCATATCATAGACTTTACAAAAGATTAAACAATGTTACTTGGAATCAATAATCCACAATGTTGGACCTAATAAGACTTATCTTAAATTTGGTATGACCCAAAGAGGCTTGTCAAATTCATATTTTAAGCTGCCACGTTTTATCCATGTTGATGGTGTAGGCAATTTTGTCTTTATATCCTCCAGGGGGACACTGGCTACGTCCTCGATGTCAGGAAACATAAACGTATTTCTTATCTTACTCGCTCTCAAAAATTTGACAGTTGCCATGGAGTGATTAACCTCTTCGACAACTCCAACATAATGATAAACAGTTTTTTTGGTGTCAAATTTAACCAACACAAAGTTATTAACCTGGAAATTTCTATCCAGAACAATTACATCGTCTACATCAAAATCTTCTTTTGATGAATCGATTTCAACAAAGGCTTTGTCAGAATCGGAAACATTTTTTATTTCATCATCACTACTAATCTTCCTGTATTTCTCATTTTTAGAGCATTTTCGATTTTTGTTGAGCTCTTTGATCTTATTTTTTCTTTGTTTTTTTTTTTCTTCATTTTCTATAAGTCTTTTCTCGGGTGTGTCTGTCAATATTCTAGTTTTTCCTTTCTTCCGTTTCATACCACCCAATTTCCTGGGGCCGGCTTTCGGATATGGTCTTACTAAATCAGGTGTTACATTGACAGTGCCACTAGTCTGGCTTTTAGATAGAGATTCAAGTTGAGATGGCCCAGTGACTTCCACATTTGAACTAGTACGATCTTCTAGTCTCAGATTTTCTTCTGTTGAAGGCTGTTCCATGATAGGTTGGTCTGAAATCGATTTTTCTGTAGCAACATTATTCTCTCCCGGCAAGTAGCAATCAGTTATAGAAGAACAAACGAAATCTTCATCAGAGAAAATGTTTGAATTGAATGGCCAAATGTCAGATTTTTCAAATCCCGTTTGAATATTTTGCAACTTGAATGCAAGTGGGATGGCCTTTGCTGCTAATTTTAGGACTTCATAAATTGTTACCGTTTTGCCAGGATTGCTCACCATCCAATCTGTTACAGCAGTGTTATAATAAGTTTTGAGTGGTCCATAGACAGTCAGGTCTAGGGGTTGCAGTTTATGGCTGCAGTGCGGTGGGAAAGTTATTAAAACAATGCCTGATTCTATACAAAAATCGAAAACTGGTACAGAAATATGGCTCTCGTGGTTGTCCAGCAGCAATAGAACTGGTGATGAAGGCGTTGGTTTTGCGTATTTTTTAAAATGGTGTATATATTTTAAAAACCTTGATGCTGTCATCCACCCTGAAGGATGTGCTGCTCCATCTGAACCAACAGGTGCATCATTTAACATATCTGTTTTGAAAATAACTCGTGGGAATATGAAAAAGGGTGGTATTGAGTTACCCAATGCATTAAGGCCGCAGCAAACAGTTACAAGTGTCCCTCTTTCAGCTGACGTTACTTGCCCAACTTGCTTAGTGCCTCTGAGAGCAATCACTTTCTGGGTTCGTTGTACTGTTGATAATCCAGTTTCGTCTATATTGTAAATAGACTCAGGGCCAAAATGATGTCGTTCATATACAGTTTTAAGATTTACAAAAAAGTCTCCAACATTTTTCTTATTGAAACTTGTGGCACGTGAGAGACTAGTAGCTTCTGGGGTCCTTATCGAAAGCTGAGGTTGTCTTTTAAAAAATCCCCTTAGCCAATCTTTCGATGCAAGTTTTTTCTCTGTCCAGTTGTCTGGTATTTTTTTATTAATGGCATTGGCATTTTTCGTATACTAATTCGCGTGCTTTCAGTTTTGACATGGTTAAGTTTAAACAATGTTACAAAATATTCTGAAACTTTTTCTTCTTCATCTTTTGTGAATATTTGGGATGATATATATTTACAAGAAGTATTTTTCACAGCGCCACCCTGTTTTATGTATCTTTGAAGGTTAGACCTGGGTATATCAAATTTAATCGCAGTAGTTTTAATTTTTCCTCCTTTAGAAACCTCTTCCAATGCACGCAAAATAACATCTTTAGGGATTACACATTGTTTATTTTTCTTTTTAAATAAAAACAGCATTGTCCTGAAAAGAAATGATTAACCATTCAATCCAATAGTCATAGCAAAAAAACACAAACATATGACTAAAAAACACACTAAAAAAAGAGGGAGCATTGGGCATGCCCAAACCTCCCTCCTACCTGCGTGCCTAATGCTCCCCATAACCTCACTTTTTAAACAGATTTGAATAAGTTTATTTTTATCAAATGTTGAATCCTAATTGTCAGGTAAATATAATGTTCATTAAACACAATAGAAGAAGTTAACACAGATACTTACAATTTCTTGCAGATTTCTTTGTTATCTTTCTTCAAATCATAAACAAAATATTTACTTTTGAACGCAACAAACTGTTAAGCGCATGTAACTTGACAACCAAGTGAAACGACAGCTGACACTTTTGATGAAAAGTGTTGCCAATTATAAAACTATAATGCTATGGTAAAAAACAAAATATATCTAGAAAAGATGGTGAGAAATGAGGGGGTGCCCAAACCTCCCAACTGCCCAATGCTCCCCTACCTCCCCTACATATATACATTTATATATATACACATTTATATATATGGGGAGGGGGGCAGGCACTGCATTTAGCCCCCCCCCCCCCATTTCCTTAACAGTTTTAAATAAACTTTTATGATAGCAACAGGGAAATTACCATTTTCCACTATGTAATATATATAAATATATATATATATATATATATATATATATATATATATATATATATATATATATATATATATATAATATATATATATATATTATATATATATATATATATATATATATATATTAGTTATTAGTAAGTAAAAACACTCATCTATTTTTTTCTTCCACAACTTGTTTAACCATCAGTAGGTTTTATCAGGAAGCCAATAACAAGTTGTTGAAGAAAAAATTAGATAAGTGTTTTTACTAATTTATTATTGCTCTGTTCTTTAAGAACATCCAACGTTCTATTTGTAGATATCTTAGAACATTGAGCGCTCTATTGTATATATATATATATATATATATATATATATATATATATATATATATATATATATATATATATATATATATATATATATATATGACTCAAATATATAAAATTGGTAAAAATTTAGTTAAGCATCTAAACATTGTATTGCCTAATGTTGGAGTTAGCCAACTTCTTGGAGTAGCCAAACTACATTCTGGAGGCATTGGAGAAGCACAATCATATACAGTTACCAAATTACTGCAGGAATAGAGAGTAGTAGACTGTATAAATTTTATGTGCTTTGATACAAAAAGGCCTACTTCATTTCACATTACGCCCTCAAATATTTGAACAAATCTTGGCTAGTGTGTTTAATGAAAGCATGTCAGTTGACGCCTCTGATCTAAACATTGCCATTTTTAAATATTTTTAACTGTTTTAGGAGTTTTTAAATCAATCAAACTACAAAACTAGAATTGGAAATCAAGAAGTTGCTGCACAGAACAACTAAAATGTGTTTATTTTTTTCATGCTGCAAACAATCAGATTCAAGATGGTTATCACAAATTCCTAAATTCAGGTACTATTTTTCCTGAAGTCATATCTGCTTTTGTAGTTAAGTTATGTCTCCTGGGGCCATGAACCATACCAGGTGGATGATAAAAGTTTTGTATACTTTTAAGTTCTGTTTAGATGTCAAGTTGTTGTGAGATCAATTTAACTTAACTTAACATGAGAAACTAGGATTGCATTCAATTTTTTTTTTCATGCGTGTTTACATCAAAGCATGGTTTTACATCAAAGTATAGCCTTGATGTATCTGCACTTTATAATGAGTTAAATTTATTAAAAAATCAATTTTGCTATATGTTAAAAAATTCTTCCATTTCCAAAGCAGCCAGAAATAAATTTACTAGTCATATGTGGTAAATTTGTAAAGAACTCATAGCTTTGACACTTTTTGATTCAGCAGTAAACACAAAGTTCAAACAAACCATGGTGGAGCCTTTACAAACATGAACAACCAAGCCAAGATAACCCTCCAAAGATGATACAGATAAATATTGAGAAGTCTGTCTGAATATATAAGATTTTGCTACAAAGAACTCCATATTGTTTTTCAAGCATCTGAATATTTTGTTGTAAATGACAACACAGAAATTGTTTTGATTGATTGTAAAATTCTTTAATTACACTGAAAAATCTCTAATTACAAAAACTAAAAACAACATCATCTTCAAAAAGTGCATGATCATAGATGCAAGAAAGAACTGCTGTAAGAAAATAAATTTAGCAATTTTTGACTTTTGTTTGACTTTAGTGAATATGTAACTACTACATGACAATACATTTTTAACATTGTTTCAATCATATTTAGAATTTTTGTTTCATATTAAAAAATTACAATATTATAAAAGTTGTATATAAAAAGAATTTCCTCATTATTTTGTATCCATATATGCATTTAAATCCCCACCAACATTTCATAATTACATTTTATGCACACATAAAAAGAAAAAACAAGAATAGAAAAAATGATATAAACTAATGTACAAAACACAAGTAAATTAAATATACCTCTGGAGGTAAATATTTTGCCAGGTAATTTTGCAATAATGGATCATCTAGGTATTGGTTTCCTAAAAAAGGTTTTTCTTGAACAAACCTACCAGTTTTACTTGATGCAAAATCCCCATGATACTTTAAGGTCCTTTTCAAATGTAATTTATTGTATACATTCAGCAATTTTCTTTTTACAGAATGCATTTTGCACTAAATATATCTTTTGAATAACATAAAATTTAATATAATTCAAGTTTAGACTTAAATGCATTCATTCAGTAGAGTATGTGTTGTGCTTTGCATTGGTCATATTAATCTAGCTATAAAATTGGTAGATATGTAAATTGTGCACCTCCTATATATGGTAACTACCATCAATTTTTAGACGCAATTTGTTTAAAAAGCTCAAACTTAAAAAAAGAATTTATTTATTTGTTACTTTTTAATATCAGATAAACATTGTTTATAAATTATCAAGTAGTGACAAAGAATATGGAGTTTTTTGCAGTCTAAATTTTTTTAAGTTTAGTTTTAATTAAAAAGTTTTCAAAAAAACAAAAACAATTATTGCTTTTCTTTTTAAATTCTTCTTCAATAAAAGTTTGTGATATTTTTCAACTTATGATCAAAATATGATCTTATGCCATAAGATCATATTTTGATATATAGTTATGGCCATAAAATCATATTTTATGTTGGTAGCTTACTATGGTATAAGAGGAGTTTCGAATTCCTGGTTCGCGTTTTTCCTTAAAGATAGAAAACAGTTTTCGTCTATCAACGGATTGAACTCTAATATTTGTGATGTCACTGTTGGTGTACCTAAAGGGTCTGTTAGGTCCTTTATTTTTTTTAATCTATATAAATAATTTATCCAAAGCTATAAAATTATGTAAAGCCTAACACTTCACTGATGACACAAAACTGCTTTATTTTAATAAGTCAATCAATAAAATAAAAAATATGTCAAATATGATCTAGAAAAGCTCTGTAACTGGTTAAATGCCAACAAAATTTAAATACAAGTAAAACTGAGTTGATTATTTTTAAACCAAGGTTAAAAAATCCTCCTCTTCAATTTAAAATAAACTGTAAAAAACTTTTCCCCCTAATATGTGTTAACTACCTAGGAATAAAGATTGAATAATGTTTAACCTGGAATGATCATGTTAATCATTTAACAATAAAATTAAATTGATCAAACGCAGCTTTGTCTAAACATAGACATCTTGTTTACAAAAAGACATTAAAATCTATATACTTTGCCTGATTTAGTTCACACCTCACTTATGGTTATTTATCTTGGGGACAAAGGTCTTCCATAAAGAAATGCCTCTCTGTTATTCCGAAAAAATCTATATGAATAATAAATTTTTTATCATATAACTCCCTCAAAATAAATTCATTCAAGGAACTCCAATTAATAAATTTTTCTAACTACATAAAAATTGAAAACTGTCTTTTTATTCACAGTTGCATTAATGATAAAATGTCTTATATTTTTACAGATTGGTGTACTCCATTAATACATGCTCATACCTAATCTACTACGATGTCTCAAAGAGGTGGATTCGGTGTTCAAGCTTTTAATACAAAATTTTATGGTAAACATTACTTTAAAAACTCTGCAAATAGTGACTGGAATTTCTTACAAAGTAAGCTAAATACTCTTCATTATTATGAATTAAATGAATAAAGTCTAAAAGAAAAACTTAAATTCTTTTTAAATTTACTTAGAGACAATAGTTTCCTATTAGTGTTATATTGTTATATTCATATATGTATATATATTCTATTTTATTTTTTGCTTTTGTTTGGGTTTGTTTTCATTTATTATTTTATTTGTATTTATTTTTTGAAACTTGTTTACTTTCTTGTCCTTGTCCTTTATGACCTTGTATCCTTTACAAAGTCCCTCTCCTCATTTTAGCAATGCTATATGAGAATGAACCTTTCATTCGGTATTAAATTATTTAACACCTTTGTATAATATTTACTGGTAAATATATTGATACTGTTGTTGTTGTATCATTGTTGTTGGTAGTTACCAAATTTAGAAGGTACGCAATTCTGCACATCTACCAATTTTATACCTAGATTAATATGATTATATCTAGAATACTATACATTTAATAAAGAAGAATTTTAAAAGAAAAACCTAGTTGTTGTAAGAAACCTTTCTGCCAATATGGGCTGCAAAAGTTTGTTACAACAATCAGTGATAGAGTAAGTATTTGCAGATATACATTTAGTGGTATCAGTATTTCAGTGAATTTTATTTTTTCAAATTAATTGATGTTTTTATTAGAAATCAATTAGGTTTAGGCCTTATCTATGTCATTAAAAAAAAAATAGAAGTACATGTTACAATGACATTGTAAAATTACATTGTCAATGTTGTTGAACAAATAAATTTGGAGAATATATCGTCGCAACTAAAAGGGGATGTTTAACACGTATCAATTTGTCGCAATTAACTATATTTTTCAATATAAACTCTGTTTGTACTTGCTTTATTAGAGTTTATAAAAAGTTATTTGATTAAATTTTAGATAAAGAATAAATTATGTTTTGTTTATGTGCAATTTTTGTTCCGTTCCTCAAACAAATTCCTATTCTGTAAAATAAACCTATATAGAGGACTCGTAGATAGTCGGTAATTATTGGGGGAAGAGATTAGATTAGATTAGATTAAAATTTATTAGAACAGTGATACATGTTCTAAAGGACACGCAGGTCCATAAAATATGAAGGACTCTGACAACGTGCCCTACAATCACATAATACAAATGCGAGATAATTTAAAATATATATTACAATATATATAAGACCATAGTTATAAAACAAAAACCAGTTAGCCGGATCAGTGGAGGATCATAAGAGGATCAGTGATATTTTCTAGGGGTGCACCGATGCCTACTTCGACTAGCAGTCGAGAAAGCGAATTCTGTGGCATTGAATTAGCATCGACTAGCAGTCGAGAAAGCGAATTCTGTGGCATTGAATTCGCGCGTATTTAATAGCGCGCTAAAATAGCATAATTTATCTTTTATTTTCCAGGTTTTAAAAAAGTTTTGTCCAAGAGACAAATTAATAAGCAAGTTGAAAAAGTTCTTATTTACGTAAAGGAAAATATTGTACTTACAAGTAATAATCTTCGCTAAGTAAGTCTCGCTAAAACTAAAATAAGTCTCGCTAAAACGAGTTTTTCTAATATTCAGACACCACTCTTGGCTGAGAGATTGATCTTGGTAAAAACGCATGTAATTGCTGTAAAATGTGTCTGGACGATTAGCCATTATACCGAGATCTCGTCTCGGTAAAGGACAAAATTCCTCATATAATTAGCCCCTAAAGTGATGCGTTAATCACAAGAATTTCGCAAAATTACGCTGCCTTGAACAAATTTAAAAGCTGAAACTGCTCATGAACAGCTTTTTTAGGTGTAAAAATGTTCAATTTAATATATAAAAAATTACTATAATATACAGCATTGGCTATAATTAATAACGAACCCTAAACTTATTGATTAGTATATCGTTATTGTTCTTTTTATTTTATCAAAATACTTTTGGTAAGTTTAAAAAAGTTTTTTTGATAAGTTTAAAAACTGAGAGTTCAACTACCATTCATACTTTTTAAACCTGTATAAGTTAACTACTTGGCTCGGCTTGTCTACTGGTTTTAAATGATAAATACTCAAAACAATATTCAAAAAAAAAAATTCATTTTCGCGGATGTCAACAACTATAAGTAAATTACAAACGATGGCAAAGTTAGTGCCTATTTTTCTTATTATATACTGTTGTTTTTTTAATATAATACGCTCAAACTCTCGAGAACTTACGCTCCTTAAGTCAGATATACGAGACTCCGAAGTGGGTACCATATTTTATATACTTTGAAATATTTTAAATTTTTTAACTAATTATTCAAGAACATTTAAAAAATTCTAAAATTTTCTAGAACCCTAGAGCATTAAAAGATTTTCCAGAACTTTACGATATTCTGAGTTTGCAATTATACAAGATTTTTTGTTACAAAATTTATAGCTCAACTGAACGAAAATACAAGCTCAGAAATTCAAAAGTCGATCTTAAAATCAGAATCGATCAGAAAATTGGCAACTAAAAACTTTTAGTTGCCAAAATTTGTTTTAATTTAACGGTTGCGAAAACTGATTTTTTTTTCCGAAATAATATAGAACTTTTTGACTAGGAAACAAAAAAATTACAAATTTGAAGCTCGCTACTATTGAAAAAAAAGAGGCTTAGGTAGACCTGCTTTCTATTTAAAAAACATTGTGAGAACCATTCAAATAAGTTAATAACTGGTTTATTAAAAAAAATTATAAAAAAAGTTGACGAAGTGTTTTACAACATATTTGTAAGAGTTTAAATTTTAAAAACTTTCATATTCAATATTTATCAAATAAAAAAAGGAGAGAAAACTAATCTCGCATATCGAAAATTACGGACTCCCTAAAAAATTATTATATAAAACAAATAATATTAACAAAAAAAAAAAAAAATATTAGTAAAAACACGAGACCAAACTGAAATTAGAGCCATCTGCATAAAACGAAATTAAAACAAAAGAAGTCCTTCAGTGTTTCATCATCCTTTAGTAACAATTTCATCGTTTCTTACGCTTTTGTTTCATTACATTCCTGGTCCTGACAATGATTTATCCATAAACCTTCGCTTAACAAAACACATCCACCACTTGAATAAAAAAATTACAAGAGCTTAACATAAATTTGTAATCTAAAATTATAATATTTTCTGTATAAAATTCAAAAAACAATTATTTTTAGAAAATACTTTAAAAAACCTTTGAAGGACGATTTGTTGCTGGATCATAAACTTTCTCAATAAGTCTTTGACCAAGTTCTTGTCGTAGTTGTAAAAAGTAGGCACGAACTTGATCTACAAATAAATTATAGTTTTTAGAAGTTCTAAGGCTAAAATCTGATTTTTTTTTACTTGTTAAATTTATGTATAATTGCATAAAACTTGATACTGTATTTAATAAACAAACACGAGGAAATAAAAATCAATAAAAAAATAACTAACAAGAAACATGGCCCGGCTAAAAAAAATTTAACGTACTCTCAGAGAACACAAAATACATTAAAAAAATTATAAAGCTTAGAACACTTCTCTGGGTTTTATTATGGGTTTTTTATAAGAAAAACTAAATAAACAATAATGATTCAAAATGTCCTAAACTTCAAAAACTTTAGGCCAAAAAGTGTTTCTTATTTAAAATACAACGTGAAGTCGAATAATATTTGTGTTTTAGTAATTAATGCTTGTTGCATTTAACATAACACGAAACAATTAAATAAGTTGAAACTATTTAATCATAAAACAAAACGTAGACATTTATCATAAGATATCATTTTATCAAAGTCATAAACACTAAAAGAGTTGGGAAAAAAAAAACTGTACCAAGCTTTATAAGTAAAAATACTTTATAAATTTTTTATAAATTAAAATAGTCAACAAAATTCAAAAGATTATTTATATTTAACTTTTAAGTGAAAAATACCGGCTTCATTTTTATCCTGAGGCTTGCCATATAGTGCATTTAATGGAAACTTTGCATCACCAGGAATATCGAAGTTCAAAATAGCTAATGTTGCCATTTCTTTTTTGGCTTCTTCTTTAGTTGCAATCTAAAATACATTTTTAAACTTTTTAAAACTGAAAAAAAATAATTTTTAAACATAAAATAATATAATAATGAAAACTAAACATAAAATATCAAGTCAAACCTAAAATAATTTATGTTTAGCTTTTTTTTCAATCAAATCTAACTTATCAATTACTTTCTGTTTTGGTTTACGTAACGTTTTTGTTTGTTTGGCGCTTAAAAGCGTAGAGTATCATAGAACAGTTAAACTTGTCAGTAGTAGCTCAACAAGTAGAACAGTTAAACTTGTCAGTAGTAGCTCAATTTAAAAATACAGAGTATGTAGCAACATACCCAGTTTTCAACAATATTTAAGTTTCTTTGCAATATGGAAATATCTGGAAATATTTTTTGAACAATTCTCTAGAATTTAAAAAGGAATGTTATTTGTGTGACAATTACTTGAAATTTGATCCGTTAAAAAAAAATTCTATTTCTAAGAGTATATTCGTTGATAAGTTTTAAATTAAAAAGATCTTTAACAATTGGGGGGAGGGAGGAGGGGTGTATAGATTGTTTTTCCATATATAAATTAAACATAAAGTTTTAAAATTGTTGAGTTCAAATATATTTAAAATTCTCATTTCAATAAAATAAGAAAAATGAGAAAAACAATCAGCAAAGTTAAGTTCAAGTTCGCTTAGCAAAAAAAAATATTCCCTCAAACTTGCCTTAAATCTTTATAGATGAAATTGAATTAAAAAGGGTTTTGGTTATTAAATTGTTAGGTATTTATCTTGATGAGAACATTACTTGGAATCAACATAATATTTATGTATGCACTAAAGTCTCTAAAAACATTGGAATTTTATAGTTAGACTTAAGGAAATATAATTCAACTTATTAACTCTCTCACTTTATTTTATTGCAAAACAATTTGAACAAAAAAATTGAATGAAAACATCAACTTAAAAACCCTTTGAAAAATATACTTAAATTTTTAATAGTATGCTAAATCAAGAAGCAATAAATTAAAAAGAATGTGGTAGTTGTTAAATATTTTTTAGTATTTTTTTAAGTTTTTTTTTAGTTTACTTGTTTGTTTTTTTGTAGATTTTGTCTTCATCATTAGGTCTATAGAGCGTGTTTTTGGTAAAATATTAAAGTATCGATGATTATGTTATCATCTATTCTAATTTATTAATTAAAATAACTATATCCATTTTCTTTGTTTTATTTTAAATGCATTTTATGTTTTTAATGTTATAAACTGTATAAAATTAGTAATTAAATTAAAACAGTAATAAAACAACAGCGAAGTTGTTTTATATAACCAAAAGTTTTTAATATCAACTTCAAAGTATTGTTTTAGTGTTATTTTATATAGCTTTTTACAATAACAATTTGATACGCTTTAAAAATAAAAGGTATTTTATCGTCAGCATGAACGTTAAATAGTTTTTTATAACTGTTAAAAGTAGTTTAAATATTGTAATATTTGCATTTTTAACTTTTACTTTTTTAAGTATCATGTTATGTAAAAACTAAAATTATTATTATAATAGTATTAATTACATTACTTGCACTTTACATTATATCAGCAACTTAAGCAACTTTAATTTATAATTTAAGCTGTGAATTATAAGAGTAACATAAGTTTTTTAAACCTCGCTAAACAAGAATATTATGAGATTATTTAAATATATAAATAAATATGTTAAAAAAAATAGCAATATATAATTAATATACAAAAGATGCAATTTTGTAATAGTACAACCCCTTTTGTGTTAATTAAAGCACTGTATTGTTACACTTAACAATTGTCTTTTCTTCAAAACCCAACAATTAAATTGTTGTAAAAGAAAAACGCAACATCTGCAAGTCTTCCATTACCATATAAACATTTATTCTTTATACACATTTTTGGACATTTTTTAAAATCTAATACACTAAAAAGAGAAACCTAAATAAAAGGTTTAAATCTAAATCATTAAAAAAATTGTGTGTTTTAAATAATGCTTTAAAAAAACCAAATTAATTTAAAGATAAAATTAAAAATTAACAAACCATAAACTAAAATGAATGATAAAATAAATAACGGATAAACCAGAAAAAACAAAAGCATAAAACATATATTTTTTAATTTGGAAGTGTCTTAATTACAAGTTTAAAATTAATTTAATTTAAAAGCATTTCCATTAATAGTTTAACCCTATTTTTATGTTAGGGTACAAACGGACCTGAAGAGTTTTTGCATTATATATTAATGCAGTTAGTATTTTTTTTTCAAAGTTATATATATATATATATATTTATATATATATATATATATATATATATATATAGACACACACACACACACACACACACACACACACACACACACACACACACACACACACACACACATATGTGTATATATGTGTATATATACATACATGTTTAGAAAAAAAAGAAATGTATTTAATTTTGTAATTTTATTTTGTTTTATTGTAAAACAAAATAAAATTATGTTGGTTAATCTTTTTAAACAACAATTTTGTTAAAAATGTCCTACTATTAGATAATTTCTTTTTAATATTTTATTTGCTTTGTAGAAATGAGATAATATCAAAGTTTTTAACTTTTAATTAATTAAGTTTTAAAGTATTAAATAACTAAATGGATTAAATAACTTTGAAAGTTTTTTTTTTTTTTTTTTTTTAATAACTTTTAATTCTCTTTCTATTTTATTGTTTGTTTAATTTAAATTTTAGATTAAGTTTGCACTTGTTTATTCAGCTCATTTTTTCAACACGCTAACCTAAAACATGCAAAGAGATGTAGCCAAGTTGTCAAAACAAAATATTATATGCGTGGTCATATAAGGCATGCTACCACACCCCATACCTGAGAAGGCTTGCACATGTACTTATAACAACTTAAATTAAAAACTCATACGTGTGTGTGCATAAAACTACCAAAATCAGATTATTTTCTATGTCATGTGTTTGACATTAAAAATACACTGTTTTTTTTGTTCATTCATTCACAATTTTTTATTAAAACAAATCAAAATCAAACTGTTATAAATTTAAGTAATAAATAAATATAAGTATTTTAGGCTTTAAACTGTGTCTGTAACTCAATGAATTAACTTAAATTTGGTTGCGTCATGTATTTAATATAGTTTTTTAAAAGTATTTTAAATATAGTTGTGTAATATATTTGATTTAATGTATTTGATGAGTTTTAATATGAAAAAAAACTTGCAGTTCAAGTAAATTTTATTAGTTCAAAGAATATTTAAAAAATCTTCAAATTACATAAATAGTTACAAAAAAAAATAAAAAATACCTTGTTTTAAAATTACTTTACTAGATTTATGTTTTAAAATTACTTTTGGTTTATTTCCAATTTGCCTGCATTATCAACAAAGTTGTAATGTTTAGAAATGTTTTTGATATTTTTGCATCCTTTAAAAAATTTCTTTCAAACCTTTTTTTTTGGTCTCAATATAAGTAGATTCAAAAAGTTTTTGTTTTTTAATTACATGCATCCTAAAATTCTTTCACATTCTTTACAGATTATATTATTTTATATTCCACGGTTTATATTAGTTTATATTATATATTATATTTATATTTTATACTATTTTATATTTCAATCATACTTTCTTCACAGATCTATTATTAATTAAATTTCTTACTTTGCTTTTCAATGTGGCTTTCTCCTTAGCAGAAAAAAATTCCATGTTTTTTTTTTGCTAAGGAGATTCATTTAATATAGTTTTTTAAAAATTTGACTTTCAGTTGTGTGATGAAATGCATTACTTGCTTTTGAATTGACTGTAAGCATTGTCGAAATATTATATTTATATTATATTGGGCTTATATTCGTTACTGTGTCCGGAAAGGTTTTAACAATCTTTTCCAAAATCGGAGCAAAAAGAAACTTGTCATGTTTGCTCACATCTATTTCAAAAGGCCATACTTTTATCAATTTCACAGTGCTAAATTGCTGCTGTAAAAGTTGTGATATAAGATTGGCTGAAATAAGATGCCTGCGGTTGATCCTGTTCAAAATAGTGCAATTCTCTGCAAAGCCAACCTGGCAAAGAGCATTAGAATAAAAGAATAATTCTTTTTTGAAACACTCATATCGATATTTTCGCCAAATAAAATCTGTGTGTATATATTACCTTCAATAGACAATAAATTACCTTCAACATAAATTACCTTCAATAGGCAATAACAAGTGACCTTTTTTCCAGCCCTTTAGATTGTCTTCAATGGTTCTGTTTGATTTTTTTATTTTCACCCAAGCATGCCAAGAAATGTTCATATCAAAACTCAATTGATTGCTTACCAACTCAATATATGTTGGCAAATTCTGCAAGTCTCTGAATTGTGCGCACTTGTTTTTAAAGCATTCTGTAAATGGCATTTTTTTTTTTAATTATTCACCTCCCCAAGGTCCGTTTTTTTTTTTTTTTTTGTCAATTGTGGTACAATCCTCTCTCAACTCTTTAACTCCGAAACACGAACCTTGACAAGCAAGGCCGCTGCGAGGAGAAATTAAGTTGAGGGTGGTACTTCCAGGGACATGGTGGGAGTCGAACTCCGAACCTCTCGCTTACAAAGCAAGCGCTCTTACCACTACACCACTACCGCATATTTAAGTTTAACTACAGATATAGAATACATATAGTTTATAGACAATAGTCATTTTTCATATTTTCTGTTACTTAATTAATTTGCATGTTTAAAAGTAAACAATAACCTTTTCTTTTAACAATTAAATTTTTGAACTCAAATAACAAACTTTTGCCACTAAAACTTGTGAACTTTGTTACGTTTGTTAATTTTGATGTGCATCAATTACATGTCAGTTAAATGATTATTTTAAAATATGATCTATGTTATTTTAAAATGCATCAATATTTTTAACTTTAAGTAACAATATTTGCAATTAACTAATTTACAATAAATTAATTAATTTACAATAAATTAATTAATTTAGAATATTTACAATTAATTAATTAATTTACAACTTTTGTTTAATGATAAAAAAAAAAAAACTGAAAATCTTTTTAAGTTTTTAATTTTTCCATGATATTTGTCACATATATAGACGTATTTATTACATTTTTAATGCTTTAATTAATTTTATATCAAAAAACTAATTTTTTGAAACTATATAACATAATTTTCGATAATCAATCAGTAGTTTGAATAAATTCAGCCTACTTTTTCTTATTCTTGTTTAAAAACAAGTAAATATTATTTGCACCTCATTAAACTCCTAGACTAGGTCGCATGTTTTGTTAAACAACTCATACTTCTCAAATAATTTAATAACTTTTTTTCATAAATCATAAATTTTAATATATATAGATAATATTTATAGACAAAGTCATTAAATTCAACTGATTTTGAAAATCCAATTTTGAAAATCCAACTTTTTAATGTAATGAACTTACATTACATTTTAACAGCAATTAACTACTATTTAGGTTAAGAGTTAACAGAAAACAAAAGAGTTAAAGAGTGAGAAAAAAGAATTAAAAAACTGTAGATTGTATGGGACAGGAATGCAAAAAGATGAGAAAGGATTCTATTGCAATGTTACAGTAAAAGAATTTGACATAGCTCAACAACAAGTACAATAAAAAGTAATATATACATACATTTAACCAGTTTACTTATTAAAAAACCTAATTAAAAAGTAAAAATCATGTTTTTCATTATCATTCTTTTAAATCTTTTTATTCTAATAAATAAATATCTAAAAAAAACTGATATTATTTTTTGATAACTGTGCCTTTGTATTAAACCCTTGTATAGAATACACATGGTAGCATATACATGGTTTAGTTAAATTGTCATATTATTATTTAGATAATGGCAACCTGTACTTGGCTTACCTTCTCGTGATGCCAGCTGTTATAACTAATTTTATAAGCTTCATAGCTGAGGTTATGCAAGACTACTATTTAGATTATTAACTGCAAAGTTAAAACAAATGCAAAAGTAGACCAACTATAACTTGTTTTACAGGTCCTCATTTCTAGTATAAATATAATATGTTAACTGTTTTTTATTTGTAACACAAATACCTTTTGTAACTTCTTGAGACATTCTGTAACATACAATGTAAGATAAATTAATACACGATCAGCTGGAGTCTAAAAAAAATATTTGTTCATAATAAAAATTATAATTACAAAATACACGATTCTCTGATTTGAGTTTAAGCGCTGCGCACGCATGTTAAATGACATGCGCAAACTGAGCGGAGGTAAACAAACATTTATTTTTATAATTTGACTTGAGTTACTGCGAGAAGGTCATAAAAGAAATATAAATTTCTACTCATTGTGCTGTTAAAGATTGTAAAAATGGTCAATATAGACTTATTAATGGAGACAGAAAATTTTCAAAGTTCACGGGACAAGAAGAGAAGAAAACTGTAATTGCATAGAACCTTTTAGGTATAGATCAACTAGACTACTTCTTTCATAATAATAGTGTTATATAACACTATAATTATAGAGTATTATGTACATATTATATGGATGTTGTGTAAATTATTAGTATTAATAGTGTTATAATACACTACATAGTGTTATATAGAATAATGCATAATAACAGTGTTATAATACACTATAATTATAGTGTATTATAATTCTATTATAATACACTATAATTATAGTGTATTATAACATTGTTATTATGCATTATTCTATATAACACTATATAATACACTATATAATACACTATATAATACTATTATAATACACTATAATTATAGTGTTATATAACACTATTATTATGAAAGAAGTAGTCTAGTTAATCTATACCTAAAAGGTTCTATGCAATTACAGTTTTCTTCTTCTCTTCTTGTCCCATGAACTTTGCAAATTTCCTGTCTCCATTTAATAAGTCTATATTAACCATTTTTACAATCTTTAACAGCACAATGAGTAGACATTTATATTTCTTTTATGACCTTCTCGCAGTAACTCAAGTCAAATTATAAAAATAAATGTTTGCTTACCTCCGCTAGGTTTGCGCATGTCATTTAACATGTGTGCGCAGCGCTTAAACTCAAATCAGAGAATTGTGTATTAGCTAAGCAGGCCTTGAAATGAATAAAAACTGCGCGACGCATAAGTACGACGTGATTTTTGACGTCATTAAATTCTTTTTATTTGCTTTTCATATTTATCGACATTAACTGCACCAATTTATTTAATTACCGCAAAACTACTTTAAATCGTTTATGTAGAAATGTTATTATTTAAAAATGTTTTGGAATGTTTCGTTTTTTAAAATGTAAAAACATTTGTTTATTTTCTCGACGTTTGTCACGTTTTGTCTATACTAAACAAATAAAAAACATTATAACTTAAATTTAAAAAAGATTATAAAATATGCTAATATTTGATTTTTTTTTTCTTAAATATGTAATTTAAAGTTTTTCAAATAATTATTTTTTCTTTTTAAAAAGTCAGAGAGTAATAAACTGGAAATTTTATTATTGTACGATTAAAAACTATGCAATAGCTAATATTTTTACTAGCGATTTTATATAATATTTATTTATTTATTTTTATTTATTTATTTTCATAAAGCGGTTGATAAGCACAATCACTCGTATTATTAAAAAACTTTAACGAACGTTTTGAATAGATTTTTAATGTTTACAAGGAATTTTATTTTTGGTAAAATAAAATAAAATAAAATGTTAGAATAAAAATCTTTTAGGTATAAAAGAAATATTTCAGCAAAAAAAATATTCTTAAAAATTATTATTAAAAATTATTCGAAAAACTATTGACGTTCTATTTTTCAGCAGCTGTTCTTGAGCACGCTTCGTTGAGTTTCGGTAAATTTTAACAAAAAAGCGATTGTTGTTATTTAAGTTTTTTTCGAGTTACTTTTTACAAAAGTTTTAATAACTGTACTTTTTTATTGAATCAAGTAGAATACGTTTTAATATTAATCCTTTTATTTTTTTTATTTGCGCTTACCAAATTTTAAAATGTTTCCTCGAAATTACTCTTAAATACTTTAAATTCGTCTAACAGTTAACAAATATTTTTAAATCTATGGAATAATTTTAAAACCTAACAAACCCCCGTAAAATAATTATTTAAGTTAAAAATCTGAAACTAAAAGAAAGTATTTTTGTTCAATTTTATCGACAACATTGCTATTGCTGATTAATTTTATTAAAATGCTAGCTTAAAAAGATTTAAACTTTTTTTTAATCTGATTTTTTTCTACTTGTAAATAATGAGCATGTTTAATTTTTTTGTAATTCAAACTTTTATATCAACTGCGTGCGGTTTTTAAAATACTTTATTAAATGTTAAAATAATCGTAAATTACTTCATTCAAATTCCGCTCAAAAATATCTTTAAATATACTCGAACAAAAAATTTTTTGCTCAACGCAAATAGCCCAAGCTACACGCAAAATCGCTCTTGGACAACGTAAAATTCACATCGCCCGACGCTTTATCGCAAGGCCTGGCTAAGAGTTACTATCTAATATCAAGTTGGAGTCACTAGTATCAGTTTTTTTGCTATTTATTTTAGGTATTAAATAGATGTACTCAATGCTACATAGGCAAAGAACATCAAAACTTTTTAATAAATAAAACCGACATGGAAAGTGTCAACTTAGAATAACACATAGGGGAGATTCCATGTGTAAACATCCAGGGCATGCAATCCTAAGTCTCAGATTTTGCTGATTTTAAACTACTTAAAGATTTTAGTAAATTATGAACATCCTGAAAATTTTATCGTCTAATTTCAATCGGTTCCTAAGATATAGCTATTTTAAGTTTGCCTCCAACCAACAAAAATCTGCCATTTTCAAAAATGGTTTTGGTCCTAGTTTCTGTTATATGTGTGTTGGAAAGTTAAAAACTTGTACCTTTACATATTTTGGGCCAATGAATTTAATGAAACAACTTAAAATGTTTAAAAACAAGCATAACACTTAAAATTTGAACGTTTACCACAATTTTACTGGGGCGAGTCCAATCACAAAAATGCCAATGTAGCTTGATTTTTTTTTTTTTTTTAGAAGTTGTCCTGAATAATTAAACTATAGTTACTACAAAGAATTGGAAAGTGGTCTTTTTTAAAACAGAAATAAAAATATGGTCAAATCTACTTAAAGGAATCCCAAACTCCCAACACATGTTGTGTTCATATTAAAGATGTTAAAAAAAAAGGTTTGAACCAAATTTTTTTGATTAAAAATAAATAATGAATGCATACCGTGAAAAACAAATGTTGTTGTTTTTGCCGAAGCTCGTCTTCTCCATTTTTTTCAACTACTCGGATTCTTCAAATTATGCGTCGCAATCTACAGACTTTGGCAATTCCTTTGAAGCGCGTTTAATTCATAAAAGTTTTAGTATTTGATGTCACGATAGACTTTTAACAAAAGAAAAGTGTAATTAAACTAAGTTGCGTTTTTCTACTGTAGTATTTTTTTAACATACAGCAAAACAAATTTATTGGTATTATTTTTCTAAACATCGCAAAAAAAATTTTGTAAAAAGTAAAAACAATAATTATTTTTATTTTATAGGAGCAACTTATTTTTTACAGATATCTTAATAATTTTTAGATTTATATATCTTACTTATATTTCTTTAATTATTTAAATTAAAACAAATATTAAAGCTTTACTTACCAATCTCATGATTTTCATACGAGTATTTTACATTATATAGAACATTTTATATACGGTCTTTTGTTTTAGCACAAGAGAGCGCAGTATTATATATTCTGATTCTTAATTATTTTTATTTAAACAATGGGAACTATTTTCTAACTTCTCTGGTTATTTTTACGCTATGACAATTTTTTGTTTTTCCGTTGAAAAAAAGTATTTATTAACAATTACTTTCATAAACTAACAGTATTAATTAGTAGTGATCGACCGAAATTCGGTTCGGTTCCGGTTCCGGTCATAAATTTGGCCGGAATCGAAATTCCTGTTTCGGTTCCGGCTAGATTTGAGATTTCGGTTTCGGCCGGAATTTCGGTTCTAAATGCTACCGAAAATAGATATTATAAAACTTTATTTTAAATAAATTATTTAGCATTGTAGCGTAAATATATTTTGATTAAAAAAATTTAAATAATTTTTTTGCTAGTTATTTCAACTTCTTATATTATTTTTTGCGTCCGATCGCGTTGTTACTTTTATCTGGTTTTTAATTATCATGTTTAAAATATCACGATCTACAAATTTAATGACGCTACAATGTTATCTACATTGTAGAGTCATATGTTTATGGACTTGATTATTTATTTATTTTAATTATCGCATGGAATTGGTAACGGTAAAATCTTTACGAACTTGGTGATTTTTTTTTAAATTATCACGTGGAATTTGTTTGAAATAAATTAAAAAAGTTTTTATTGGTTTCATTCATTTTTTTAAAGCAAGTTGTTTTAATGTTTTCTCGTCGTTAAAACATTAAAACAATAATGTTTTCTTGTCGTTATAACTTTTTTAATGTTTTCTCGTTTAAATTGTTAATTGTCTTTTTAACGAACTTTTTAATGTAACGTAAGAAATTTTTCTTAAATATATATATATATATATATATATATATATATATATATATATATATATATATATATATATATATATATATATATATATATTGTTAAGTTAACAACAATATTAATACAAATTAATATAATTAATAATTAATATAATTAACAAAGAACTTGTTAATTATATTTTAAATCCTTGTTCTTGACTCAAACTAGCAACATTAAAAAACTCATCTGATTAAGTTCTTCGATTTCATTCTAATAAAATGAGCTCAAACCGAAAAACAAGTTTAGTGTGGAAGTACTTCATAATTGAAGCAAACAATCCAAGAATGGTTCAGTGCAAAATCTGCAACAGCAAAGTTTCAAGAGGATCTGACGACTCAAAAAAACAAGGATTAAGTGGACTCACGTCACACCTGAAGAATCATCATCCTGACATCAAACTTACGCCTGAAAAAGCAGAAAATCCAAAGGCAAATGAAGAAGCTGACTTAAATTCCAACAAGAGAAAGGCAGTTACAATCTTCAACATGCGATCAAAAAAACAAAGATCCGACATGTTACAATCTACAATTCCAAACTGGGTTCAAGCTTCTTCAAAAATTGACTCTAATTCTGAAAAAGGCCAAAAATTTCACAAGTCAATTTTTGAAATGATGATTCTTGACCTCCAACCATGGTCTATTGTCAATGATGCTGGATTTTTGAGGCACCATGCTCTTATTGCTCCAAATTACGAAATTGCTAGCGAAAAATACTACAGAAGTTTACTGGATCCGACTTACGAAAAAATTAAAGTTGCTCTCAAGGAAAAGCTGGTTCAATCAGAAGCTGAAAATGTGTCTGTCTGCCTTGATGCATGGTCATCATTTCATCATGGCTATCTGGGAATGACTGTTCACTTTATTTCCAAAGACTGGAACCGTGTCAAATTCTGCATCTCTTGTTCTCCATTTGATGAAAGTCATACTGCAAAAAATATTTTCAAAGAGATCAAAGCAGCAGCAGAGGAATGGGAAATTTCTTCAAAAATTGGAGTTTGCTTAAGAGACAACGCAGCAAATGTAAAAGCAGCCTTCAATGAGCCAAGCTGTAATTATAAGTCAGCTGGATGCCTTAACCACTCCCTTCAACTTGTGATAAAAAAAGACCTATTATCAGATCCTACCATCAACGAACTGATTGAAAAGAGTCGAAAACTTTGTTCTTACGCATCCCATTCTATTGGTTTCTACACTGAACTTTACAGACAGCAAGAAATCCAAATGGATAGAAAAGACAGACTTGGCTTAAAAAACGATGTTGCCACAAGATGGAACTCTACCTATTACATGCTTGAGCGAATTTTACACCTGAAACCAGCCATTGCTGCAACCTTACTCAAATTTCCTTCTGTGGGAATTGAGTTTTCCGTCCAAGATTGGAGCCTCTATGAAAAAGTGGTGAGGATTTTAAGTGTTTTTGAGGAGGCAACAAAAATGTTGTCAGGTAGTGATTCTTGTATCAGTTCCTGCATTCCAATTGTGACAACAATAATTAAAGCTTTGGAAACAACCTCCGGCGACGTCAGTGTTCAGAAATTGAAAATAGCTATGAAAAATGCAATGGAAAAACGTTTTTCAGCAATTGAAAAAACAGAACATTATTCAGTTGCTACTTTACTTAATCCAAAATACAAATGGTATTTTTTCCGATCTCAAGCTGCTTTGCAAAATGCCAAACACATTGTCATGTCCCAAATGGAGAATTTTGAACCTCTTGAAGATGAATTGGCTCCTGTTACTCAAATTCTATCTGGTGACAATGAAAAAAACACGGCATTCTCGCACATAATGTCAAAAATTATTGCACAGTCTCAAACAGGACCAAATGAGCATTCATCTTCCAAAATGACGAGGGAAGTGTTGAAGGATTTTTTGGATTGTCCAATGGCTTCTCATTGCCTAGAATTTTGGAAAAACTATGAAAAAAATGCGACTAGCAAAATCAAGTTAGCATTGACTAAGGTGGCAAAAAAGTACCTCACACCACCCCCAACATCCACAGATGTTGAAAGATTGTTTTCTACGGCTGGAGATATTCTATCTAACGAAAGAAACAGACTCCTTCCAGAAAATTTGGAAAAACTCCTTTTTTGTCGAGAAAATCTTGCAGTTGTTGGATTCTGCTATTAATCATTTTTTATTAATTTAACTTTGTGTTTTAATTGGAATAAACTTGCAAACAAAAACTATTATTTATTTTCGGTTCCGGTTTCGGTTTCGGCTCTGGTTAGGGTTTACTTTCGGTTCCGGTTCCGGTTAGGAATATTTAAAATCTATTTTCGGTTCGGTTCCGGTTCCGGCAAAATTTCAGTGCCGGTCGATCACTATTAATTAGAGATATTTAATGAATTGTTAACTTTTTTTATTATAAAATTATTTTGATCACGCTGATTTAATTTAAATTGCTAAATTTGCTGAATTGGATACGGATAAAAAGGAAATACCATTTTATTTTACATTTGATTTTTGATAATGAAATTTTTAAAATGTCAGCAACTCCATACCAATTAGATCCTGTTAAGATTATGAAAAAAAATACAAGAATACACTAAACAATAGTTTAGTGTATTTTTGTACTTTTTTTTTAACACTTGGCAGTAGTATCAGATATGAAAATTCGTGAAAAGATATGCAAGATCCTGATTTTGCATTAAAAGTACAATTAATTGCAACACAAGTCGGCATTATAAATCTTGATTATATGTTTACTGTTCAATATTTTATAACCATCAAATAAAAAACATGAAGTTTGTATATTTTTGCCCGTTTTATACAACTAATATTTAACCAAAATACGGACAAATTATTATTAAATAACACAATAATTAACACATTAATTAAAGGCAATAATTCAAGATAGATGGTAATTTAAATTGTTAAAATGTCATAACGCGCATTAAAAAACATATTATATTTGGTATTTCCAAATTTGTGTTGTAATTGGCATTTGTCTCTTAACATGAAAAATTAAAAATTTCTAAAAACACAATTAACAAATACAAATTTTCAAGCAATTTTCTCTTCCAATTCTCATTTATTCAAAGAAAATTAAACTATTAAACTTTTATTTCTCTCATCTAAAAAAAGAACGAGTGACGCAAAAAATATATATATTCTTTACAACTCTTATTCATTCAAAGTTTAATTGCGCGAAACTTTTCTTTCTCTTTTGTTCTACTCTTTTTTAAAAAGAGCGCCCGATGAAATAAAAACTTTTATTTTTTAATATATAATTATAGTTTGAGATAAAATTAAATTAGAAATAAATCAACAATGAGCAAAGCAACGAGCAGATTAATCTGGAACTATTTTGATATTTATGAAAATAATCAACATAAACAACATTACCAAATAAACATAAACAACATTATCAAATAAACAACACAATCTCGCATAATTTTAGAGGCATATTATTTTTATTGCTTAGTCGTTCTAAATAATAAGTAAATTTAGTTCAAGTTAATAATTCAATATTTACAGTTGCAATATAATAAAGAAATGGTGTTTAATACTGAACTTTTTATTTAGTTATTTATTTTTTTACCTACATTTGTTATAAAAAACTTTAGAACCCCCGTCATTAAAATAATTTGTTTTAAATATATTTCGACGTGATTATTCAAACTAATTTTTTTCGTTTGACTTTCCGAACTTCATGCAAAGCAAATTGAAACCAAATATCGTCTAACCAAATAAAAAAGCTGTTACTAATTTTATACGGGTAATTAATGTAAAACAATTTTTGAGATAATAAATATTCATAATTTATAAACATTAAATATATGGCGCAATAACAATTTATAGCAACAAACCAGCATAAAATATTTAAGGTTTTTAATATCTTTTTAAATATTAAAAGTAGAAAAAAAAAACAACTAAACAAATAATCAAAAAAACTTCGACTAAAAATAAATAAAAATATTTTCAGAGTTTCTTTTGTTAAAAGTCTACCGTGACGTCAAATACTAAAACTTTTATGAATTAAACGCGCTTCAAAGGAATTGCCAAAGTCTGTAGATTGCGATGCATAATTTGAAGACTCCGAGTAGATGAAAAAAATGGAGAAGACGAGCTTGGGCAAAAACAACAACATTTGTTTTTCACGGTATGCATTCATTATTTATTTTTAATCAAAAAAATTTGGTTCAAACCTTTTTTTTAACATTATCTTTAATATGAACACAACATGTGTTGGGAGTTTGGGATCCCTTTAAATTTATTGCTTAAAAAACAGGTATTTTGATAAATTAAACTATACAAAAAGATGTGATAATTTGACAGTTCTGTAGCTGAAACAGTTTTGGTTATATCCAAATGTTCTTTTAGATGTTGTTGAATTGCTGTTTCTATTTTTTTAGTAGTTTTATGATTTAGAAATGTTTATAAGTTTGTAAATTAAAGTTAGAATGCTTACTAATTAAGTTAAAATTTCTAATCCTAAACAACCTTGACCCCATGAACACATTGAATGAATCATAGATTTTTCTTGCATCTTTTTTAGAAATAATAAATAATAGTATATTGATAAAATGGAATCTTGTGGGTTTGGAAAAGTTTTAAAAGATGAATGTCACAAAATATGTTTTGTTCGAAAACAAGGATTAAAAGATTTTTGTAATCTAGAAAAGGACTTTCAAGATACTTATATTTGGAGATCTAGTTTGCTTGAGACTACATCATACGAAGAGATTTGTTATCATCATAAGCAGGTTTTTGGACCAATATTTCTACTAAAGAATGATAAGTGTTGTGATGTTTTAAAAAGACACAAAAAGAAGGTTAAAGGTAATATCAGGCTTGGTCGGGAAGCGGGAGCGATCGCTCTCGATTGCTGACCACGTAAATAATATTTAGTTGCGAAAAGCTGGCCAGATTTTTTAGTCGTTTTGAGAACATTTTAAAAAGCAAAAAAAAAAAAGCGACGAAGATTAATTGGACCGACGAGAGACAATTACAAAAAAAAAAAAGTAGGCAAATAAAATATCTTTAAACGCGAAAAAATTTAAAGCTAAATAAATTACATTTAAAACAAATATTTTCGAAACATCGCTCTTTTATAATTTTTTTTATAAAATTAAGCAATGTTTTTTTTATAGAAACATCAACTTTTTATAGAAACATACAACCGTCAACTTAAAATATTGTTTAAAAGGAAAACAAATATTCTTTATTTAACTAAGTTTGCAAGTTTTAGTTTTACTTAAGCTTAATTTATTTTATAAATAAAAAAGTTAATTTTTTCAATACCTATTTTATGTTTCGCGTAGTTTGAAAAGTTTAACATATTTAAAGCGATTCTTCTTAGTAAGATAAACAAATGAAATAATTAAATCATTGAATTACTATAAGAATTAAATTATCAAGATAGAAATCAACTAAAAAGGTTTAAAATACTTAATGACCAGGAAGCGAAACTGCTTCACAATATCGCTGATGATGTTTAGTGAGTGGGCTTTTAAATTTTAATTAGTGTTTAAAGCAGAAAAAAGTATAACGAGTTTTAAGAATGGCAACTTAAGCAAAAATAATTAGAGTTTTAAATTTTTCTTTATATCTAATTATTTGCTATATATATTTGTGTTCTGTCGTGACCTCAGGCGCGATGCTTGTTCATCCGCGAGTTACTTTGTATGCGTTGTTTGTGTTTAGTAACCAGAAACTTCTTATATGTTTGTTACATAATTAGTTTTATTAACTTTAACGATTAAAACTTCATTAAAAACACAATTATTTTTGTAAGTCTTTGTTTAAATCATAAAAATTGCTTTAAAAGATACATTACGATAAAAAATAAATACACAAAATTACATTTACTTAAAGAATACAATCTCTTTTAAAATAAAAAATAAGAATATACTAATAAAATCTATGATTTATAATAAACTTTGAAAATTTTAACAATTTAACTAATATATATTTAAAACATTTATTTTCGTAAACAAATAATATAAATTCTTAAAACGATGCTAAAAATCTCAAAACGTAACAAATCGTGAATAATACAATTTCTAAAACATTTTAACAGAATACTCTAGAACTTTATTTCACTTAATCAGCGTATTTTTTGAACCAATAGAATTAGTTCTTTTTATTCTTTCGCACAAAGATGTTTTGAGAACATTCAAGTTTTTTATGTTTCCATGTATGTCCGTAAAACAAAATTTTTTGTTTCGTACATAAACTTAAATGTTCTCAAAACGACTAAAAAACCTGGGCAGTTTTACGCAACTAAATATTATTTCCGTGGTCAGTATTCGAGAGCGATCGCTCCCGCTTCCCGACCAAGCCTGTAATATATATATACATTTTGATAATTCACCTCCTCAAGGCCGAAAAGACCACTACAGACGAGGAGGCTATTTATTTGTGGTTATAACCCTCTCTCGACTCTATAACTCCGAAACACGAACCTTGACAAATAAGGCCGCTGTACGGAGAAACAAGTTAAGCGCGGTACTACCAGGGACGTGGTGGGGATCGAACTCGGAACTCTTATATATATATATATATTATATAAACTAATATAATATATATATATATATATATATATATATATATATATATATATATATATATATATATATATATATATATATATATATATATATATATATATATATAAATTCAGAAGCAGAGTATGTTTATTAAAAATTAATGATTTTATTTTAGGTCAAACAACCATATCTCTTGAAATGGCTCATAACTTTAAATCCAAAAATCTAGACTGTAAACCAGGATGGAAATTTTGTCGCTGATGTATTCAGTTTTTGTTAAATCGTGATGAATTTTCTGATAATGAAATGGATTGTGAAATTGATGGTGATGTATTATTTGTTAAAGATAAATCTTGTAATAAACAACAGTTAGACAACTCTTTAATATCAATTGGAGTCTCACCAATTAAAGTTCATGGTGTCGCAAAGCATCAACGAGTTGTAACAGCAAAAAGAAAATTAGTCAAAGCCTACACAAAAATGGAAGAAGGTGTAGCAAGTGCTTATGGAGTAAATATAGATAACTTATATGTAGCCTCGACTTTTTCCAGTCATCCTACAGATAAAAAAAAAAGCAAATGATCTTGATCAATTGACAACTTTAATGAAAGAAAAACTTAAAGTTGAACCATTTAAAAAAAAAATTCAAATATTAACACTTACACCTAAATCTTGGTCTAGAAAATACGCTTCAGAATATTTTGAAGTTTCTGAACATCTTATACAACAGTGAAAATGGAATTCTTGCTATACCTGATAAGAAAATAGGCCAAAAAATACCTGACTTTCTTACAGCTTTGGTTCAAGATTTTTTTCAACAAGATGAACATTCTAGAATTATGCCTGGTAAAAAAGATTGTGTTAAAATTAAAAGTGGTCCTCTACAATAAAAAAGATTATTATTGTGCAACCTTCATGAGCTTTATATTGATTTTAAAAGTAAATACCCTATTTATAAAATAGGATTTTCAAAGTTTTGTAGTTTGCGTCCAAAATGGTGTATTAGTGTGGGACCAAATGGTACACACTGTGTATGTGTTTGTATTTACTGTCAAAACTCAATATTACTTGTAAATGCTGTCCAATGGAATGTTACATACAAAGATTTAATTTCAAAATTAGTATGTGATACAAGCAATAATGAATGCATGGTTCATAGATGTGCTAAATATCCAGGTTATGATAACTTAAAGGCATTTTTAGATGAGGAATTAATTGAGATTGATGAAGAAGAAGAAATTCAATTCAACCGATGAGAAAGTACTGATAGATCACAATTAATTACTCAATCAGTTAACTTATTTGAATATAAAGAACTAGTTGTTTCTCACATTAATCATCTAACTTCACATTCATATATTGCTAAATGCCAAACTCGCTATTTGAAAAAGCTAAAAAAAAATTTAGGCTACAATGAATGTATTATACAGGCAGATTTTGCAGAGAACTATCAATTTGTTATACAGGATGAAATACAAAGTTATCATTGGAATAAACAACAATGTACACTTCATTCTGTTGTTATATATTTTAAGGAATTTTCTAAAGCAAATATTCAGCATAAGTCATTCTGTTTTTTAAGTGATGACAATGATCATGATACATGCTTTGTGTATGAATTTCAAAAGAAAATTGTAGAGTACATTAAGGAATATTTAGTTGGTATCAATAAAATTTATTATTTTTCTGATGGATGTTCTGCTCATTATAAAAACTATAAAAACTTTATAAAGTTATGCCACCATAAGGAATATTTCGAGATTACAACTAAATGGGTATTTTTTGCAACCAGCCATGGATAATCCACTTGTCAAGGCATAGGTGGTATCGTTAAAAGAATAACAGCAAGAGCAAGTTTGCAAAGGGCATTGGAAAACCAAATATTGACAGTTGATGATATGCTTGAGTTTTGCATCACCAATATAAACACAATCATATTTTATAAAATTTCCGAAGAAAGAGTTAATGCAATAACGAGTGAAAAATTATTATTTATATCAAACTATGCAAAAAAAAGCGTCGAACACTTACTTTTAGCTAATTAAATCAGACAATTAAATAATTTAATTTGTGAGAGCAAAAATAAAGTGAATAAAAAATTATTTGTTGATCATTTAAAGAATATAGTAAAATATTTTTTTCCCCAAATTGCCAAATATTGCTAAATGCCAATATTGTCACATAGTCCTACCGATATGTGCATTGTATACATATTTTAACATCAATTGATAAGCTTATAATAAAGAATGCATGTTTAACAGTACAGAAATTTGTAGATAAAAAAATTGTTTTCAAATTTTATTAATTATTTAGTCCACCTCCAGCCTTTAAGTTTAATTGGATAATTGCAAGGCCAAGAATGTTTTTTTTTGCATATTTAACATGTTTTTGTATTAAAAAAAAAATTTCTTGTGGAAAAAAAGTTTTTTTTTAATTTGTGTTTTGTATGTCCTTTGTAAAGATTTTGTCAAAATGTGATTATAATGTTCAACAGATATTATAAAGTAAAATTTATCAAAAATAATGTCTAAAGTTTGGGCTCAGAAACATTTTATAGTAATTGTTTGCTATAAAATAAATACTAAATTCTATATATCAATATAGAACTAATAAACAACCTACAAGTATACTTAAGTTTATTTAAGTATAATAAACTTAGACTACAATAACGCTTTCATTGATTGAAGTAGCGAGATATTATCCAATCTATCAGGTCTTCAAAAATTAAAAAGCAACTTTTCTAAAATCTGACCACTGCATGTAATTTATTAGGCTTTTCTGTTATGCAGCAAAATCTTAAATATTATAATAATCAAATGTATCAAATAAAACGTTGTGTTAATTTAATCAAATCACATTGCTGACTAAAGAAACAACGACAATGAAATAATAATAGTTGCACTTAAACTACTGCTACTATCAAAGATAACAATTAATTAATCAAGAAATATTAGATAAATTATTGGTTGAAAGTGGTAAACATCACCTGTAAGAAGCTTATTTCATTAGAAATAAAAAAAGCTTCTCACAGGCTGACCTAAAAATGTTTAAGGTTAGAAAAAAATTGCTGACATCGTTTCTATGTTTTATGATATATATATATATATATATATATATATATATATATATATATATATATATATATATATATATATATATATATACATATATATATATATGCATATATATATATATGCATATATATATATATATATATGCATATATATATATATATATATATATATATATATATATATATATATATATATATATATATATATATATATATATATATATATATATATATATATATATATATATATCAGTGATGGACAGTCTGGTTTTGGTTGGTTGTTGAGAGTAAAAATTTAGCCAGTGTTAGTTGCTTGCCAATCAACATTTTTTAATACAAATTTTGCATTCGGCATAATTCGTGTACAGTCATTTTTGCATAAAGTGCTATGGGTTAACTAGAAATTTTTTTTTTGCAGACCAAACTAATTTTTGAAAACTATTGATAAAATTTACACTTTTAAGTTTAGAAAAAGAATGTCGGCATGAATGACTTTAGTTTTCTCACATGCTTTAAGCACTTTTATTTCAAACAATTTTTTTAACACATTTTTTTTCTTTATAAAAATGAAAAAGAAGTTTATGGGAATACTTCTTTTTCATTTTTATAAAGAAAAAAAACGAAATTCAATGGATGATAGTAATTGAACAAAAGTAATAGAAATAATGGTTATTATCATTACCATTATAGTTCTATTACTATCATCTACGCTATCATTGCTATCTTCGCTATCATCGCTATGTACGCTATCATCACTTTTCAAAAAAAATTTGATTCATTTTGGCTTTTTAACTGAAACAACATCTACTAACTTTAGGAAAGCCCGATTTATTTGTCTGCAACGTTTTTAATAGCCAGTTTTCAATGGCTTTTGTTGGATCATATGATTCCATTTTTTTACCATCAATCTACATAAACATTTGTATTGTTACTAACTTATTACCGACATACGTTCTTTGTTTTGTCTTAATGTTTTACATTGCACAGAACCTCTTTTTGCATCAGCCAAACTTAAACTATGGCACAATAAAAAGTCAATTAGTGAATTTGATTTCTTTCAGCATATCCACTCCGATAGGATATTTCCAACATCTCCTTGTTTTATTAAATACTATATATTATATAGTATACGCTATATGTAAATTAAATATTAGAATTTAGTGTTTTTTCAATCTCTAATTAAAACCTGTTTGTGAAAAAAAAGCGCTAAAATGCATGTGCACAAAACTTTAATTTGTTCTTTTAAATTTTAACGAATGGTTAAAGCTCTTATTTACTTTATATCGTCAAACAGTATTTAATAATGATATAAAATTTAAATAGCATAAAAGTTATAACTATATATAATATAAGTATTTGTATTATAAATATAGCATATTAAATATTTGAATATATAGTATAAATATAGTATAAATATAAATGTAGTATATTAAATAATTGAATTTATTAAAAAATGAAATCTAATTCATACCTTAATTTCATAATTTTTGAAGAAAACATTTGCTTTGAAAAATTGAAGAGTTTCTTCAATAATATCAGCACTCCCATTGGCTGCTAATTTAAAACAAATAAAATAATTTATATAAAATAAACATTCTTAAAATATAAAATAAACATCCTTAAAATACAGAACTAACCCTCGAAAATATAAAAAAAAAACCTTAATATAAAGAACCAACACTTCAAAATGTAAATTAAACACTATTAAAATACAGAACTAATCTTCTAAAGTATAAAATAAACATACCTAAAATACAGAATTAACCCTCTAAATTATAATATAATCACCATTAAAATTGCATTAATTATAGCTATCAGGTGGATACAGAAAAATTTGGTCAGCATTAAATTGAGATTTCTCTAAAACCACAAATGCTTTTTATTTCAAATTTACTTGTAAAGTAATTTTTTTTCATATGTTTTAATTCATTTCAATATACTGTGATTTCAGATTTTGTTTCAGTTATGAAGCCAAAAACTTACTGAAGAATGTAAATGATTACAATTTGTAAAGCCAAGTGTTGGTCCAATTATTGTATTGTAGTTAGATTTAGGACAACTTGTAAAAATAAGATCTAAGAAATTTTTTGAAAATATTTGTTCAATTACGTTTTGTGTTAAATAATTAGAGTCAATTAGATATTTGAACGCAATAATGCAGGGTTCTTTCCACCCCTTGAAGTCTGCTGCCTTTATTATCCCAAGAAATGTCAGGATAGTTAAAATTGCTCATAATTACCAATTTACATTTATTTTTGTTGACTAGATTACAAGCTCTTTGTATTGATTGATTTATTTCAATTGAAGATACATCTTACAATTACTGTTTCGTGATTGCTTATTATAATTTGAGCCCAGATTTTTTTATTTTTTGTTTCAGATAACTTATCACCAATAATTTCTAATGAGTTTAAGCCATTTCTAATGTATACACCACGAACTTTATCTCTGTTTTTGTTGCACAAAAAGTAATTCTCAATAAAGTTGACTGATCTGATGTTAGACCATGACTCTGTAATTGCTATAATATGATAGTTTAATGTTGCAACAAGTATTTTTTGCTCATTCATTTTATTTTTTAAAGAAGTGGGATTGCAGTTATAACATGTATTTTGTTTAAATTATAATGGTTAGAAAGTAAAGGTTATCTGATATATAATTTTAATTTTTCTGAGTTCATTCCAACATATACCTCAATAGAATTTCCTCCCATTGTTAACACCGTATTTCTTGTTAGTTGGCCTCCAGTTTATGCCAGGTATGACAATTGGAAGGTTAGAGTTGCGCAGATTTCTTTCAGTTTGCAGTTATCATCAAGAAATCTCTCAAGAACTTCAGCTGCGCCATGCATATCACTATCTTAATCATTTTCTAGGATACCGTTTATCATTATATTGGTTTCAATACACAATTTTTTTTGTTGTTTTCTTGATTTTGCTATTTTTGAAAGCAAAAATGCTTTGTTAACTGTGTTTTTATTATCAAAAAGCTTTGACCAATCATTGGTTAGGGATATTTTTTAGTTGTACAACTTCATCTGTTGCAGTGGTTAGTTCTGTCTCTAGCATAGACACATTTATTACAAATTTAAATAAAGTTGAATTTTTTCATTAAACTATTCAGCCAGATGTCTAGATTTGCTGTATTGCATTTTATTGCAGGTTGTGTAGCCGTGTAACAGTAGTTACACAGCTACGCTCATTACAATTTTTTTAATACAACTATAGATAATAATACAATAAACAATATAAATTTATAATAATAATATTGTAATAAACCCAATAAAATAAAATGTAATTGCAATTTTATTAGTCAAGAAATAATATATAATAACAATGTTACTTAATGTTATTTACAATAATTGCATCAAATACAAATTATTATCTATTACAAAAAAAAAAATTTTTTGTTAATAATTTTTTTCTTCTAACAAGCGTGACAAATTAACAACAAAAACCAAATTTTTATGAACAATAGACCAAATAATGCCATAACTTACAAATCAATATATATATATATATATATATATATAT
The DNA here is from genome assembly GCF_022113875.1 of Hydra vulgaris. Classification (NCBI taxonomy): domain Eukaryota; kingdom Metazoa; phylum Cnidaria; class Hydrozoa; order Anthoathecata; family Hydridae; genus Hydra; species Hydra vulgaris. The sequence goes on from NC_061165.1 coordinate 26,144,796, forward strand.
ATATATATATATATATATATATATATATATATATATATATATATATATTTATATTTATATATATATATATATATAAACTTCAAAAAATATAGAATACCAGTGTTTCACAGAAAGGCATGCATTATATGACCACGCAAATAATGTTTTGTTTTGACTTTTAAGATGTTTGTAAAATTTGAAAATGCGCTAAAAAATCTTACCTAGACTTATCTAAAAAAATCTTTATTTTTAAAATTTGTTATCTTTGATAGCAGCAGTAGTTTAAGTGCAACTACTACCTACTTACTTCTACTAATAAAGTTTCATTATCATTTTATTATTATTTCATTATCATTGTTTCTTTAGTCATCAATGTGATTTGTTTAAATTAACACAACGTTTTATTTGATACATTTGATTAAAAAAAAAAAAAAAAATGCCTGCACAATAATAACTCTTTGGTATTTAGCCTAGTTTTTTTTTTTTAAACCAGCTTTTTTTTAAAATATTTTTGTTTAGTAAACAAAAATTTAAACCAAGTTGATTGAACCTTACCAGGAGGAGCAGGGCCTTTGAATTTTGTATTTAAAGGTAGAAGTGCCATCTTGCATAGTGTTACAGAAGATTCCAAACTTGAATGATAAGCCTAAAATAAAAATTCAAAATAGTTAAACTACAAAACTTGTACTTAATTAACTTACTTATTTTATTACTAGAAGAGGCAAGTCTTACAGAAAGGTCATTATTTTCTATTAAACATAATTTTAGCAACAGCAAATAAATTTAAATGTCATCAAAAAATTTTAATGGTACCATGGATAAGCCTTTTTTGAATATTTATCTTCAAAGTAATAATAAAAGCTTGTCAAAACTTACCGGCAATTTTTATATAGCTTTTATTAAACAATTAAATAATTATTCAAATACTGGCAACTTAGTGAAGTTCCATTTGGTACACTGTTTACAAACTTAAAAAACTGAATTGATTTATTTTAAATTCAAGTTTTGTTTCAAATCATTAATCGTTTTCTTTACAATAATCTAACTTTGAAAAACTTCATTTTAACAAAACATAAAATTTTTTGAGTTAATTAGGTCACTCAATTCCATTAAATCAGTTTAATACATGAATTTAACAGCTCTTAAACTAATTTACTCTTGGCAATGTGTGTGTGTGTGTGTGTGTGTGTGTGTGTGTGTGTGTGTGTGTGTGTGTGTGCGTGTGTATGGGTGTGCGTGTGTTTATACATGTATATGCACATAATTTTATTTAAGCTATAATAAAATTTTGAAGCTATAGCTAGTCTTGAAGTTTAGGAGTAAAGTTTAGGAGTAAAGTTATATAAAAAAAAATAACCTATAACAATTCTGGCATTACAAAATTGAACTATTATATATTTCATTAAATATGAATATTATTTTCTTAATACTCCCTATTATAACAATAAAACCTTATTAATACGACTTTTATAAATTAAAATTATGTTTTATTATGAATTTACATTTTTATCATGCTTTTGCCAGATAAAAAATCATCTTCAAAGTAATAATAGAAGCCTGCCAAAACTTACCGGCATTTTTTATATAGCTTTTATTAAACAATTAAATTCTTGGTCAAATACTGGGAACAGTACTTGTTTTATCTAAATTGGTAACTTTAGGACAATTTGTGTGTATCGCCCTTCCAACTCGGTGAAGTCCCGTTCAGTACACTGTTTACAAATGTCCGTAAAACCAAGTTGGCTTTGAGTTAAATTATTTATAATTTTTATGAACTTAATTCCTCAACAGTCGTTGTCAGTAAAAAAAAAAACAAGAAAAAAATATTAGATGTAACTAATTCTTAACTCGCTTTTTCATATTTATTTGTATAATAGAAACAATAACAAAGTCAATCTATTTTCTTTAACAATTGTGTCGTTTGGACATAGTAGTTTATCAAAAATCGGAAGAAAATTGGTCAACTTTCCTTATTTTGCTTTAGGTCATACTTTTCGAAACAATAACTAACTTAAATACGTTTTGCAATATTGTTATGATAGCTAGGTTTAACCAAAAAAATGAAAATTGATAAATTAATTTCCGTTTTTTTCTGTTGTTGAATTGTCCGTTGTTGGAAAATAGTAGTCTAAAAGTACGAAAATTGTAAAAAAAAAAAAAAAAGATTCGAACTTTGAGTGACCGAAACCATAGAAATCAACACGTGGATTTTTAAGATGATCACAGTCTGTATGTATAATTTTCCTATGAAAAAAATAAAATTTCACGTGGCTACATTAGCATCTTGAGAAGTCTGCGGTGTAAAATTCGTTTTTGAAAAAGTTGTTCTTATTTTTGGCTGTATTTTATATAATATTAAGTTAGTTATTGTTTCGAAAAGTATGACCTAAAGCAAAATAAGGAAAGTTGACCAATTTTCTTCCGATTTTTGATAATGTAGCCAAAAAGTTTGAAAACTGGCAAATTCATTAAAAAAAAAACCGTCCTACTTTTTTTCATACATTTCATATTTTTACACTATAAAATCATTTATACATGTTAAATAAAGTTGAACAACTCTGTTTACATATTTTCTGTAAATCTTTTTTTTTTTCCATTCAAGATAACGTTAACTTTATCGGTAAGCTCTCTTATCAAACTCTATTGCGACGGTCTTCTTTAAGTCCGCAAACATGAAAAAGATGATTCGTTTAGTTGAAGACAACCTGCTATTTAGTTCAAGAAAACCAAAACCCTCAGTCGATGTATGCACACTCATTGTGCCTATGGCTAAATAAATCAGTCGATGTATTACACTTCGAAGCGCATATCCCTATATATCCCAATTTGCCTTTTCCCAAAAATCCCAGTTTTCAGACGTCAAGGATGTTCAACGTAGGAATAGAGGTTTGAAAAGAGAGACTACCAACTTTATTAAAGTCACATAGGGATATAATGAAATATCCCATGGATCAATTTGACATTAGATTTATCTTCCTTATTATTCATAATTTTCTCTGCAGCTGCCTATTTGAAACAGTTTTTTTCATTACGTATTTAACACACTAAATGCTGACACTATTCTCATGAAGCAAGTTGTTAAACTGCATAACTTTTTTTGAATAAAACTGTTTATAACTATATTTGAATTTCACAGTCATTATGTAAAAGCAATAATTCAGAATAAACAAAATAATAAAATTTATCTTTGTAGTTAATACCTGGGTACCATGTGTTATATTGGACTACTACCTTACTGCTATCTCTCTCATACACTCACAATGTGGCAAAACGAAAATTATTTTGAACTTTTTGTGCCAAGAAAAACTTTTTGGGGTATTATGGCTAAAAAATAGACGGTCACATTGGTACAAATATAATTTGTACCAATGTGACCCCCTGTTTAATAATTATTGGTAAAAAACCAATAATTTAGTGTTGTTATCGGCATCGACTAAATCGACAAAAGTCGACTAGTCAAAAGTCGAAATTAGTCGACTTTGAAATATAGAATAATCAGTTTAATTGGCTATGGATTTCTTACTAATTGCCTAAAAGTCGATTTAGCCGAGTAATAAACTTAAAATCCATAGACTAAAACCGGGTTGAACTGCACACTAATTAATAAAAGTGAACTTATTTATTTTTATTTTTATTTTTAATTTTTAATTAGATAGTTAATAAAAAACTACATAAGATTATATAAATATATATATTAAAAAAAAAAAATCAAATTATTGAAAATATTAAATGTAAAGAAAAATTTTTGTGCGGTGTTAGGGGACATTCTTATAAAACCGTACACTTGAGAAAATATTGAATTTTTTTAAACTTAACTTTTTTAATTATTACTATTTTCAACACAACTTATATTCAAGTAACTATATTAAATTTTAATATTTTTCGCAACAAAAGAATTTAGTACCAACTATGCATTTAAACATGTTTCTTTTCACAACCATTCTTTACACATCAAATTCTCAGGTTGTAATATTTTTGTGTGTAATTGTACTAGATACCTTTTACATTTTGCAACTTTCAATCATTTGGCTTTTTGCAACTTTTTTGCTAAATTTTTTTTCGCATGAAGAGACTAAGTTTAGCAACTTTCACAGTCTTTTTTTGTAGCTTTTTCTTTATCGTCTTGTTTGAGGAACTCAATTACATTTTGTTCAATAGTTTTCATTTTCTAGTTTTTATAGATTGCATTGCTTCGATTTCTTAACATGCAGTTGATTTCTGGCTTGAATGAAATGCTTCAACTCCATTTCGATACTGTTTTTGCAACACTTAAAACATGTTTTATACCTATCAAAACTCGAAGCTGGAGCAGTTTACAAAGATGGTAATTGATGTGTAGTTTTTTTTTTTAAGTTGATTAAGGTGCCCCAAGAAGTCCTTACGGTCTTATCACAGAGCACCGCGGAAGAGCATTTAATAGGAAGTTCACGCCTCCTTCCCAACCGATGTCGCAAAACTTGCCCAGAGGTGGGGTTTGAACCACGGATCTTACGTTTCCGAAGCAAGTGCGCTACCACTGCGCCACGGCTGCTCAATATATATATATTAAAAGAATCACGTAGTTGGATTAGAAGCTGCGGTGGCTGTTGAAGATTATGACGCTATGACTGAGCAAAATGGTTTATCTAAATTTTTTCATTTTGATGGGCATTTTGCAACACCATTTGTGATATATAAAGCTAACTTTTGTCTTGCAATGGTCCAGTTAGCGCCAAATATAATCATGGTTTGTCATTAGAGCATTTGTCACATATTGTACAACAATTAGAAAGAGGCATCTATTGCCATTTAAAACAAGCGTGGAAAGAAATTCTTATTAAGTATTACAAAAACGCATTTGAGCAATTGTTCACACTATAATGAATTTTTTTATTGTTCCCAGTAAGTTTAAACACACGTCTTGTCCCTTTTCGACACACTGCAGTTGCTTTTCCTTCATCACCCAAAAAAACTGTTTTTCATATTGCTTGCGTCATATTTGAATGCAGATTTTCGTATCGTTTTCTTCCATATCAGTTAATGCGGCTAGTATATCATCTTCCTGGTGTGCTTTCGTTTCTTTAGCTGATATTTTGAAGTGAGTGAGTTGAGTAGAATTTATTAAGTGATAAATACAGTGAGAAATAACATAATAGTTGATTTTTAATAATGAGTAAGTGATGATTGTATATTTGACAAATAACATTATAATTCATTTTTAATGGAACCGCAATTAACACTAAGTTAATTTAATAAAAAGAGACTCTTTGTCACTTGCAAAAAACTAAATTAAGTAATTAATCGAGTGTGCGGTTTTATCAGAAAAGAGAGTGTTTTTTTTTTAATTTTCTGATTTTCTATTTAAATTTTTGTTCTAGCTGCATAAAAATTGTGCTATAAAAATTAAAATTAAATTTCATAGGCAACTTGTAAGGAACTTATTGAGCTAATGGTTGAAAAAGGTCATTGGAGCCTCGTCAAGGAAGTCAATTCTTCTGACTACTGCAACCTTTTTGCTGTTCAACACCAGACCTATCACATGTGGATCAGTTATCTGTTGCTGTACAGTACATTAAAGATGGTTAACCAATAGAATTGTTTCTAGCATTCTTAGAACTAAAAAGACATTTTTTAAATATAACTTTTTGTTTTTTTAATTAATAACAATTTTCATACAATAAGAGGCTGTCCATTAACTACATTAATAATTTTTTGGCAGTTTTTACTTATCCGTCCCCATTGTTATCAACATCTCTAACTTCCAGAGATCCTCCGATCAAATTCCGTTAACATTAGGCTACTCCTCCCCCTCCCTCCTAAAAATCAAATTTAAATAGGAAAAATATATATATATATTTTAAATATACTAGTTCACAGCTAAAACAAAAAAATCATTTAAAGTAAAACATTTAGAAAAGATAATTTTATGTAAACTTAAACTTATGAGCATATTTCAAATGAATAAACCATTAAAAATTACAAATGTTTGATCGGACCATCAAAAATTACAAATGTTTGATCGGACCATAAAAAATTACAAATGTTTGATCGAACCATCAAAAATTACAAATGCTCGGAACAAAAAGTGAATAAAAGTAAAGTTTATAGAAAACAAAAGTATTAAACTTTTAACATTTAAGCATATTTGCAACATTAACATATTTCCAACATGTACATACTTCCAGTTTATAACTACAAAGGCTAACTCAGTGCCCATCCTCCTCACTTTAACTTTAGACCTAATCCAATTTCATAGTAATAGCCGATTATTTCTAATAGAGTCTAGTATAACAAAAAATTAATTCAACAATTCGTATAAACCAAGAGTCAGCAACCTTTTAAGACAGAAAAGCCAAGAGTTGTAACTTATAAAGTTTTTCAGTTTTTAAATAATTACTAACATCATTATTTCATTATTATGTTAATATTTGTAGATGGAGCTAAAGAGGCACATCTTGACATCGAAAGAACCACACGAAGTTTGCAAGCCGCAGGTTGCCGACCCATGTTTAAATAATATGATGAAGACCATGTACTTAAATAAATCTTTTTTGTTTGCTTTTTTCTCGTGTGTGCTTATTTTGTTCTATATGTGTCGGGTTTTTTTAAAGCACAACATGATTATTAAAAAGTAAGAATGTAAATAGTTATTTTATAATATTTTATATTCCAAGACTGCAAATGCTGCGTAATTTTTCTTTTTTTAAGCAATATAAGTTATTTAAAATTGTAACATTGCTGATTTCAACTTGTCTTGACTTAATTACTCCCCCTCGTCAACAATTGTCAAAATCAGACCCCCTTCCCTAATATATTGACGTAATTAATGTACATCCCCTAATGTAAAACATAAATCATTTTATAAACACCTTGATATAAACTTTTTGAACTTTTATTAATAATTAATACTGCTATAATCAGTCAAGGACTCAAAAAGGGTAAGGAAGATGTGTTTATCGTCAGAACCTTTTCTAAGAGCTCCTGTGGCCATTCATTAAAAAAAAATTAATTTTTTCAATAATCAAAAACAAACAAAAAAATTGCTAAATGCCGTTTGTAAATTAAAAAACAAATTACAATAAAAAAAAAATTAAAAACAACTATAATGTATCATTTTTAAAATACTGTAAACTATAAAATAGATTTCAGGAATTAAGATGATGCAATTTAGTTTGCTGTTTAAACGATGAAATGCTTTTTAGTTCTTAAATATTTTTATTTTGGAAATGATTCTATATTGATGGACCACGGTTCGTAATAAGAAAATTTCACTGTTATTGTTTAATTTTCCCTAAATGGTAGTTGTACCTGACACTTGAACGCAAATTATATTTTTCAAAAATGATATCAAGAAAATATCTCAAAAATGATATGGTAGTACATTGTTTTTATACTAATAAATAAAAATTTTAACCATTTTGTTATATGGGTGGTGATCCATACAACTATTACGTACAAAAGCTAACTATGTACGAGACTAAAGTAAAGCATACTACTTGATTTATTATCGAAAAAAAGTTTAATCAAGGTTCCAGTTAAACTCTTGAATGATAGAAATAAAATGCATTTATACGTGTGATAAACGTGAGTAATCACCTATCATTCGTTTTTTTGTTGGAAAGTTTTCAATTTAAACGTTTTGTTTAGACTGTCACACCATGAAAGTTTTGGTCTAAAATTAAAACGCAGTGTCAAAAATATTTGTTTATAATTATAAAGTATCTTAAACTTTCAATTTAAGCTTTGAACAGCAATAACGATAGGAACTAATGCAAAAAAAAAAAAAAAGACCAATTGTTGAAAATAATCAAAAAGCCAGTTTTAACATTTTTTGGAATATCAATTTATCTGCGACGTCCTATAGAAGTTCTCTGTCACTGGAAACATATATAAGGTTGTTTTTTTTTGCCTAGGCTAACAAACTCATAACCTAGAGTTTGTTCAATTTTTTTGGTATAATTGAAAACAGTTCTTTGTTTTTTTCAACGCATCACTTGGCTGTCTTAGAAAAATATTGTGATTTACCCTCTTAAGGCGTATGCCTTGCGGAGTTACCTCGTACCCAAGCTGGTCAACACGCCTGGACTCTCCTTTTGTGGAGCACCATAACGATTATATGAGCCAAAGAAAGAGATTTTCGAGAAATAAAAGGTATCAAAGTGAAAGTTAGAAATCAGTGTGTTAGAAAGCAAGAAATAAAGAAATGCAGAAAGACTGATCATTTAAGAAACACATGACTGAGAAAACTTCTATGACAGTTACTACTAAAAAGTTTCAGTATGTGGGTTTTTCCGTTATCCCGACATGATGTGCTATTATTTATTGACGATGTGATTCTCGACGTGATGCTATTCACAAAAAAAACAACTCGCAAGAGCAAAACAAAAACAAAAACAAATCTTTTATGAGTATCGGCCGGTATTTATTTTGAAGACAGAATAGTTAGCTAAATATTTTTAAAAGACCGTATTATTTACTTAAATATTTAATTAAAGATAGTATTTACTAGTATTTTTATGTCATTCAAGTGTTTACTGTTTTATTTAAGTGTTATTTTTTAATTTAACACTTGAACAACACAGTATATAATATTTAAAGGTAGTATTTTTAAATATTACATACATTTTTTCCTTTTAGCAAATTAAAAAATGTACATATAAAAACAAATTAAATCATGAAATATGGCTGAGTTGTTTCTTCCTTTTACAAATGAAATAGAAATAAAAGAGAAATTCCCATTGCATTTGTGTGTATGGAATAACAACACTATTGAACTAGATAATTTATTAAAGTCAAAACTGGTAAGTATACAAATTTTAAATTTAAAATGTCTTTAATTTTCTAAAAGTGGGTAACAACTTGAAAATAGATAAAAAAAAGTGAGGTCTGGAGTTTGATGCAACATCAAGGATGCAACATCAAGGTATTTGATGCAACATCAATATTTTTAGTTTCTTTTTCCTTAAGGAAAAAGAAACTAAAAATATAAAAACTGTAGTTTAAATTTAGCTGAAATTAATGAGTAATCTAATTTTAAATTTTATCATTAAATCTTTAAGTTAGCTTATAGATATAACATTAAACTGGTAAATTGACCAAGTACTAGAATGTTATATTGATATACAACATTCTAGTACTTGATATATTTATATACTTGTTATATTGATATATAACATTCTAGTACATTCTAGTAAAAGTTAAAAAAATTAAATAATTCAACAAAAAATTAAGATTTTTTTAGTAAAAAAATTTTGGTATATGGATCAGTTGATAAAACTGTGGTCAAATTTTTTTTTCTTTATATCTCTTGTATCTTATACTTTCTTTATATCTTTGTCAATTCTTATCTAAATTCCAATAACTTGGTATCAAAAGATAAGTGTAAGAGTGCGCTAGAAAATTATTTTGGTCTTTAGATTTAGTATAGCAGGAAAGTTTTTTGAACAATCTTTGCACTAAACAAATGCAATTTATTTTCATAAGAGTATTTTTTGTAATGAATTTAGTATTTTTTATACACAAAAATTATTAAAATTTGTTTCCAGACAACTGTTAAGTATAAAAGATGTATCTTAGATTCAGGGTATATGTAGGGGTAGTAATGTAACACATCCTAGTAATAAAAATGTTCATTCATATAAATAGTTTAATCTTTATTAAAATGATTACATATAGAAACAATATAAAAATTATATCATTACAACATATACTAGTAGGCAGCTACCAGCCTGTTTCCCCATCCCCCTCACATTTTAAATTAAAAAAAAAAAAAAAAAAAGAATTATAAATATGATTATTTAAAAAGAGAAAAATAATTATAAAAAGTAAAATATTTATTTTATCACCTTAAAGATGCATCCCAGAATCCATTTTCTCACGCAAATGAGTTGACCTTTCAAATGAGTTAACCCCAAATTTTTTGCATAATAAATTTTAATGTTATTATTTAAAAAGTGAGATTTAGAAAAAAAAGTTGTTTTACCACATTACAAGATGTATCAGAGTATCCATTTTCTCTCACAAATGGGTTAACCTCTGAGATCTAAACAAAATCAAAAAAAGCCACAAAATCTTTGTCTCCAATTTTGAAAGCCATGGAACTTTTTCTAAAATTATGTAACCCACAAAACTTAGTGTACCAATTTTGCAAGTCAGTTATTATTTTGCAAGGTACAGGGCTTACAAATTTACAATAACAAATAACCAGTGTAAATTAATGAACAAAGAAACAAAGTACACTTATTTACTCTCTTAAGAGAGGGAGGAAATTAAATAAATAGGGGAAAATGGGGATGAAACGGGGAAAGGGAACTTTTAGTCCAGATTTAATAAATGAGTAGGATTTTTTTTATAGAACACAGTTTAATTCTAGCGTGGCTCACAATCAAATGTGCATTTTTGACACAAAACACAAGAGGCGCTAGCTCTTTAGAGCAGCGTCTGTTATAGTATTAATTGAAAGGAAAAAGAGTAGTAATGTTATGACAATGTGACAGTGGTCGAAGGTTAACTGCAAGAGCAGGTCCAACTATGCTTACAATGCGTTTTTGCACTTTTTCTAAAAGAGACAGGGCATCATTTGAAGATCTGCTCCAGGTATGGCAACACTGTTCTATACAAAGACGGATTAGAGATTTATAGAAATAAAAAATATAATCCTAAGTAAGAAAGTGGCATGTATGATAAAGAGATGCAACCTTAGCAGATGCTAATTTTGCAATGGATTTGATAAATGGTTTCCAAAAAAGTTTGGAAGTAAGAGTTAATCCTAGAAGACAAAAGGTAGATGGCTCATCAAGTACATTACCATTCATAAATATAGGAAGGTCTAGATTGTAGTGATAACAATTAGCTGAAAAAAATTGAGTTTTATCTAAGTTAAAGTTCACTAGACACTAAAAACCCCATGCTGTAGCAGAAGCGAGATCTTTTTCAAACTTTAATGCCCATTTCAAGCAATCAGAGAGTATTGGCTTCTTATCAAAACAAGAATAAATGCTAAATCGTTAATCTAAATTAACGATTTCCCAGATTAGGGCCAAGCATAGAACCTTAAAGATCAACTGAAGTTACAGGAAATGAACAAGAGTGCTGTCCATTAAGGACAACCTTCATACTATGATTGGTAAGGAAAGATTCGATAATCTTAAAGTTGTTACCTGATATATCATAAGATAAAAAGCTTATGGAGAAGACCAGCATGCTAAACTTTATCAAAGGCTCTAGAAATGCAGAGAGCAATAGCATTTATGTCTGCATATTTATCTAATGTATAAAATGTATCAGTTATTTCCGTTAATAAATCAGCAGTAGAATGGGAAGATTTAAATCCATATCAGATGATGATCAGAAAGTAAGTTATTAGGTTCAAGATAAGAGATTAAATGTTTGTTAATTAGAGACTCAAAAAACTTGCTTATGATAGTAAGAAGACTAATGTATGATAGTTAGTTAAAAATTATGGGAAGTGATTAGAGTCAAATCACTTCCCATAATTTTTTAAAATAGGAATAACAGATTCCGTTTTCAAGCAAGGTGGAAAGCAAAACTCTGATAAGCACTTGTTAAATTGTTTTGAAAGTAAAAAGGACAGCTCCGGAGAAGATGTTGAAGAGTTTATGCAGGAAATCACTTTAGATATAGAAGCTGGAGTGATACAAATTTCAAGCTATGAATCAACCTGTTTCTTGGGTTTATCAGGTAAGATGTGATTAGTGGAATCAAGAGTTGATATTGATGAAAAGTTCTTAGCAAACAATTCAACTTTGTCTTTAGGTGAGACAACAAAATCTGAATCATGCAATAGAGTTGGAATAGCAGTTTTGCCCTTATTATAGACACTGTTAAAGATTCTCCAGATGTCTCAGGAGTCCAATTTTCAAGATAAAGTATGAGATTTTGTGACCTTACAATAGCAGGCTTTGACGTTAGTAATAATAAACAGACTACTGTTTACTATTGCTAGAAATTGCAACAGTGCAATTAGATAAAAACCATTAAGAAAAGCGAGGGTTGACTTGGAATTGTTGAGAGGGAATAAAAGATTCTATGCCAGTCTGAATCCAAGAAGTTACATGAGAAGCACATTTGTCAGCAGGAAGATGAAAGATTTCTACCCAAGGGTTATCGTGAAGAAATTCACGAAAAGAGTTCCAGTCTATTTCTAAACGAGTGAACATAAAAGAATAGTCTGTGGATTCAAACCTAGTTTTCCGACAATTGAGTAAATTCTTACAAATGTATATGCCCAGGCCATGTTTTGATAAAATCTTTATAACTTTTTTTAACCTAAGTTACAAATATTTGTATTTGTATTTGGAAAATGCCCTTTGCATATATTTGTATTTGAGTTTGTATTTGGAAATCTAAAATTGATGTATTTGTATTTGAGCCTAGCTCAGTTGGTTATTGTTCTGCAAATTACTAGATGAAGTTATATAAAAAAAAATTCTTTATTTACAATTTGTTATAGTTACTAACTAATGTCTATTTGATAACAGGAAACAAGATTAATTAGTTTCGGAGTTATAAATTGCGTTTTACAAGGTCGTATTTTATCACCGCTTATTTTTATATTTTGTATACACTCAGAGGATGAATAAATTTTTATAAGATCCTGACAAAATGTTTGATCAAAATTTATTTTCAAAATAAAAATACAATTTGGCACATTCTTTTTTAAAAATATTGTCATAAATCCTACTTGAGTTAAAGGAAACACATGAAAAAGTACTGGAGATAAGTTTGCTTAAACTAGGTATAAACGTATTTAAGTTTGAAGAAATCAAATTGTGCCATCAAATTCTGTTTTTTCGCGTTTGTCTAATTTAGAATTTTCTAGCTTAGATTTTGTTTTATGATAAAATTCATTATTGTGTGTTTTTTGTCATTTATATCAAAGTTATATACTTATTAAACCTTATCTAATATAAAGTACTTTTTTCATAAAAAAAAAAAGCAATTAGTTAGATGCAGTCTTGATATATGTTTACAAAGAATTGAATTTTTAGTAAAAAATTTAAAGGAAAAAAAAACAAAAAAAATTGCTATAAAATTAAACCAATTAAAAAAAAAAACAATAGTAATAAAATTTAAACAATTTAAAATGTATTCCACAAAAAGAGTGCTCAATGTTCTTAAAAGAACAGAGCAATTAAAAATTATTAGAAAATCACTTGGCAAAATTTTTTTCATTTAACACTGTGTTTCATCAATAAAGCATTTCTGATGAGTCTTTATTGATGAAACACAGTGTTAAATAAAAAAAAATTTAGCAAAGTGATTTTCTAATAATTTATATATATATATATATATATATATATATATATATATATATATATATATATATATATATATATATATATATGTATATATATATATATATATATACATATATATATGTATATATGTATATATATGTATAAATGTATATATATGTATAAATGTATATATATGTATATATGTATATATATCTGTATATATGTATGTATATATATATATATATATATATATATATATATATATATATATATATATATATATATATATATATATATATATATATATATATAATGCTCAATTCATATGTTAGTTCGATGTATACACATTTATATATATATATATATATATATATATATATATATATATATATATATATATATATATATATATATATATATATATATATATATATATATATGTATATATATATATATATATGTATATATATATATATGTGTATATGTATATATATATATATGTATATATGTATATATATATATGTATAATATATATATTTACATATATATTATATATATATATATGTATAATATATACATATATATATATATAATATATATGTAAATATATATATTATATTATATTATATATGTTATATTTATATATATATATATATGTATACATATATATATATATATATATATATATATATATATATATATATATATATATATATATATATATATATATATATATATATATATATATATATATATAATTATCGTTGTAATTAAAATAAAAAACACAATGTCATTTAAAAAAAAAATTAATTGCATGATATACAGCAATGCTTTTTAAAAAATACAGTTGTTGCAAAAAAAAATTAAATTAAAATTGAACCTCAATTTAAAATGAGCTCGCACAGCTCCCCAAGTTCGTTTTAAGAGAGCTTTTCACCGCTCTCTAGGGTGTCCCAAAATTTTTTTTTTAAAATTTTTTGATGCAGTACCTCTTAAAAGTTTCTTTGCAGTCTCTTAACAACCCATAATTTTTTTTATTACATTTGAAAAATATTTAGAGGTCCCCCAAGGGTCATAAAGTTTTAGCAATGTCGTGGAATTTTCGTTAATGGCATTTGACGGCTCGACATCATCGAGTTTACAGAATACAGATCACATGTCTAATCGATCATAAAAATATAGTAAAAATGATTAGTTCCTGGTAGAGTTTAGAATAAAATTGGTTTATAGCACATCTTTATATGATTTCGAGCACAAGCAAAGCCAATTTTAACTTTAAATATTTTAAAACTTAGCAATAGAAAATGTAACTTTTTTATGCTTGTTTGAACACAATTAAAGACAATTTATTATTGTCACAATTGCATTTGGAAAAGTCTTGTCTGTGTTTTTGAACAACCTGAAGTAGAAATTGTTTCTGTTCTTCATTCTTTGTTATTGCTGCATTAAAATTTTGGATGAGAGCAACGCCCCGCTCAGCACAATCATTAACACATGGCAAGTTATTGACAAGTTAACGTCCCATCTGATAGGAATGGTTTTTGTGCCACTCTTCCACTGGAATATCGAGAAAGCTATCATCAATGGCAGTAACTAGGAAGAAACTTTGAGAAATGAGTAATTCCGCTGTTGTTTTTGGAAGAGACTTGAGCAAATGCAATCCTCAATCACTTTTCATTGTCAACACAAGCTGGGTTTTTTCTTTAGAAGACATATGCTGAGAGAGCAAGGAAACTGTTGCTAGCTCTTGGCTGAGGTACCAGGAGTGACGCTTCATCATCTTCAAACCTTTTGTCTGCAAAGCAGCATCTTCATACGTAAGCAGCCTTTGAATCAATAGAATGTCATTCAATGGTGCATCAGCAATGGCTCAACTTGAAAACCAAGATTGAATGTAGACATTGCACAGTGGGCCAGAATCCCATTTTTTTGGAAAAAAGTCATAACTTTTTTTCCTTTCATCCATAGGCCTCAAAAATTTGTATATAAAGTAATTGGATGATTATAATTTAAGCATGGTTTTTTGGTGGTTGCCATAGCAACCACGATTGCATAGAAACACATATTTATGCTTAGTTCCAAAGTGTTTTTTTAGCCAAATGTTTCTAAACTTGTTTTGCAAATTAAAATAATTTGATGATTCTAATATAATTGAGCATAACTATTTGTTTTAATTTACAGTCACACTTTAATATTAGTACACACATTTCCAAAATTATTAAGATTAAATACAAAAAATACAAAAGACACATCTATAAACTAATATAATCTGTGGATGACATCAATAAGTCAATAACTCCTGATGGTAAGTTTTTCGTTTTGGTGTTACTTCCTGCTGTCTTTCTCAGAGATGCAATAAATGGATCGGATGTACACAGTAGTCGATTTAACAAATCTTGGTTCGTTTTCACACGAGATGATTTTCTTGCAAAATGTTCACGATAGTTTTGAAAGTCTTTATTGCGCGCTTCTTGAGCTTCTTCAGAATACATACCAATGGGTAATGCTAAAGTTTTAATAATTTCAGAACCATGAATTAAAATTTTGTCCAGAGATTGTGGCATATAGTACCAAGGAAAATGATGAACGTAAAGACGAGCTGTTTTTAAACAGAAAGCCTCAAATTTTTCAGTGTCAATGTCTAAACCACATGAAATTGTTGCCAATATAATATGCAAATTTAGAACCAGTTCAACATCAATATTTAAAATTTCTGCAAACTTTTCTGCATTTTGAAATGCTCTTCGAGCCGTATTTCCATCATTTGATGTTCCACTACCACTAGATTTCGGAATATCAACTATCAAGTCCATTTCATCTTTAAATCTATTTTGAATTTGTTGTTTCAGAGCCTTTACTTTAGATTTATTTTCTACTGTTCTTGCCTGCCACTTTTTCAAAGTCATTTTATATCCAATATGTAATAAACATTCAAAAAAACGTATCCAAGCATGTAAGGATGATAAACCATATGAATAACTGCCTGTCATATCGTTTTTCAAAATCATTTTTTCAATATCATTCATTACTTTGGGACTTGCCCCACATATAGTACAGCATTGACTAGAATTTGTAACATCTGAAAGAGCAGTGTGAACTTTTCCATCAATCATAGTAATTTGTATTATATGATGTATTTTGATTTTTTTGTTATTTATATCAACTTCAGTATCTTTCAAGTTTGAAATCTCAAGCCTAATGAGATCCTCCTCTGATTTAGAAACTGCTGCCGTTTCTTTTTCAAATTTAAAACGCAGAGGTCTACAGTACATTGTTGATGATGGTCGTGGGTTTCGCCAAGCTGGGTAACGTTTTCCATTTGAAAAGCAACACAAGTCCAATGGTACTAGGCAAGTAATAAAAAGTGCCTGCTCATCGTTTAAATTTCTTGTTACTGTTTCTTGCGATATTTGTTTATATATGGACTGTCCTGTGGCACCATCAAAGCCTATTTTGTATCTCAGAGAAAGACTATCTGGAGTGCCTTCAGTGCTAAGGACATCATACTGTGCCTGGCATATTCTATTTGATGTATGATCCACCAAAGCTTGCAGTTTTATTTCAGCTGAAAAATCTGAGACAGATATATCTGCAGGATAGCATAACAACTTTGCATCTCGAACATCATTATATGGCGGATATATATCAAATCCCTTTTCAACTGCTTGATTTCTAATAATTTGGTAGGAAGCTTTTGTTAATTTAGCATCTAAAAGAAGACAAAGAGCTTCATCTTTAGACATTCTAAAATCTTTTTTTGAGGTTTTTTCAATTGGATTTTCTTTTCTCCTTTTAATTTCTGAAGCAAATTGCAACGCAGAAGCAGAATACATTTCAGTTAAGTGACTAACTTTATGTTTTTTGGTTTTACTAGAGTAGTCATCAAAGTTTGCCTTAATTGGCCTTCCAATAGGTAATGGTGTTATATTTATATCTTCAGGAACATGGCTTTGCAGCCATTTTTCATTCTTTTTTTCAAATCGAGCCATGTTGCTATCTGACTTGCGCCACCTATCTCTTAGATGCACTAGTATAGTTCCTAATTGCTTCTTGTTGCAATCCAAATTCATTGCCTCAATAAGTGTTCCCTCAATACCACAGTCAGATATTTGTAGATTATTACGCTTGTGCACTAAGAATGCATAGATATCAAAATATTTCATTTTCATCCTACAAATACAAAAAATATATTATTCATGAGACATTTGGACAACCATACATGTTCATTTTAATGTGATAAAAAAGATGTTTTGCTGAAAAATTACAATGATTGGAGCCTGGGAACACAAAAAAAACCAGAATGTTGGCCCCCCTGTCCCAAACATGCAACTCATAAAAATTATGTATAGAGACACAGTCGACATCCGTCGACAATAGGTAAAATATATATCGATTATGTACATATTAGACAAGATATTTCAAGTCTCAAATTTCTGGAGGACCTTGGAGCGCAAAAGTATTTTATTATTTAAGTGAAGTTTTCACTAAGAAAAGTACTTTAAATACGCAATCATTAGAAATCAATTTATTTGATATAAATTACGTGCAAAATAACTTTGCAATAAACCATTTGATAGATAGTACTTAGTTTTATTAAATTATGCAATAAAAAAATGACGCTCTAAATATTAATAAATTTTTATTGCTTATTAGTAACACGAAAAATATTATTAAATAAATTAAAAAAATTAAAAAATTAAAAAATACCTTTTTTAAAAACAGTTAAAAATGCAAACGACATGATAGTTATGCAGAAATATATACATTTTATAAAAGCCAGATGTTTAAGCTATAAAATGGTATATAATAATGTCATTTTTGAGAATGTTTTTTAAATACTTTTTTCCACCATCTGGCCCACTGTGCATTGACAAGAAATCTATTAAATCTCTAAATGCCCTGTAATTCATGAGCAGTCAACTGTATAACAGCTTCATTACCATCAAAAAGTAATTCTATCTTCATTGCATAAATTGCCTTGGCCATCCAATATGCTCTGTGAATGGCACCAGGCTTGCGAACTGGTGCTGCCCCAGCACATTTTAAACCAATCATATAAGCCACGAACTTGAGAAATTCTCGATAGTCATCTCATGGATGGCTAAGTTGAAGCTGCTCAGCAATTAACTCCTTCAGATTGTCACTTGCACTCACCAATGGCACTGATTGTGGCATAGGCTGACGATGGACCAACTCTGACCATTTCTCTCTGAATCTTTTAAAAATCAAAATATCCGATCCAGTTGACGGACCTAGACACACTCCATATGCATCAGACAACAACACCTCAAACATGTGGTGGCGACATGCCATCCATAGCACATTGCGACCGAGAGCCTTCTCCAGAAGAGTGCAGACTCTACATGGTCAATTTTTTTCCCATTTATACAAAAATTCTAGACCTTTGGGGGACCCCTAAATATTTTTCAATTATCATAAAAATTTAGTTATTGTTGTGGGACCATTGAGAAACTTTTAAGAGGGACTGCATCAAAATTATCCACAAAAATTTTTATCAGTGATAAGCATGGGACACCCTACCCCTCTCGTGCTCATTTATTCCTGCCAAGGCCTATATATATATATATATATATATATATATATATATATATATATATATATATATATATATATATATATATATATATATATATATATATATATATATATATATATATATATATATATATATATATATATATATATATATTTACAGTATAATCATGAAGCTGTTGACCCACATGGAAGAACACCTCTCTTGCTTGCTATAGCATTAGGTCATACTGATGCAGTGAAGATTTTACTTAATCACAAATGTGATGCATCAGCAACTGATAAGCAGGGTTGGAATGGTAAGTGTTAATATTTTATACATACTGTATATAAAGTTTTATATCTATATATTTTTGTATTGCACAGAAAATTATTTTTATTTTAAATTTTGTTAAAAGACTTTCATATAAATCATTTGGTAATTTTTTTTATTATTTCTTGTTTTAATTGTAACCAAATACAAATTAAAATAATTGTTAAATATTATCATTATCATCTGATCAACATTATTACATGTTTTTCTGTTTTGCAAACTTATCCAGCAACTCAAGAAGCTGTTGGAACTGGTGATCCTGAGTTATTATCTCTTATTATACAACATCGTGAACATCAACAATTTACTTTAAAATCTGGTGGTATTACTGAGATTCTAGAATTATTAGAAGAGGTATGTTAACAATTAGTAACTTAATGTATTTAAGTAATTTTTAATTTGTGTTTTAATGATTTTATAATTTATATTATTAGTAATTTAAGTAATTTTATTGTTTAAAAAAATAATTTAAATTACTAGTAATAATAATAATAGAAGTTATTATAAATTAGAATTAGAAGTTTCTAGTTATATACATATTGATGGTAATATAATTATTATCATAAAAATGCCTCTTAAACCTTCTGAAAACTCATTTTGTAATTTAAAAAGATTTTCATTTGTATTTTTTACCATACCAAATTCAATTGCAATACCCATACCTGATGTTTGTAAAATAATGTGAAAAAAAATGATGTTTGTAAAACAAAGACAAGAAGCGAGAACTAAAACTCTTGTTTCCCACCAAGGCCCTGATTAGTGTACATAAATATATCAAGGTTTTTGTTTTGATGTTTTGTTGTGCAAGCCTTTACATCATATAATAAACAAAACTCTGAAAGTTCGAAAATTAAGTTTTTTAACTTTTGAGTTGGCTAATAGTTGTATGCTTTTTAACAAAATGTTTCTTTTTCATAAACTATATTTAATCCATTGTTGTTTGTTTTGTTTTTTGTATAATTTGTTGACTGATAAAAATAATGATTGCTTTAAATAAGTTAATAAAACTTTTTTTAATGTAAAATTTTTTTATTATTTAACTTAATCTAAAATAATTCTTGCATTACAAATTATTAAACTTCATTGCAAGTTGTTTCTGGATTTGCTTCATGTTTAATATCACTTTTGTGAGAGTTGAATAAGTTTTTTATGTTAAAATAAATTATAAATTTTTGTTTAGGCAGATGATTTTTATGTTGAAATGAAATGGGAATTTTTAAGCTGGGGTGAGTTAGTTTAAGTCTCTTTTATTTTATATTTCTATATATATATGTATACTATTAAAATAAGGGGTTAAAATAAAAATTAAATATTAAAGTAAATTGAAAAGGAATTGAAATATATATATATATATATATATATATATATATATATATATATATATATATATATATATATATATATATATATATACAGACGTGTTCAAATTATTAGACTATAGATTTAAGAAAATTATTTTCCGTGATTGAGTTCAAATATCTATTACATTTTCACAAGTATCACAGTTAAAAGATTTTAAGTATAAAATATGACATTTTTCTAATGTTTTTACATACTATTTATATTTGGCAACGTCACTTTTTTTTTGTTAGAGCGTTTTCAATATTGGGAGGCAAGTCAGCGCATGTTTTTTTTCCTTTAGTAGCAAAACGTTGCAGCAGTTGTTTGGGTGTCATTTTAAAGTAATTTTAATTACTTTTAATTTATTTTTTTTACAAAATTACTTTATGTATAAAAACTTAATTCGAATTTACTAATAAATTGTTTTTGTTTAGGAATTGTACAGTAAAACTGGTGAAATTATTTTATTTTAACAATGGGCAAAAAAAATGATATTTCCCCCAAAAAATATTCTGCTGTAAAAACTTTGTTGGGTGAAAAGGTTTACACACAAACTCAAATAGCTTTAAAAGTTGGTGTAAGTCAAAAAACAGTAAGCAGAATAAAAAAATGTGTTGATAATCAAGAGCCATATGAGCACCACAGAATAGGGAATTGTGGTCGTAAAAGAAAAATAACCCCAAGGACACAAAGAAATCTGGTTAAAATGGCACTTAATAACAGAAGAGCCACATCTAAGGTGTTGTGTCAACAACTTAATGAAGCAGGAGTCGATGTTTCTCCAGTTACTGTTCGGAGAAGGCTTTTTGAAAGTGGTTTGAAAAGTCGTCGTCCACGAAAAAAACAAAAGGTTACACCAGCGATGGCTAAAAAGAGGCTAGAATGGGCTAAAATTCATGAAAACATGTCTATCTATGACTGGAGTAAGGTAAAATGTATGCAAAAATTGTATTCAAAGTTATTTTGAGAGTTTTCACTTAACATTTGATATCAAAATTTATTTTAAATATGAAGATGAGTTCTAAAAAAATTTAGGCAATTTTTTTTTCTAAAGAATCTCTCAAATTTTATCTGTAATTTTTTGCAAAGTGTTTCTGTGTACTCATTTGT
>NC_061165.1:26168829-26431329 GCF_022113875.1 Hydra vulgaris
TACATGTTCTTATGACAAAATTAGTTTAAGCTTATAAAAATGATTATAATAATAAAAGTTTCAAAAAAGGTTTTCATAATAATAGTAAAATATTCAATTTTAACATTCAATAAATAATTAAAAACACTGTTACATATCAAAAGTTACCCCTTCAAATTTTACATTAACCTTAAAACCTGTCATACTTAAAACTTTTAATAAATTATAAATTCAACACTCACAATCACTGCCACATTTACAAAGCATGTTACATGGAAGTTATGCTTTTACACATTTACAAAGACCTTTACAGCCTTTAGGGTTGTCCACAAATTATGTCACGTAACTTTTGATAATTTTAGACCATCTACAACCCCACCCCCTTGTCACAACATTGTAACTAATTAGTAGCAAGTTCCATATGAGTCACCATAAAAACATTATCCCCTCCCTCCTAAAGCATGAAATGATTTATGGGCGACCCGTTTCTCTATTTTGTAGCCGCATTGTATAAGTTTATTTCATATTTTGAAAGCTTCTGTAATTTTGTAAATATTTCCTTCCATAATTGAATCCCACTCTCATGGATTAGGCAATAGTGGGTTCTTAAACAATAATTGTGTCCAGCCTGGTAAACAGTTCTAGAGATATGCAGTTGCAAAGCATTTTGTGTAGTGGTTATGGCATCTAGTCATCATAATATCCTTTTTATGAAAATAGGTTTCTGCATTCATTTACACTACTGTAAAAATTTGTCAGGTAAGTAGTAAAATTAAAAAAAAAAAAAAAATAAATAAAACTTTCAAAATAATAAAATAAGACTTTCATATAGTAGCACAACAAATCTTTTGATTTGTTGTGTTACTTTATGAAAGTCCTAAACCTAAAATAAGAAAAATATATTTATGTGATTTTTAATAGAAATTATATTTAAATGTCACATGAACATGAACATATTTTCATGAACATATTTTTTTAATTTTAGATTTAAAACTTTTTCATAAACTACTGTTAGAAGAATTATGGATATGGTTTAGTACTGGCAAAAAAAAAGGCTTCATTCCACAAGTTTCAGGAAAATTTAAATAACTTAAATGCTTTGGAGCCATTTTACTTGCTATATTTTTCTATTTTAAATTATATGGTTTATATAAAATTTCATATAAAACTTATTTAAATTACATAAAAAATAAATTAAGGAGTTATTCAATTTTGTATGAATTTATGGGTTTGATTGTCTTATCAAAGTGTTTTTTATAAAAAAAATACAAATGATCCAGTTTTATATTTTATATAAAATTAGTGTTTTTGTATTTTTTGCTTCATTTTTATTGAGCTTTTGATTAGTGCATAAGTTATTAGATTTTAAAATAATAAAATTTTGTTGCTATGGAGAGGTGCTAGTTTCCTTGGAGACCTTGTGTGGTAATTACGAAAGTGGGTCTTAAAATGAATGTTTCAACTTTATCAACAAGTCCGCCAAGTTTCATGTTTTTGCCCTAATAGCATAAAGTTTTGCACCAATTGGCTGCACTATAAAAATATTTGTTAAAATATACATTAAAAAATTTTGAATTTTTTTATGTTTTGATAACATTTGTTATATTTTTTTGTTGAAAATTATGATTAAAATATTTTGGATGAATGGATCATAAAATGAATAGATTGAAGTCCTGATGTTAAAAAATACACTTGTATTTTTTAAACAAAATGGAATCAAATTTTATTTGCTGTACAATATATTTTTTTGTAACAATTGAAACATTTATTTATATATACCCAATTTATATATCCCCAAAAATTGAAATTTAAGAAAAATATTTAAAAACATTTACCTTTAAAGTTTTTTTTTCAGACTTGATTTAGACACCCTTTTTCACAAAATTTTATACTCTTTTTTATCTAAATGATTTGTGTTCTATAAAAACTGTTTAGAGAAATTATTTCAGTACATGTAGTACTAACATTAATATTAACATAATGGCTAGTAACTCTAAAAGAATGTATTTATATTATTTATTTTTCCTCCTAATTGTTTATGAAAGAAAAAATGAAAAATTTGTGTGTGTTAATGTAAAAGAATGGAACTTGCTTGAATGAGTCACAATATTTTTGGTTGGTTGATCATAAAGTTCACCTAACTTATTGTTAAACATTATTTATAATGTTTGTAGGCACCCCCAGAATGTTTTGTAACTAAAAAACATTGAGTATAATTTTCTCAACAAAGTATCATGAAAAAGATTTTTAACTAAAAGTAAATCTGATAAAACCTAAATTTCAAAAAAAAAGACTTTTCTTTGTAATTTAAAAAATAACATTTTATTTGACTTTTTTATTTTGATTGACTAAAAAAAAATTATAACTATAAATATAGATAAATCAGAGGAATAAAATCTATGTTTTTTAATATCTGTGTTTTTAACAAGAATTTGTTTAAATGAAAAAATAGTGATGCCTTTCCCACTTCTACACATTAAAGTGAATTAAAAATTGAAGTGATTTGTGGTTAATTATTGTCTAAGAAAATAAGAAGTTAACTCAGAAAACATTGCTTCTACCTACAAAGTAACTAATTGTATTAAAAAAAGTGAATTTATTTTGCTCAAAAAATGGTCATATACTTGATTCTAGTATTTGTCACTTTGTCAAAAAAAAAGCTGTTCAGAGTCTCCATAATTACTTCAAAGAATCTTTGAAGTACGCTAAATTTGTCTTTTCTTCCCATTTGTCTGGTCAAAGTTTAGATTTTTTTTAAAGTTATTTAATCTCCTGGTCAAGACATTAATCTGATCCTAAATTAGGACTGGTGAGGCTCTTCAGCTGTGGTGAAGGCAACTTATATGAGAGATGTAAAACTCTGATAATAAAACCTTCAACTTAATTGTGAACATGGAAGAAGTAAACCTTGCGTGAAACCTTGCATGAAAATCTTTTTCAATTTTTTTTTTTTAAATGAAAAATAGCCTTTTTTTTTTTTAAGGGAAATAAATTCCAGTATTTTTTGGGAAATGTTTTCCGAATTTTTTAAATGACCACTGAGTAGTATCACAATAAAAATATTAAGGTAAAAAAAAAAAAAAAAAAAAAAAAAAACAGGTTAACTCTATGATGAAAACAGGTTAACTCTATGATGGTCATTTGGTCATAAAAGCTTCAACTCTTCCATACTCTCATATTTAAATTAAAAAAATTATATTATGGAAACCTGTCCAAACTGCACAAGTTTACACTAAACAAACCCTAAGTATTGTATTTTTTTTGTTTGTTTATTTTAGAGGGAGGTGCAGGTTTTTAAATATAAGTTTTAAACTAAATGTCTTCATAAATTTATTTAATGTCTTTATATTTGTATTCAATCTTTTATTTTTATTTTTAAAACAGTAAATAACTCATAAAATAAACATTTTTTTCTTTATGTAGTTACATGTTTGTTCATTTAGGCGCATCAGTTCGTGTTGATACAACATTAGCTGGCTTTGATCATATGAGTTGGCAGCGCGGAAACAAAAGTTTTATTTTTAAAGGAGGAGGTAAATCTTTGCATGTTTTTATTTTATTAAAAAAATATAATTAAAAATATATTGAGACTTTATTACTTCAAAATTTAAAAATCTCAATCAAAAAACTAATCTTTTTTTTTTAATTTATATATTTATATGTACGTGTTAATGTTTTTTCTTAATTTATTATATATAAAAATATATAGAGTCATGTACATACATATTCCTATAGTAAAGGCTTTCAGATTTACTGCTATCATAAAAAAATGCATCATATTCAAATTTACTGCTTATCAGCTTTTTGTCTTTAAAAATGACAAAATCAAGAACACTATGTAAAAACCATTAAATTTAATTGAGGAAACTAATTAAATTATAATTTAAAAAAAAAAAAAAATACAAACTCATTAGGCTAGAATGTTTTTTATTTTTTTAATGAAAATTAAAATATATATATATATATATATATATATATATATATATATATATATATATATATATATATATATATATATATATACACACACATATATATATATATATATATATATATATATATATATATATATATATATATATATATATGTATATGTATATATATATTTATATATATATATATATGTATATATATATATATATATATACTCATATAGTGTCGCTTTAAGAGCATTTTAATGTAAAAAAAGTCTCTTACGACTACAATTTTAATTACCTCGTCTCTTAAGCTGTTTTTGATTGTCATCGAAATGTCAAAGCAATTAATTTATGCGGAAGTACATTAAATTTAATTGTTTTTTAAAAAATTTTCAAAAAACCGCAATTATAACGGCTAGAAAGTTTTTTTTAATTAGTGGTGTTTTTGTTATTGATTTAATAAAAAACATTTTTTAAACATGCGTAAATGTTGCTACATCGACTATCTTATAGCCTGACTCGCAACGGAGTGCTGCTACATCGACTGACAAATAGCCTGACTCGCAACGGAGTGCTGCTACATCGACTGACAAATAGCCTGACTCGCAACGGAGTGCTGCTACATCGACTGACAAATAGCCTGACTCGCAAGGGAATGCTGCTACATCGACTGACAAATAGCCTGACTCGCAAGGGAGTGCTGCTACAAGGACTGACAAATAGCCTGACTCGCAAGAGAGTGCTGCTACATCGACTGAGGGTTTGGTTTGGCCAGGCAGTCTATCAATTAAAAAAAAAAAATTAATTTTTAAAACTTTTTCTGGTCTGGTTTATTAACGCGCTCTTTAAAACTACAGTTTATGGGAAATATTTTTTGATGCTACGCAAGAGACATGCAAGAGTATATATATATATATATATATATATATATATATATATATATATATATATATATATATATATATATATATATATATATATATATATATATATATATATATATATATATATATATATATATATATATATATATATATATATATATATATATGTATGGATATATATATATACATATATATACATATATATATATATGTATGGATATATATATATATATACATATATATATATATATACATATATATATATATATAAATATATATATATATATATATAAGTTTAATTTTGCTGTGAGCATATATTCAGCAAGAGTGCTCGATGAATGATATCAGAGCTATATAATTGTTGTTTTTTTTGACGAGGTTAAATAAAAAATAACTGCATAATTTTTACTACTAAAAGTTTCATGCGTTTAGCAATCATCAGGTAAAAAATGCAATGTTTTTTTCGTTAAAAAATATACTCAATAAACATCGTGGCGTTCAAAAACAATTATAAAATGTTAACTATTTACAAGCGTGGTTTGGTTTTTTAACCTTTGGGCTCGTGGTTGTCAAGCTTTAAGATTAAAAAACCAAACCTTGCTTGTAAATAGTTAACATTTTATAATTGTTTTTGAACGCCACGATGTTTATTGAGTATATTTTTTAATGAAAAAAACAATGTATTTTTACCTGATGGTTGCTAAACGCATGAAAAATTTGGTTGTAAAAATTATGTAGTTATTTTTTATTTAACCTCGTCAAAAAAAACAAACAATTATATATATATATATATATATATATATATATATATATATATATATATATATATATATATATATATATATATATATATATATATCTCCTAGAGCATATTTATATGCGCACTTGCTCACTTTTTTATATATATATATATATATATATTTTTATTTAAATCATTATAGAAAAAGAAAACAAAGAATAATGAATGAAACGGTTGCTGCCATATCCCAAAACCCTTAGGCTATGTAGCAGCACTCAACTGCGAGTCAGGCTATTTGTCAGTCGATGTATATACTGTAGCCCCTGGCAGCAGGCTATTTCAGTATGATGTCACATTGACGTCACACATGACGTCACACCTAACTCAGCTCACATCATAAGATGGACCAATAATTATAAGCATAAACACAGCATAAAAGCATTTCATGAAAGAGAAAGAAAAGATTAGCGAAATCCTGATAGAGAAGCTTTCTGGTTATAGATGTTCCCAGATCCAGTAGTTCTGTGACTGATTGATAGAAATGCAGTATGGGGATTGCATTTCTATCAATACAGTTTAATATGCAATCTTTAAAGGTATTTAATGTACAAATTTAGCAAGTGTTGATTTTATTGCTGCGTTGTTTATTGCTTAAACACTGCTTAGCTGTTTTTCAAAGATTGCACCAGGTGCTATGTATTCCAGACCATGCAGAAAGTACTGGTTCTAGTCATTGAGGGAAAAGATCTCTAATCTGTCAATTAAGATGCATTTAGAGGCAGCAGAGGAACTCAAGGGATCCTTTAGTTAGTTCTTTAAGTCATATACATCTAAATACCGGGCTACTCTGATAATTACAAGGAAGCTCTGATAATTACCAAGCTACATTGCTTCACAAATCTATTCATCAACTCTTTGAGGAGAAATGTTGATGAAAAAAATAAGTTTAGCTTCTAGAGGAAATTTTTTGTTAGCTATATGATTATTATGATTACACAAACACAAATTTTTTGTTAACTTTACAATTAGCATTGTAAAACAAATGTTTTTTTTTTATTAGTTACATTAAGCTTTGAAAATACTAGATTATATAAAAAAGTTGATGTTGATTCATTAAATGGTTATATTCATTAAATGAATATTATATACATTAAAATATAATATTTAAAATTTATATTTTAAAATGTTGCATAAAAAATATCACCCCTTAAAAAGCAATAGCAAGCTAGTTGATCAGTCAAAGTGCTTAAAATTCTAAACCCCATAATTCCCCCAGCACTGAAAACCCTTATTTTGATGAATAATACGTTTGTATAAAAACATTTTTTTGCTAACCTTTAGCATGCTCTGGAACTTATTTAATTTCAATTACTCAGTTTTTAAAACACTGAATAATTTAAATAATATATATAATTATGTTTGTTGTGATAACTGATCTTATTAACATTAACTTTAGAAGCGAGTTTTCTGAACCTTTTTTTGTAGTTAATTTTATTATCATTTTTGTTAGCTCGTTGCAGTCATTTTTATGATATTGATCATGATACTAAGTCGTATTGGAAAGAGTCAATTAACATAAGGTATATTTTTCAATTTTTTATTTAATTATTTTAATTAATTATTTTTCAAAAACTTGTTAAAGGTACAAGTTAAAAGTAACTTTATTTTACACATATATACTAGACTTTGCTTAGACTTTATTTAGAAAACAATTCAGATTTTAAACCATTTTCATTTTCAAAACCAACAATTTTATGTTAAGCTCATTCCTTAAACTCTAATTCTGTTCTGTTCGGACTAAAAGAAATGAACAAGAAAAGTGAAAAATCAATGATGGTTGTTTTATGTATAGTTTATTTTTGTCCATGGTTTTTTAAGATCAAAGCTTCATATTAGTCTATCTTTTTCCCAAATTCTTTTAAAGCTCTAGCCTATACCTTTGAGGGTTAAACAAAATAATATATTTTAAAATAGGGGATCAGAAATGGTCACTTCATTTATACCTTATATTTTTACATTCTTCCAATTGATCAACTACAACCGCTTTATATTCTTTTTAATTTGTTGTTATTGTTGTTTTGTTTTGTTTTGTTTGTATTCAGTTCCAATCTTTATACAAATATAAAATATAAAAGAAACAATTACAAATTTTAAACAGATTTAAAAAAATAAAATAAAAGAATTTGGATGCTCTGAGTTGTCACCAAGTACTGAAGTACACTCTAAATTGTCACCTAAAATTAAACATGTTGAATAAATGCTTGTTGGTAAAAGAATTTATGTTGGTAATTTATTTTAACAATGGAGTTAAAATAATTGAATTAAAAGAATTAAATTAATAGAATTAAAAAGAATTGAATTAAAATAATTGAACTAAATGAGTTCAATTTAAATTTTTTTTTGAGGTTTGTAAGTAAAGTCACTGAAATCACTTTTGTAAGTATATATTGAAAACGATGGGAATATAGTCTATAGTCAATGAGTTGTTTTTTTAGAAAAATAAGAAAAAAATAATTAAAAATGAAAAAAAGATTGCTGTCACACCCCAGTTAATGTAGCTCCACTCCTTGCATGTTCTCCCTATTTAGTAAGTTCATGTATGTACTGAAGCCCCGGGCAGCTGTCTATTTCATTATAGAATGAAATATTCTATAATGAAATAGACAGCTTTTATTGTCAGATTTATCTAAGTATGCATATATATATATATACATATATATATATATATATATATATATATATATATATATATATATATAATATATATATATATATATATATATATATATATATATATATATATATATATATATATATATATATATATATATATATATATATATATATATATATATGTGCAGGATTACCGCATGGGCTTTTCACTTTTTTTATTTAAATATGGATCTTTAGCACTTTTTAATCCAAGTATGGGTCTTGTAGGAATTTTTACTTTTTTTGACATTCTGAAAAAAATCTGTTTATTTTTAAAATAAAAAAACAACTAAATAGAATTTTCAGAAAATTTTTTCAATTAAGTAACAGCTAAATAAAACAACTTTTTATATTTAAGGTATGTCGATTGCGGGACAATTTTTAGAGCGCTGTGGTGTGTTTATGCTTTGCAAAAATGCTAGTTAAAATGCAGAATTAAACAAAAGCGTAAACTATCTATAAAAACAATTTTTCAACTCATTTTTCAAAAAAAATATTTTTTTAATTTTTTTTTTTATATATAATTTAATACAATTTATAATATAATAAAATAAACATTACGTAATAAAACTTAAATCTTTGATTTTAAATTTTGTGTTAATGGCTATTCTTCAAGCAATAAAATAAAAATCATACTTGGTTACAATAACTTAGCGGCAAAGTTGTATTTTAAGGAAATCAAAACAAAAACGTGGTTGCTGCAGCGCAGTGTTAACATTTTTAGTTTTGAAGTATTAAAAACCTCAAATTGTTGGTCTGTATTATAAACTTCAAGTTAAAAAATATAAGCTTAAAAAACTAAAATTGGAAAAGGAAAATATATTTGTATTATAATTTTAAAAAAATACTATACTATGGGAAATGCTTTGTATGTTATTATAAATATATTAAATATAAACACTTTTAATATTGAAAAACAATTTTGGTGCGAAAGCAAATGTAACATAATTTAAATTTAATAATGTAATAAAAGTACTGGTTTTTTTCATTAAAAAACTATTACATTTTAGTTTTTATAAAATAAATTTAAAAGGGTTTTAAAAGTTAAAATATTCGTTTGAAATTTATAAAAACCATCAGACAAAAAATAAAATAAATACTGAAAAAAAAATTTAAATTGATAATTAATTGCAACATTTTAATATAAATGATAAAAACCAGGCCGCTTAGTTCAAACAAAATTTAATGCTTAGGCGTCTTTTAAAAAATGAATTAGCTCAAAAAATGATGATTTTTATTAACATAGCTCATTTTCTGTTTTGTATAAAAAATATTAAATTCAAATAATGAAATTTATACTGAAGTTTATTCTAAATTTATTAATAATTTTGGAACAACTAAAATAATTATAAATCAAATACACACAAAATATGGGGCAGACAAAATGACAGGTAGATGTTATTTTTTCCGACCCATATTTTGTGATATAGGGTTTCAGAACAAGCATCAACTAATATAGGGAGAACCTTGCATGTTCTCCCTATATTAGTTGATGCATGTTCTGAAACCCTCACAACTCCCTTAACCAGTATGATGTCAGATTGCCAATCAAAATTTGCTTTTATTGTTTTAACATTTAATTTTTTTATTTTATTAAAGATTTTAAAGGTAAAGATGAAGCACACAACTCTTTTTGTAATATTTTGGTTTGATCAAACCACCATCAAACAGAAAACAAAGCTATAATAAAAATAATCAAAAGAAATCAGATATAATATATTGATAAGAACACTTTAAAAAAATGAACTGATGTCAACTGAAAACTATTTTAATTTTTTAATGATTCTCTTTTTAAGAAAAAAGTCTGCAGCTTTTGATGCAATTCTAACTTTTTATCTTGTGGTTCATTTGTGCATAATAATTAAATAATTTGTGAATAATAAATTAGTATTAATAATAATAATAATCTCAAAAGATTCTCTTACTTTTCTTACATTCTAACTAAAGAGTAATCAAAAAGTTTAAAAAATTTTAATGTATTTAAAAGTAAAATATGAAAATCTCTATCAATAAACGACAAAAGTTGTATAGGCAAATCAAAAAATTAAAGTTTGAAATTTTCTAACCAAAATTTAATCCAAATCTTCTGCCAACTCTTACAGTTGAATTTAGGACCAAATTTAATAGAAACTAAACAAAAATGCTGGCAGAGAAAATATGTCATGTCAAATTGTGACATATAAAAATTATCTTGAAAACGAGCACAAGCCTGTCAGTATGGTTGCAAATAAAACAAAAAATGATTGCACAGAATATAAGCAATTTTTTTTTTTTTTTTTTTTGAAGTTTACCAATTTTGTTATTTAGATAAGTTTAAAATAATAGTAAACTTTATTATTATTTTATATATATTGTCCCCTCAGTATTATCTTGTTCTATCTACAAATGTAATAAATAAAATTACATAATATGTAAAATAAATACAAAAAAAAGTTATATATAAATAAATTCAATGTTCTATGTAATATAATATAGTATATTATATCAGGTAGCACATTGTATTTGTTTACATATATATAAATATTTTTTATATTTATTTTCTATATTAGACAGAACATTTTATTTATTACATTTGTAGATAAAACAAGATAATACTGAGGGGAGGATATATATTTTTAAAGGTACTGTAAGTACTTTTTAAGTACTTAAGAAGTCCTTACGGACTTTTTACAACGATTTTTTTAATAAAATCCTCATTGCTTCTGAAGCACTAAATTAAAATTAAAAAAGAAATTGTTTTTAAATATGATTATTTCTAAAAGCAATCTTGGGTATATACAGAAGTATTAAACATCAAGGATTATTCCATATGAAATCATCTAGTTTTTCAAAAGTGCTTCAGGGTATCACCTCAAATTTGCTTCAAATTTCGACCACCCACAGCTTTTATGAAAAAAACACAATCCTGAAAATTTCAGCTTGGTTGACTGAACCGTTCAAAAGTTATAGTTAAATTAATATTGACCAAAATCAGAAAAATTTGAGTAGATTTTTTTGATTTTTAACAGATCAAAATTTTTTAAATAAAATAGATGATCACCTGAAATATGTTATGGTAATAGTTTTTCACACAAATTATCTATTTTTGCAGTTTTTTTTTTTGACTGATTTTAAACAATTTTTGAGTTCTTGTACCTCAAAGTTGCTAAATAACACAATACTATAAATAACGCTGTGCCAATTTTTGGTTACTTTTGTGTATTTATAATAACCACTTATAGAAAAAATTAAAATTGAATCAGTGAATGTTAAAAGGGTGGATAATCCAATAATGTATAATAATAAACTTTAAAAGGGTGGATAGTCCGATAATGTATAATAATAAACTTTCTGAAACTAAAAAAATTACATTTTTCCCTGTAGTAATTTTTTGTTAATGGTTCAATAATTTTTTTTTGAAGGTGAAAAATATTATCCTCTTCAAAAAAAATAATTATTAAACCATTAACAAAAATTTACTACGGGGTTAAATGCAGTTTTTTTAGTTTCCTGAAAGTTTTCATAGTTGGACTTCCACACTTTTAACATTCACCAATTCAATTATGTGTTATAAGTTATCTTAGCGATTGCAGCAGCCTGTTAAAATATCACTTTTAAAAAAAAATAGGATAAATTACATTCAATTTGTAGCAGTAAAAAGTTTCATATTTTATTTTAACTGTCTACGTTACTTTCTATGTGTAAGGTTCTATATATAGACAATCACCAAAAAAAATTTAAAGACCTATACTCTATCTTATATATAGACAATCACCAAAAAAAATTTAAAGACCTATACTCTATCTTATATATAGACAATCAGCAAAAAAAATTCAAAGACCTATACTCTATCTTATGACATGATAGTAGCCCTATGACTTAGGTGTATATTTTTAATTTTTTCCTGAATAAATATCAGTTTTCCCTAAAATAACATAATCAGTGTCTTAAATTAATTTATTTGATATGATTTTACAATATGTATTTGTTTAATTTTATGCATGTAATATAATTAAAATGATATAATTTTTACATGGTTATAATTTGAGTGTAAAATACTTCAATTGCTTCAAGAGTTTGTATTAAAATCTGCACAGTATTTTCTGGATTTTATTATTTTAGTTTTTAATATTGCAAGAGCCAAAAACTAAAAAGTTATATGTATGCAGAAATAGTTTATTGGTTGCATTTTAGTCAGTATTAATCACATTTGTGCTTGAGATTTTATTTTTAATAATTTTATTACTGGAAAAATATAAAAAAGTTTTTTTTTAGATTATAATGTTACATGTTTAACCCTCGATTTTAAAATTTTTAGATTAATAAAAAATGTCAGAGAAATGTTGTGTAGGAAGAGTTTTAAATAAAGATTGTGATAAAAGTCATATTGTAGAATGGTAGGAAGAATAAAATTAAAAGATACTGATATTGAAGTTTTAATTCAAAGGACTTTCACTTTCAAACCAAATGAGGAGATATATTTTCACCATGAAAAAGCCTATATTTCTAGATATGAAGCACTTCAAAAATACTGTTGTGATAAATTTAAAGTCCACAAAAAAAAATTATCAAAGGATTGTGTAAGTCAACATACTAATAGCAAATCAGCTTAAGATCAAACCTGGTCAAAAAGTTTGTACTAACTGTTTGTACTAACTGTATGAATGAATTCAAACTTGAAAAAATTACAGAAGTTAGTTGAGATAAAGCTGCTGAAGAAGATTTTAGTTGTTCAGACCTTGATAAGATAGTTTCTAATAAGAGTGTGTCTTTATTGGAAATATCTCCACTCAAAAATGTAAGTAGGTGCAACAAATTAGGATATGGAAAAAGAAAAGCTAAAAAATTTGCAACAAGTATGACAAACCTAGTATTGTCAGCATTGAATATAGACCCAAAAGATATAGTATCAGAAAAAGAGCATAAATGTATAAACTGTAATGATTTAGACAAACTGTTAGGTGCAACAAAAAATAAAATGAAAATAAGTTTGAAGTTCAACTACTAACACTAACTTTCTGTGCGTATAAATAGTGTAAAAGTTCATAAACAAAAATGTTCAATATTAGTTAGATTAAAGGAACTTTAAACACAAAATTGGATTCAGCAACTAGATTCTGTGAACTAAGGCTGAAGTGGTGCATCGTAGTTGACAGTAGTGGAAGTCACTCAGTTTGCGTATGTTCTTATAATCAAAATGCTAAGTTGATGTGTGCTGCTTTAAATAAGAGCCATTTAATATATTAGAAAGATTTGTTGAAAGTATGTGATTGTAATATAGATAGATGAAGCTGCTTGTTTCATCTATGTTCAAACTAAAAAGTAAATTTGAACACTTACTTGGAAAATGTGTTTGAAAATAATGATTTTGATTTTGACGATCAGATCACATACAAACAATGGGTGTCAACTGACTAAACTGCACTTATCACTGTCCAAACAAGCATAATTGAGTTTATTGAAATTCTAAGTGAAACTTTGTATGACCTTTGTCACTACCACTTAATCAAAGAAGCACAATCCTCCTACTTATCAGAGGTGAAAAGAACATTGAATCAACACACTTATCTTATTCTTATGGATTTTGCAGAGAACTATAGTTTTCTTGTGCAAGATGCTGTGCAAGGTTTTTACTGGCAAGCCGATCAAGCATCCATATTACATCCATTTGCTGTTTATTACAAAGATGAAAAAAATAAATTTAAATGTGAATGCTATTGTAAAATTTCTGACCATCTTTGCCATGATTAAACAACAGTTCATTGTTTTCTACTAAGTTACTCCCTATGATCAAAATCAAACTACCCACAATTAATAAAGTAAAATACTTCAGTGATGGTGCTGTGTCACAGTACAAAAATTACAAATGTCTGTTAATGTACCATCTTGAAGATCACAATATAAATGCTGAGCATCACTTCTTTGTTACAATCCATGGCAAAAGTCCATGTGATGGAATAGGAGGAACTATAAAAAGAGAAGCAGCAAAATCAAGTCAACCAGCAGCAAATGCAAACCAGATTCTCACACCAAATGAACTGTTTACATGGGCTGAAAAAAACATTAAAGGTGTTAACATATTTTACATTTCATGTGATGATATCAGTAACCATGAAACTTATTTTAACCTAAAGAAACAATATGAAGAGATGACCTTATTCCCAGGCACAAGAAGCTTTGAACACTGTTTTGAACTAGGTGGAGAGAAATTATTTTGACAAAGAATTTCTAGTGATACTGTCTATGATTAATAATATTAACTTGACAAAAAAAGATCCTTCAAATTTTCTACCTAGATAATACATTGCATGCTTTAATGATGATGAATAGTACATAGGGCTTGTGCTTGAGAAACAAATTAAACTTAAAATTGACTAATAATGCATGATCAAGCCAGTGTTTCATATGACAAATTAATATGACAAATAAATGCTCCATCCATTAAGGGTAGAAGTGCTCATATTGAATTGCAGCACATAAAAGTTTCCCAAAATTTTTCTATTATTAAGTTTTATAGCAACTTTAGAGTACAATAACTTATCAATTCCTCAACGCCAATCAAAAACACCTACAAAATTGGATTATTTGGGTTAAAAACTATTAACATGAAAAATTTCAGGTGATCACCTTTTTTATTTACAAAGTTATATTTTTTTCATAAATACTGTGGGTGGTCAAAATTTGAAACAAATTTGAGGTGGTACCCTAGGGACCATTAGGTAATTTGATATGGAATGACCCTCAAGCAAACAGATCAAAGGCAATAGGCATGCTTCATAAGCACTGCTAGGATTGCTTGGTATGTTTAATTGGATGTAGCCTAAAACAATCACAACTAGTTCTAATTACAATTAAGGAGATTCTCTTGATTATGCACAACAAAATACTTCCTATTACTTTTTAACAAGATGTCAAATAGCTAGCCTCTTTTTGAAAATTTTTTTAGCGTATCAAAATAGTTTTTGTCTGATGTCAGTTTATCTTTTTAATGTTTTCTTAACACTTTTTATATATGATATCTTTCGATTATTTTTATTGATTGATGAATGCGTACATTCTAAAAAAATGTTTCTTTATTTGTATTTATATAATTTTTTGTTTAGAGATGAATCTGTTAAATTATAAATATTTGTATTTATATTATTTTTTGTTTAGAGATGAATCTGTTAAATTATCTTCATTGCGTCCTCCTGCATCTGTAATTAACACAAGATTAAATTCAGCAAATGTGACTACTGTTCTTGATCATGAAAATATCAGTTTTACTAGGTTAGGTTTTTTCATTTGTTTTTCTTTATAATTGTTTTCTATTTTTTTCCTATTTTATTTATACAAATAATATAACTTCATACATTTAATGTGTTTTTTATTTTGATTATTTACTGTGTATAATGTATTTAATGGCTCAGGTGTATGGCTCCGTTGAATTAAAAGTTTTTTCTTTGCCTTTTTTGACCTTTTTTGAACTTGTTACTTTATTTAAAAAGGACCCTTCGATGTTTTACCAAATATTTAAAGAGGAACCTTTGATGTTTTACCAAATATTTAGTCTTTAATGATATATGATACAAAATTCTTTTTTTTTTATTACAGTTCATTTATACTTCATTTATTTTATACTTTTATATATTGTTATAAACAAAGAATCAAATTTTGTACTTTTGTTTAAATTTTTTAAGGCAGAAAGGGTTTCTAGGGTTTGGTAGTGACAAGATAGACACCATCAATGGTTATCAGGCCAAAGTTTTTGCTGTGTCAGGTGTAGAATTAGTAACTAGAACTCGTTTAGAACATCTTACGCAAAGTGATATAGACAGGATACAAGGTATCTAAAAATTTAGTAATCAAAAAACTTCATCAAAAAAAAGTTTTTATAAACGTTTTACAAAATTATATCTGATTAAAAATAACTATTTTTGTGAAATTTTTTAGTTTATGTTTTTTTCAATTTTATTTTTTTATTTATAATATTTTCATAATTCATTTAAGATTTTAAATTTGGTTGATTTAATATTATAGATGAACGACAACAGGCTGAGTCACGAATGCTATCTATGTTAAGTTTTATTCATAAAACAGAGACTGAAGAGGTTTTTCCTTGACTAAAGAATTTTTAGATATTTACATGCAGTTATATTAACAATTTTTGAATTTATTGCATATGATTTTATTAATGATACTTTATTAAAATTTAACTTGTAATGCTAAAATGTTATTCCCTCTTGAGTGCAAGAGTTGAGCACAAAGGTTTGTTTAAGTTATTTAACTAATCTAAGGTTATTTTTTGCATTTTTCTGAATTATTAAACATTGCAGGCCTTGTTTTAAGCAACTTTTTAAAATTTTATTTAAGCAACTATCACGTTTCAATACTTAAATTATGACAGATGATAGTTTTCCTAAGTATTCTTTAGCTTTCTGTGCAATTTGATGCATTTCTATGCAATTTGATTTGAGAATCATTTTTTAAAATGTTGCTGTTTAATCTGTTTAACGAATATCTTCATTGCATACTTAAATTTTAAGGCCAATAATTTTTTAAAATTTGCAAACAGTTGTTTTTTTAGCGTCTTAGTTGTTTCTGTTTGTGTTTGCGCAAAACAAATGAGATGTCTCTTCTATGTGGTGGCTTCATAAAGGCCACATAATGTGCTTCCCAACATTATAACTACTAATAGGTAGTGAACAACCGGGGTTGATATTTGATCGGGGCCGGGTTTGATAAAATATAGCTGGGGCCGGGTTTGTGACCTGGACTATATAAACATTTATACATCCTAAAGTATATTTTTTTAATTCAAAATTCATTTTATATTTTGTATATATATATGCATATATAAACATCATTATGATCAACATGATCATCATTACCATCATCATCATCATCATCATCTTCAAATACTATACCTTTTAAATACTAAAATTTATAAAAATATGAAAGGATATTGTAAGCAAGCATCTAAATAAACAGCAAACATGTTTATGTCCATAATATTTATGCATAAAACGCATCTCAGAAGCTTTTATTCCTTCTGAACTAAAAGTTTAGAAGATTTTATTCCTACTCTTCAATTTTAAGTCAAATCTCATTCTACTCCATATTTTTTACCATCATGAGCAGTTGCTTTATTAATCATTTATTTCATCATTTTTACAAGAACATCTCTCTTAAGAACAAATGTCCTTTTATTATTCCAAGAAACCAATGTAAAAACGTCCTGTCTGATGTTAAGTTCTGTTATTCTCAGTTTGCTAAAATTCTCATGTTATATCTCATGTTATATCTTATATCTCATGTTAGGTTCTAGAGACTTTTGGTTAGTCTTCAACAACATGATACTTTTGGTTAGTCTTTAACAATATCATTAACTAAAGTCTAACATTTAATCTTATTAATTATATAATATTTAATAACATTTAAATTAAAAAAATGCTTAAAAAGTGGTTCCAATTTTTCAAAACTCTAGAAAACATTTTGCCCTCTCCAACTATGCTACTATTAGTTTTTACTTTGTTATAGGTTTCTTTATATAACGATTTTGAGATTATTATTTCTTACCAACTGCAGTAATAAAATTATTCTTGAAGGCCTACACTCTTCTTTATTCCAAGTAACTTTAAGGGTACCACAAGATATTTTGTGGTACCCTTAAATCTTTGCTCCTGTATTGTTTCTTATCTACAATATCAGTCTTCATGAAAATTTAACATCTAAAGTTGCTCTATTTGTTGATGACTTAACTTTATACTCTTGTTTTGAAAAAAAATCTTCACTTTTTGATTGCTTAGAACAAGATTTATATTCTGGACTTAAAATCTGAAATTTTTGTTAGACAACAAAACTCATTTATTTACTGCAAAAAAATATTACAATAATGTTGGTATTCCTATATTGATGAATAACGACCCTGTTACTCTCAAACAAAATCTAAAAGCACATTGTAAATGTAATGCGGTTGTGGTGTAGTGGTCATGTAGAGCGCTCGTTACATAAGCGAGAGGTACCGAGTTCAACCCCAACCACATTTCTGGTAGTACCGCGCTCAAGTTGTTTCTCTTTGCAGCGCCCTTGGTTGTCAAGGTTCGTGTTTTGGAGTTATATAGTTGAGACAGGGTTATAACCACAATTAAGTAGCCTCCTCGTCTGTAGTGGCGTTTTCAGCCTTGGGGTGGTAAATTAACAAAAGAAAAAAATAGTAGTAAATTAGACCTGCTTTATCTGCCAAGCTTGAACCACTCTTCCATTGTTGTAAGATTGCATTTTTTTCTTTTTTCTACAAATACAATCATGGTCAATGCTCAATCAAGCTATCATCTCTATTACTATAAACCAAAACTCATTCTTTCTTGTTTCTTATTCAACAAGTTGCTTTTTTTTACTGTATCTGTCCCTTCATGCTATAAAAACTTTTATTAATCCAGTTTTTTTGCTTGCATATCAAAAAAACATTATAACTATTAGCCATCTTCATGTTTTTTTTTTTAATATACAACCTACAACTTTTTAAGTCTTCAGTTAACCATTTCCTAGTATTTTTACTTATTCCCTATTTTAAAGTAACTCATAACTTAATAGTGGTTGCTTGCAATCTGTTGGAAGTAAATTAGAGTTTGAAAATATATAAATATATGCCAGTATTTAGTAAATAGTAAATGTAAGCATAAAATTATAATATATAAAGTATTAGAAAACTTTTTTCTAGACCCGGCTATCAACCTTTGCTAAATCTTATAGTTTATCCAGGGCTGGGTTTGAAAAACCTCTCATTTTTAGCAGGGGCCAGTGCCCCGGTCACTTACTACTAATAGGTTGAGTTCCTCCATTATATGCACTAGTGTTTGAAGCAGTTGCCTTGGTTACAAACAGCAAAGTATTATTAATTTTAAAATCTTCCAGTACCTTTTTTAATTGTTTTTCCTGATCTTTGTATTAAAATGAAACACTCCTAGCGGAACATCAAT
This sequence comes from Hydra vulgaris, assembly GCF_022113875.1. Lineage (NCBI taxonomy): Eukaryota > Metazoa > Cnidaria > Hydrozoa > Anthoathecata > Hydridae > Hydra > Hydra vulgaris. The sequence goes on from NC_061165.1 coordinate 26,188,001, forward strand.
ACTAAATCATCCTCAGTAAACCATCACACTTACTACAATTCTTTTTATTTTAATAAAGTATTATTTTTAAGATCCTATTCCTTACACAGATATTTACTATCAAAGTAAAGGACAAGTTTCTATTTCTTACACAATTTACTATCAAAGTAAAGGACAAGTTTTTTACCAAATAAAGCATTTTTATGACTATTTCTTATTTCTTCCCCTTTGTTTTTAATAGCATGAAATCTTTTTCTGTGGGTTCCTGATTAGATAAAACAATATTTTTCAAATTATAAAATAATTGTTGAATGACCTCTCACACCAAGATAGAAGCTTGCACACCTCACACCAAGATGGAAGCTTGCACACCTCACACCAAGATGGAAGCTTGCACACCTCACACCAAGATGGAAGCTCACTCCAACTTTCACTTTTTCACTTCATCACTGGGAAATTCTTTTTTATTGGATACATTTAAAAATGAATTATTAGATCATTAGATAAATTCAACTGAAAAAGTATTATTTCAGAATCAGATAGATTAAGGCTTTCGAATAAATTTTTATCCTGGTATAAACATTTCAATTCTCTTTGGTAAGTCAAGTCAATTTCCTCAGTTGTAGACATTTTTCTAGTTAACTTTTGGCCAAGAACTCATTGTTCTCGTCCATAGCATCAGGAGTTTTGTTGTTTGCTTTGGTTTTTGTAACTATTTATTTTCATTAGTATTTTTGCAACCTAAAAAACCAAAAGTCAAAAAGTATGTTTGAAGTTTTTTTATAGTCGGTTTCAAGAATTCAAAGATTTTCTTTTAAAGAGAAGTTCAACCATGTCACCATATTTTGACAACTGACATTTGGGAAACTCTAGAATAGGTCTGTTACAATAACTTAATTCAAAATCTTACAGTTTTCTTTTTTTACAGCATGTTTTTCTGCAATGTTTATCTTCACATTGGTTACTTATCTAAAAAACTTGCTTTAACATTTAATATTGCTTTAAAATTTATAAATCTAATGGTTGTAAAAATGAACAGGTTTTACACAAACAAATTGTCAGCCCGGAATACAAGTGTCGTATTCGACATTTTTGAAAAAAATGACATACATATGCTAATTTTCTAATTTTTAGAAACTTATTTCAAAAAAAATTATCCAATAGCTCAAATAAATTTTTTTCCAATATAGTTCAGTACATCATTTGTTGTAAATGAACTTTTTAAACAAGTCATTCAACATAAATTTGTTGTACTTAGCGTAGACCAATAGTAGCGTTCTATTTGTTCACGTGACTTTAGATTTAACTACGTATGTTCTCTTGTTTACTGTTCACATGTTTTTTGTAAATAAAAAGTAATACATTCAATTTATTTTTTAATATTGAATTGTTTTTTGTTTTCTTTGAATTGAATTGAAATGTTCAGTAAATAAAAATTGTTACTCGTAATCAGATGAACTAAACAGTATTTATAATTTTTTTTTTTTTTTGTAAAGATAAGTAACTAATATGGAATATTTTATAACAAATATGGAGTATTTTATGGCTTCTGATGCTTATAATCCAATACCAATTGTGTTGGAGCCTAACCACCAAATGGATGAAGATACCCCCCTGGATATGTAGCGGAAGAATCTACTAATTTATCTTTTTCTTCTTGTATCATTTCTCCTAACAATGAAAAGTAAATATAAAATACTTGTGTACAAAGATTTCATTACAATACGTCTTGTGCTTGAATAGTTTTAATGAGATAATTATTTTTACATTCTAAATAAATTCTTGAAGATATCAGTGAAAGAAGAATTTACTATAATTTTAATAACATGATAAATAAAGTATATAAGTGGACTACCAAGGTCCCCAAAGAGAGGAAAATGGTTTGTATAAAAACTCCTAATCAAGTCTTAGATAAGATTAGAGAACATATAAATAGTTTTCCAACAGTTGGTTCACACTATTGCAGACAGAATACTAACAAAAAATATTTAGAGTCGTCATTGAGTACAATTAAAATGTACATGTTGTTAACACAAGCTTACCCAAAGTTCAATGTAAAAAAAAAAGTTTATTATTCAACTTTTAATAAGAGTTTAATTTGGCATTTCATAAACCAAAGAAAGATTTGTGTGAATTATGTCGAGAGTATAAAAACAAAGAAGAAGATCAAAACATACTGCAGCATAGAGAGAGTAAGCTATTAACTAGACAAGAAAAAAAAGTGACCTAGCTAAAGTTGCAAATGGAGATTAAAAAACCACAGCAGTTATAATTATATATTTCCCCTTCCAATTGCTAATATTTCTGCATTCTATTATAAAAATTCAAATTGCTATAATTTCACAACACGCTAATCATTGAATATAAAAACTTATTGTGCACTTTGGAATGAATCTATGGTTGGTAGAGGTGCAAATGAACTTGCGAGTTGTCTGTATGAACTATTAAAATTAATTGTTCAAGACTGTCTTAATTTATCAATTAATCAAATTATTTTGTGATCTGATTCTTGTGCTCCCCAGAATAAGAACTCTGTCTTTGGCAATAAAAATTTTTCTAAATGAAAGCGGAATACCACTCATTGAACAGAAGTATAGTGAACCTGGTCATAATTCAGTACAAAATATTGACATTGCGCATAGTGTGGTTGAGAAAAAATAAAGGCTTTATGAGATTTACAGTCTTCCTACCTTATTCAAATTATTGTTATCTATTGAAAAAACTTCTGCAGTAGAATTAAAAGTCATATAAAAATGTACAAAGATGACTTCAAAAACTTCAAACTTGCTTCCAAGTCTTTATATTTCCATTAAGTTCCTTTTGCTAAAGTAAAACTAATGTGTCATAAAAAACATCTACCTTTTCATATTAAGTTCAAAAAATTGTTCTCAGATCTGTTAATTGAAGAAAGATTGGTAAAAGGTACCTCGTAGAGAAAGAATAAACAAAAAGTTAAAGTTCTAAAAAAATTTCCTCCATTAAAAACTTATTAAACACGTTTTTCGCTCTCAGATAAAGAAACTAATGATTTTGAGTGAATGGTAAAATTTTTTGTTGGTGATGATCTTGAACTTTATAATACTCTTTTTAAGTTACAAAGTCTGGACAGTTAAATATATATCATTTTGTAATATGTTTTAATAAACATTGTATATATTTATTTCTTTATTGTAAAAAAAAAGGTATAATGGAAATGGTTGTTTTTTATATTTAAGGTTTAACTTATTTATTTTTCACAGACAAATTAAAAGATAACTAATGTGTCATAAAAAACATCTACCTTTTCATATTAAGTTCAAAAAATTGTGATAAACTAGTTATTTTATTTTTCAATTAATCGAAAATAAATAATATTAATAAAAATTGCTTAATGTAAAAAAGGAAAAAGTTGTGAATATTAGTTATTTATAAATTTAGTAAGTGAAACCTTACATCATACTCAATTTATTAATAATTATATTTGTATAAGAAGCATATTAATTTCTATAAAAGAAGCTTGCAGATTAAAAACTGTATATTTCTAAATATAATGCTAACAAATTGGTTACCGGGAATGGATATATGGAAAGAAAATGCAAAGGACAGTAAAACTAAAATTTTAAAGTTATTTTAAAGTTATAAGTCATTGTTAGTTACAATATTAGTAAATTTAACCTTAATTCACTTACTATCAAATTAATTGTATCTATGACAATTGTATTCCGACAAAATGTTCTGATTTTGAAATACATTTGTCGTATTTGAAAAACAGTGCTCTTAGTTACAGGGGAAGTTTTTTTTTTTTTTTTAACAACTTAAATAAAAATTTATACTGATTTTAGTCAACTTTGTTAAATTTCAACATGAAATTAAATTTACATAAAGAGATTTTTTACTTTAAACTTTGAATGCAAATTTCTCAATTTAAACACAGTGTTGTATACAACACTTGTATTCCGACAAAATGTATTAGAGCCGCAATTACAAATTTATGAAATTAAAAAAAAATAGAATTTAATCCATTTATACAAAAGTAGAGAAAAGAAAGGAATTAAAAATGTAATATTAAAAATATATTACATATATAAATATACAATAACCATGGCTAGCACAAATGTGCTGTAAAAATGTATATACTATAGAAAATTTGTGTTTACAATATTAAAAGTAACATTTAAAATCTTTGTTTTGTTCTATGTTTAATCAAAATTTTATTCTATGTTTTTTTATTTCTAATGGATATTTCTTGTAAGAACTTGTTTTATTTTTAATAACTTGAGATAATTATGATATACTGTTTATAAAGTGCCCAAATTCACCTGATGTTAAAGACATTGATTCAAAGAATCCATATTGTATGTCAATAGTGGATTATTTTAATCCAAAACTTCACCCAAATAAAGATGTTGGCAGACTACGAAAAATGACTTTAGTTAGTCAGAAATTCTCGGCTACACTTGCACTTTCAGATACTTTTCCTTTATCATTGCAAGATCAAGTTCTCCCTGTAATTAACCTCATGGTAAGATTGTTTTTTTTAAGTTGTACATACATTATTTGTGTTCTTTATTATAAAGGAAATCACTGAATTCCAAATATTTTTTTTAAAAGAAATTTTTTTGTGGGTTTCTCTAACCTTTTTTTTTTTAAAGAAAATGGTTATTCTGAGTTAAATCAACCCAAAAACTTTTTTTGATGTCTCATGCAAAAAGAAGTATCATCAGACAATCATAATGAGATCATCATCATAAGATAATCATCATGAGACAATCATCATGAGACAATCATCATGAGACAATCATCATGAGACAATCATCATGAGACAATCATCATAAGACAATCATCATGAGACAATCATCATGAGATCTTTATGAGATATGATTCTAATTATTTCAATGGTATTATATATAATAAACTCCATAACACAAAAAGTGCAAGAGTTTTCGATTTTCAAATCTTATTTATATGCATTGAAAGTTTTCTAAAAAATATTACTAAAATAGTATTAAAATTAATATATTATATCCATTTTTTTGGCATTTTTCTTTTAAAGAACTGTAGAGTTCTAGTATGTCAGGTACCTTTAAAGAGTTCTAGTATCTGAGGTACATTTTTTGTATATAAACTTGTATGTCAATTTAAAAGTTGTGTGCCTTTATCTTATATAAAGTCTAGAATGTTTGTTAGCTGATGTCTACTTTCTAATTTTCAAATAATAATTAGTTTAGAGTTATTTTTTTTATAGTGAGAAAATAAAATAAAAATAAAAGCAATTAGTTTAAAAGTCTCAAACAAATGTTACCATAGATATCAAAAATTTTAATAATGTAGAAAAATAAATTTGTTGTTCTGGGATTGAAAAAAAGGAAGTTTGACTACAATTCAAATATATTTACTTAAAGCGTTACTCCGCAACCCACATAACTTATTGTGACTCATTGATTCACACAATGAAAAAATAAAATATATATAACCATGGTAATTAGCCGTGGTGATTAACTATGAAATAGATATGTCCTTTATGTTTAAATTGATCTCATATAAAAATAATAGAGATGGGAATGAACTTACTACCAACAAATTTTTAAAACAGAATTGTAATTCTTCTTTGACCTCTATTAATATAAGTCCTTGTAAAATGCATGCTGTGACCAGTGAGTCAAGAGTTGTCTTAAAACTAACAGAAAAAATTGGATTTGCAAGAACTTCAAATATAGATCTTGTTCAGTTAAGTAGATTTCTACAATAAAATTCAAAAAAGTTAAACATAAAACAAATAACATATACTTACGAAGAAATCAAAGAAAAAAATTGTCCAATTGCAATCAGCAAATTGAACTATTTTTATTTGAATTTGCTGATTGTAAATTGGTTTCAACATCTCGGTCTAAGAAATATATAGAAGTTATTAGCTAAAATGGTGCAGATATTGTGCAAGTTGCTACAGAAAAGCAGGTCTTACCTTAAAAAGCACTTATGCATTGAAAACAAGAAAGCTTGGCATATTTTTATCAAGCTGTTTAAGATTATTAGTTCTTATTACATTTTAATTTTTAATTCTTATTAAATATTATTTTTAGTATTTGTAATCGTTTTTTAACTTTCATGGTTTATTTTTTAAATTTATTATATTTTTTGTGTTTATTATCATAAAACTTTTTAATATAAAATTCCTTGTAGTTTTTTCTTATAAGATTGTTTGTTACATATAGAACCATAGAAAATTTATTATTTTAGTTTGTTACTTATAGAACCATAGAAAATGACTTCTACCCTAAAAATAGTTTATCACTATTGAACAAATATTAAGTTGTGTTATACAATATGTTTAAAAAATAAATGATGCTGAAAAGAATTTGACAGAGTATCAAGTATAGTCTCAAGCGTTAAAGGGATCCCAAACTCCCAACACATGTTGTGTTCATATTAAAGATAATGTTAAAAAAAAAGGTTTGAACCAAGTTTTTTTGATTAAAAATAAATAATGAATGCATACCGTGAAAAACAAATGTTGTTGTTTTTGCCGAAGCTCGTCTTCTCCATTTTTTTCAACCACTCGGAGTCTTCAAATTATGTGTTGCAATCTACAGACTTTGGCAATTCCTTTGAAGCGCGTTTAATTCATAAAAGTTTTAGTATTTGACGTCACGGTAGACTTTTAACAAAAGATACTCTAGAAATATTTTTATTTATTTTTAGTCAAAGTTTTTTTGGTTATTTGTTTAATTTTTTTTTTCTACTTTTAATATTTAAAAAGATATTAAAAACCTTAAATATTTTATGCTGGTTCGTTGCTATAAATTGCTATTGCGCCATATATTTAATGTTTATAAATTATGAATATTTATTATCTCAATCAAGACTCTGATAAAAAAAAATGTTTTACATTAATTACCTGTATAAAATTATTATTTCAATTATAAGACTCTGATAAATAAATGTTTTACATTATTTACCCGTATAAAATTAGTAACAATATTTTTATTTGGTTAGACGATATTTTGTCTCAATTTGTCTTGGGAAGTCAATTGAAAAAAATTAGTTTGAATAATCACGTCGAAATATATTTAAAACAAATTATTTAAATGACCGTTTTTATATCCATATCGAATTTAGCAAGTTCAGCACTTTAAATTTAATCAGCCTAATCGTCAGATACTAAAACTTTTATGAATTAAACGCGCTTCAAAGGAATTGCCAAAGTCTGTAGATTGCGAAGCATAATTTGAAGACTCCGAGTGGTTGAAAAAAATGGAGAAGACGAGCTTCGGCAAAAACAACAACATTTGTTTTTCACGGTATGCATTCATTATTTATTTTTAATCAAAAAAATTTGGTTCAAACCTTTTTTTTTAACATCTTTAATATGAACACAACATGTGTTGGGAGTTTGGGATCCCTTTAAATTGACCCACCCTTCAATTTTCTTGACCCGCCTATCAAATTTTCTTGACCTACCCATCAAATTGTTTTGCAATGGTATTATGGTGTTATGATCTCCAAAATATTAAATATTATCTATACTTTCCAATAAAAAAAACAAAGTTTTTTATTCAGTTATTCTTTTAATAATAGCCATCTTTACTTTTTTACTAGTTTTTTTTTTTTTTTTCTATAAAAAAAGATTTTTCATAGTAGTATATTGTTAATTTATTTTATATAAGTATAATTAAGATAAGTAAATTTTTTTTTTCTTAAATTTAGTAGTTATTTTATTAGTGAGTTTCTTTTTTATTAGAAGTTAATTGTTTGTTTTTTGGTTTTTTTAGGCGCACAGTAGTTCACATTTTGCTAAGTTACGAGATTTCATTGCTCTTCAGCTACCAGCAGGTTTCCCTTTAAAAATAGGTAAATATAGATTTTTTTTAAAAAGGGGACTAGTGACTAGTGGTAGTTTTTCTTTTTACATTATTTACTTTTTTTACACTATTGACTACACACTAAAAGAAAAGGTAGAAATTTTTACCTTAAGGCAGGATATGTGATATACCCTTAGTAACTTATAATTTTCTACCATTTAAAGTAGAAAATTATATTTAAAAAATGGTTTATCATACAATTTTTAACCTTAAAGGTATAGTTTTCTATCTTAAAAAGTAAAAAGTTATACCTTACCAAGGGTATATCACATATCGTATCCTAAGATACAAATTTCTACCTTTTTTTTTCTTCATTAGTATCATAAATTTAAACAAACAGTTTGGTTTTGTAGATATCCCTGATTAGTTCAATGCAATCAATGTATTGAATATTGATTTGAATCATTAGTTCTAAAAGTTCTAAAAGTCTTTTTAAGCTGTTTTAAGTTACTAAATGATTAAATTGAAGAATGGCTCTCTCTCTCTCTCTATATATATATATATATATATATATATATATGTATATATATATATATATATATATATATATATATATATATATATATATATATATATATATATATATATATATATATATATATATATATATATATATATATATATATATATATATATATATATATATATATATATATAGGCAATCATCAGCCATTAATACAAACAAAAAACATAAACAAGCTGTTAAAAAAATGTAACCATTGTAAAAACATAGAATGTAACCATGTAACCATTGTAAAAACATAGAATGACTTCTGACGTTATAAACAAATCTAAGTAAAAAACCAAAAACAAAAAGCTGTTATAGTTTACTAGTCTCCTGTATCTAATAAAGGTAATAAGAATTTTTTTGAATGTCGACACTGAGATACAATTTCGTTTTTTTTATTCAGTAGTTTTTTCCATTATGTGATAAAATAGTATTTTTGTAGAGACAAAGGTGGCATATTTTTGTTGCTAAATTGCAAGGTTTGTAACGTTTGACAATTTCCTATTCTATAATAGGCTATATGTTTTGATCTTTTAAGCTCCATATTTCCTTAAAGAGTTCTGTGTCATTTTTTTTCTTAACTGATTAAGTCATTTCTAAATTAGGTTGTATGGTGATTGGAAGATTGTTTCTTTTAAAAATATGTGTTATATGCTTTTTGATTTTATTCATTTGCTGACCGTTTTTGTTCTAAAATACAGCAAGACCATCGTCACAATATAGGTCAAAATCTTCTTTGTTATAATGCTATGAAATTTGATACAGTATGAAAATACCTATTAGTTTGCATCATCACCATCGAATGCCCCACGGCTGTTTCGGAGTGAGCTTTACGGCTTCTTGTTTTTTTGGAAAATATTTACCTAGGGGGTGTTAATAAAACATTTATAACTTTTGAAATATTTGACATAATTTTGTTTTGTCAAAAGAATAAAGACAACAACAAATTATTTCATTATGCGATATTTAATACAGTAGTAAAAAAACTTCTTTTAGTTTATAAAAAACGCAACAAATGACAAACTTGGCTAAATTTTAGTAATTTCTTGTTACTTTTTATCAAAAAAAAAATCAACAAATATATTTCTGATAGTTATTATCAATTACACTCGTTTTTTGATTATTATTAAACTAAAAAAACCTTACTTAATTGCTTAATGTTAACTAAAACAGTCTTTATTGAAGTTTGCAAGCAAACCGCATTTTTTGCAAAATTATGAAAAATGTTGTTTAAAGAGGGATTATCTGTTAAATGAGTACGTTTGTTTTGAGGGATTATCTGTTAAATGTGAAAAAAATTCACTAAGTTGATAAATTCAATGTATTACAAAATAAAGCCAGATGTCGATTTTGAAATATTTAGTCTTGACATTCTAAGCTAAAGCCTTTAAAAAACTTAAGCAATTTCTTCCTTTCTATGCATAGAGTTTTAATAAAATGGTGTTAAGTTGTTAAAAAATAAAGACTCACTAATTCTAAATAAATAATTCATGACCACAACTGTGTTAAAGTTTTTGAATTAACCTCGCTTTTGGTAATATAATTATTTAATGGCACTTGAATAAATCTCTTCTCACAAAAAATAAAACATTTGTTTAAATATACAAATAGCTAATTTTATTTGTTTGATGTGTTTTTATTCTCATAAAAAACTGTTTTGTAATAAGTTGATCTACTGATAAGTTCTTTAAGTAGAAAATGATCTTTGAACACCCAGTTGATATTAGATTTATGCTCCATTCTAAACCAGAAGATAAGTTTTTAGAAGATAGAAGATAGCTTTTGTTCAACAAGATTAGAAGGTAATCTTTCAACAGACTCACAATAGTGACAATAACTTTTACAAAATCTTTATTTAAAATGTATCTTTACACTAACTTGTTATTTATGAGACTTAAATTCTATTCCAGAGAGAAGGTATGTTGAGGAGAGGTACTGCAGAGGTAAAACTAACTTCTGGTGATAATAATCGAATGGGCATCTAATATTTAAATTAAATGTTACATATAATAAAAGATGATACATTTTTAAAATTAACAACACAAACTAATATTTTATATCATAGCCAACAAACTTACCAGTTTCTCAGCTCATAAGTTAAAGTAGTAAGTTATATTTTTACACTCATTTGATGCGAGACTTATGTACCATTCTTTAACCTGGATGGTATTGCATAAGTATAATTAACTTGTGAAGATAAGAATGAAATGGGCACCTATCTAATATATAAAATTATTAATAAAAAATAATAAATATTTTAAAAACTTTTTTTTTTAGTTATATAGACTAAATTTTATGACCACAAACAAGACAAATTTTTCGCGTGATAATTTCTTTTGGAAAGCAAGCATGAAACTCGATAGCAAATAAATTTATATATTGATGAAGCTCAGTAATTTCGGCATCAGAAAGAAATTTTCACTTAAAAAGAATAGGTTGCAGCTTATTAAAAACACTAAACACACGTATAAATCTATTTTTAATAGCTTCATCATCAATAACACTACAAAGTTTATAGTGGTTTTTTAAGACTATTTTGCAATGATTACCTACAAACACATTACCATGGTACGCTTGTCGCTCAACCTTCATATCTTCAAGGGCCTTATTAAGAGACCTCTCATGACTCCCCATGCTACTTTTGGATATTTTTTCTAGGTCTTCACACTCCATCTGCAATTTGATATATTCAATGTCTAAAACTTCGCGTTGTGCGCGTATAAAAGAAATTTTTTTAGAAATATAAAGATCAAGACATTCTATATCTTCACCCTGACACGCTAAACACTCGTATATCTTTATGTCACAAAATACACTCTTTTCTGAATCACCAATAGTTTCACAAAATTGATAAAACCATTTTTGGCACATAACACACTGCACCCAATCAACGTTACAATCATATTTAGTAATTAAACACCTGATACTAGCACACATTTCTTGCTGTTTACAGTTTTTTTTTTTATTGGAGGAGTTTAGAGATATTTTTTCTAATTCGAAAAAATTGTTATTAAAAACCAACCATCGCGCTTTTAGATTTGCAATGTCTACAAATTGATTTCCTAATAAACGCAAAGTTTCTGCTGTTTTAGAACATTCAACGCTTTTAGCAGCCCACAATTCGTTCATTCTCACATTCTCATTATGCGACAAAGACGAATTAACTTGACAATCTAAAGTCTTACACTCCTTCAACAATAACTTGTACAGTTTTAACACAACTCCTAACATAATATGTAAAACAGGTGGCACTACATTATTTAAAGTTATTATGGGGAATATCACAGGAGCAATAATTGATTTATGAAACTTACCTCTTATGAAACTTAGCTCTTAAGTTTCCACCTTGCTTATTTTCACACAAGTTCTCATTGTAAGCACCTTCCAGAGATTGTATTGTCCTCCTTAAGATGTTACAATTAGCAGGTGTGTGAGGCATAGAAGCATGGTTTCTAAGAGATTTCAATTCAACTAGATCTGTTGAACTAGGAAAGCTAGCAGCTGAACCCTGGTGTCCTAGAACATCATCGATGAAATGAAAATCTCCACCTAAGAACAATCTGACTATTTTGCCTTTTAGCTTAAAATCTGGCAACTAAATTCTTTTAATGTCATTGGCATAATGCCCGAGAAATTAAGGCAATATTCTCACGACAGTCTGAACCCTGATACATACAAAACAAATGAACATCATATACAGACCCTAACGATTTAGAATTGATAACTTCAAAATGGAATTTTATATACTTTCCACTCTTATCCCCAGCAAAAAGGAGTCATACCTTTTCGCCAAAACCAACATCCGAACTAAGGTGGTCGCCTACGTGAAGACTAATAAAAAACTCTTCAATATAAGTTGTCAAATTCTTGACCATCAGTACAGATACTAAACAAGGTGCTTCATTCGCAGATGGATAAAGTAACATAGACTTTACAGTGACATGTTCTTTATTGACATGCATTGTCCGCATTTCTTGTTCTTGTCTTATCTTAGGCTCAGATGGGAGAATCCTTGCACCAAGATTACACAGAATACGTCTTAGTCTATGGAATTCAGCCAGGGGCATCCTTAATTAGCTCTGCAGCTCTATTGCATCAGAAACACTTAACTGAATAACTAAACCTAACTTATTCGCAACACAACGAAATACTGACTTTTCACAAGACATAAAATCACAAAACAACATAGACAAATCACATTCTAAATCTGAACAAGCTAATAATTGAAGGAATATAAAAGCAAGTTTAGATCCTCTAGCTGCAGCATGCCTACCTAACTTAGAATAAGGTTTACCATGTAAGTATATTTTTTCCCAACTATTGGCCTTTTTACAGATATAGTCTGTGGACTACTTAATTTAAATCCACAGAACAATTCTGAAGATCCAATGTTGTCATAGTCTAAATAAGAATCAACAACAACTAAATCCTTATCACTGCTAAAAAAACGTTTGCAAATTTGGCAACTACTCTGGTTTATATTACTAACTTTTGCATTATTTTTTTCAAATTTAATTTTTTTGAGCAATCTTACATTTTTTGCACAAGCAAATGCAAATTTATATTGTGATGTTTTGACTTTTTTTTTTAAATAAGTTGGAACTGCTCCTCCTGTTTTAGCCTAATACTCATAGCCTCTAATTGAGAACTTAATGAGTCACAATGTGTGTCGAAAACCTTGTTTTTAGAATTCAAATCTGCAATTTCAGTTTCCAAGTTTAGTACCTGCATTTTTAGTCTATCTATTTGCTCAAATTAGTTTTTTCTTTAGAAGTTAATTGGTCAACTTGACTACTTAGTTCCTTATTCCTATTTAAAATTGAAAAATAATCTGCATCTGCTGATTTTTTTTGTTTTTGTTTGTGGAGCTGGAGACAGTTGCATTTTAAAAAACGCTTCGTTGAAGCTTCAAAAGATTTATTAAATCTATTTTTTTTCTGTATTAATTTTTTGCACATTTTATTGAACTCATCAATACAAGGCAAATTAAAATCAACTGGCAAAATAAAGCTCATAAAAATAAATAATTCTTTTATTAGTTTAAAGACTGTCAATAAAATCGAAATCACATTGTTAGTGATTTTATCAGTGTCAATTAATCTCTTAACAAAAGGAAAGTTACATTCAATATCCTAACCATCTTCCCATCCAATGTGTAATTTTAAAATTTCTCTCTCAGTAGAATACATATTTATTAAATATAAATTAAAGTTGTAATAAAAAAATATAATAATATAATAAGATAAAAAAACAAATATTTATTGACAAATATATGCACTTGATATAAGAAGATTAAACAACTTATCTGATATTAGTTTGATTAGCCACGAGAAAAATTCTGCGTAACTTTGTTTATTTATATTTCAAATTTTGTCTCGCTAAAACGGATGTTTTCATCAAACCTTTTAATAATAGCTTGGGACTTAATTCATTCAAGGTTGCTTTATCGTAAACATACATTAACGTAAAAAAATAGAAAAATATGTAGCTAAACATGCTAAGTTTGAAAACATATTTGATAACATAGCTAGAGGTACAAATAACAATTTTTGGATTTTCGTGTGCTTAGAGGATTGAAAATTTGTTAATTTGATGATCGTTACAAAAAAATTACATTTTGCATATGAAAGTCATAAAAACAAAAATATAAATGCATTAAAAACTAACTTTTGCTATAAAAATTATTTACGATCACCAAAAATCAGATAGAATAGACATTCATGGATAAATGTTCCAAATTTCAACCATCAACCATGTAGCCATGTTAGCAAATCTTGGTTGGCCCAAGACAGGTTTTCCGTAAAAATTACCAAAAACACAAAAGTCATCCCAAATCATTTGATATATTTTAACAATATTTCTTTTTATTTCGTCTAATGTAAATATTTATTTAACAAAGAAAGATGGTTCTTTTATATTTTTTTTATTTGAAGATGAAAGTGTTAATAGAAAAAAATATATCATTTCAAAGTTAGTGAATTTTTATACTTTTATGGCGGAAATACTTTTTTTTTTTTTAAACACAAAAATTCTTGTGACATCATGCTCGCTTATATATAGAGTGAAACATCCGTGGCCCCCATCGTTACATCAAATGATCTGCCTCTTTTTTAATCCATGCTTCTTGTTGTTGAAGATAATGAATTTTCTTGCATGCTTTATCAATGCTTTGTATTCACTTTTGATAATGATATGATGATCAGCAAAATTCATAACATTGTTGAGGATGTATACGTATTAGTGTTGAGGATGTATACGTATTAGTGCTTGCATATATCCTCGCAAGAGTGCTCGATGAATTAAAGTAAATTAAAATGATTTAAATTAAAACAGAGCTGTATTTATATATATTATTTATAAATAAAAACATATTTACACCTGATGAGGAAAAAAAACATATTTACACCTGATGATTGCATTTAGCATGAAACTAATAATTGTGAAAAATATGCAGTTTTATTTATAAATAGTATATATATATATATATATATATATATATATATATATATATATATATATATATATATATATATATATATATATATATATATATATATATATATATATATATATTTATACCCATATAGTGTAGTCGAAAGAGCGTTTTAATGTAAAAAAAGTCTCTTACGACTACAATTTTAATTACCTCGTCTCTTAAGCTGTTTTTGATTGTCATCGAAATGTCAAAGCAATTAATTTATGCGGAAGTACATTAAATTTAATTGTTTTTTAAAAAAATTTTAAAAAACCGCAATTATAACGACTAGAAAGTTTTTTTTTAATTAGTGGTGTTTTTGTTATTGATTTAATAAAAAACATTTTTAAATTATGCGTAAATCGTGCTACATCGACTATCTTATAGCCTGACTCGCAACTGAGTGCTGCTACATCGACTAACAAATAGCCTGACTCGCAACGGAGTGCTGCTACATCGACTGACAAATAGCCTGACTCGCAACGGAGTCCTGCTACATCGACTGACAAATAGCCTGACTCGCAAGGGAATGCTGCTACATCGACTGACAAATAGCCTGACTCGCAAGGGAGTGCTGCTACAACGACTGACAAATAGCCTGACTCGCAAGAGAGTGCTGCTACATCGACTGAGGGTTTGGTTTGGCCAGGCAGTTTATCAATTAAAAAAAAAAAAAATTTTTAACTTTTTCTGGTCTGGTTTATTAACGCGCTCTTCAAAACTACAGTTTATGGGAAACTTTTTTTGATGCCATGCAAGAGACATGCAAGAGTATATATATATGTATATATATATATATATATATATATATATATATATATATATATATATATATATATATATATATATATATATATATATATATATATATATATATATATATATATATATATATATATATATATATATATATATATATATATATATATATATATATATATATATATATATATATATGGTAGTCAGAAAGTTATTCCCATAAACTGTAGTTTTAAAGAGCGCGTTAATAAACCAGACCAGAAATAGTTTATAAACTTAAAAAAAAAATTTTTTTTAAATGATAGACTGCCTGTCCAAACCAAAAGTCGATGTAACAGCACTCCTTTGCAACTCAGGCTATTTGTCAGTTGATGTAGTAGCACTCTTTTGCGAGTTAGACTATAAGATAGTTGATGTAGCAATACTCCGTTGGGAGTCAGGCTATAAGATAGTTGATGTAGCAACACTCCCTTGTAATAGCAGGCTATAAGTTAATTGATGTGGCAATGCATGCCACATCAATTAACTTATAGCCGCGCATGTTTAAAAAAAATATTTTAATAAAACAACAACAAAAACACCATTAATTAAAAAAAACTTTCTATTTATTATTATTGCAGTTTTTTTAAAAAACAAAAAAATTATATATATATATATATATATATATATATATATATATATAATATATATATATATATATATATATATATATATATATATATATATATATATATATATATATATGTATATATATATATATGTATATATATATATATATATATATATATATATATATATATATATATATATATATATATATATATATATATCCTTATATGGTAGTTGAAAAAGCTTTTTAATGTAAAAAAAAGTCTCTTTTGACAACAATTTAGCTACCTTAACAACTAAGCTATATTTTATTGTCGTCGAAATGTCAAAGTAATTAATTGCTTTGACATTTTGAAGACAATAAAATGTAGCAATTAATTGCTTTGACATTAATGCAGAAGTACATAAAATTTTACTGTTTTTTAAAAAAACCGCAATAATAATGACTAGAAAGTTTTTTTTTAATTAATGGTGTTTTGTTTTTGTTTTATTAAAATATATTTTTAAAACATGCATGGAGTGTTGTTACTTTGACTTTCTCATACCCTGCTGTTACAAGGGAGTGTTGCTTATCTTATAGCCTGACTCACAACGGAGTGTTGCTACATCAACTATCTTATAGCCTGACTCGCAAAGGAGTGCTGCTACCTCAACTGACAAATAGCCTGACTCACAAGGGAGTTTGGGCTGGCAGTCTATCATTTTAGAAAAAAAAAAATTATTCAAGTTTATAAACTTTTTCTGGTCTGGTTTATTAATGCTCTCTTTAAAACTACAGTTTATGGGAAAAACTTTCTACCATAAACTGTAAAAAAATGACTACCATGCAAGACTATACATATACATATATATATAGCGTAGTTTTTATTTTTTATTTTGCTTATTTATATTTGTTTTGTTATTAGTAATATTATTATTCATTTATACATCTTTTGCAATTGTTTTTCTATTTGGACTAATTTCAGACTTTTTTAAATTTAGTTTATAATATAATAATAAAATAATAAATATATTATTATGAATACTATAAAATTATATAATAAACATATTATAAAATGTATTAATAAATTATATATTTTATAATACATAATAATAATATAAGCAATAAAAAAATAATAATAATTAATATAATAAATAACAATTGTAAATTTATAATATACTAAAATAATTTTTAGATATTTTTGGGCTAATATTTTATAATGCTTTTAAAAAGAAAATTTTGTTTTGTTTTTAGAAATCTCCCTGAAAATTTTGTTTTGTTTTTAGAAATCCCCCTGTTTCGTGTATTAAATGCACGTGTTACTTTCAACAATTTAAATGGTAAAGAAAATTGTCCTGAAGGAGTTATTACGCTAGATGAAAGTAAACCAAATGATTCCGTCAGTTCGGATTATGTGACAAAATGTGTAATTGACAAGTCAATCTTTGAGGTTTATAGGAACTACAGAGATATGGGAGTTGACACATCTTTTCACGGTTTTTGTTTAATATTAATAAAAAATATTTAAAAAATGTATTTACTCAGTTTTGTCTCCGTAAAGACATTTTTTTTATATTTTTAACTTTTTTTTATATGTAATTTTTACTTATCTTATACAATTCAATTTTCTATATAAATATGTATTTGGTTTTTGATAATACCTAGGATAATAAAAAAATTTTATTTACAAATGAGAATATTTTAAAAAATATCCAAATGTTTAATGAAATAAATTATTATAATAAATAAAAAAAACCTCTCCAGCCCATACACATAAATCGATATATTTAAATTTTGACTGATAGGTATGGATTCGGTTTAAGAGTCTTTATTTCAATTAAGAATCTGCTCTTTGCATATTCCGTCCACGAGTATGATAAACTACGAGTGGATGTTTGTGTACATACACAAAATATGTAATGATTTGGATTTTTTTATTTTTTTATTTTAGATACTTATGATCGAGAAGAAGACGAAGAGTTGTTACAGCTAGCTATTCAGCAAAGTCTTATATCAACAGATCCGTTTGATAAATGTGCCCGATCTGAAGAATTGAATCAAGACTATCATGAACTTCAGAGGTACCATGTTTTGACTTTTTTTTTTAATTTTTATATTTCATTTTTTTTGTTTTTTTGTTTTCGTCTGATGTAGAAATATAAACTTTAGTAATGATGCCACCCTCGACTATTTACGTGATAATGATGACGAGCAACTAAGAAAAATTCTTGAGTTGTCGGCCAAGGAAGACAATTTGATTGACCAACAAATAAGAGAAGAAGAAGAGGAGCTGCAACGAGTTCTAGCTCTTTCTTTGATTGATACGTAGTTTTATAACCTGAATTTTTACAAGCATCTTTTTATTCGCTTATGTTGCGATGTTGACGTCATATTATAATTATAATGATATTGCGACAACATCTTTTACTTTTAATTTATTTCTTTTCCCTTAAAATAATAAAGTAGTTAAAAATAGTTTTAAAAAATGTTAAGCTAAATATTGATTTATAAATAATTAAGTATTTTATGAGGAATTTAATTTATTTTTTTAATAATTTTTCGATATGAATATATATGCTAATTTATTGCATTTAATTATCCAATAAATTGCCATATATCTCATTTAACATTCCTTCAAAAATATTTTTTTGAATATTGAATTAAATATTGAGCACTAAATTAAACTAAAGTTTTTTTATTTGGTGAATCTTTAATCCAGAGATAAGTACGAATCATCGACCTCTGGGAACTAAGGCAGTCCGAGCTAAACCGCAGCTATGATATAATAAGACAATCAACTTTAATCTAACTTATTTCAAACTAATGATTTTTTACTGGACAGCAATAATGACCCTGACCTAAATTATTTTAGTAGAGCTGGTGCTTTAAAAAACAAGTGCAGTTATTTGTATGTCCAAGAATTAGAAAAATTTCTTGAACCGGATAAGTTGAATGTGATTCATATAAATATAAGAAGTTTGAAAAAAAACTTTGAAAATTTTCGTAATTTAATTGATGAAACTTTTAACATTTTTAGCGTAATTTGCTTAACAGAAACTTGGTGTGATTCTGATGACGTTTATTTTATTGCTAATTTTAACTTGCCTGGATATAAATTGATTTCATTAGCGCGTAAAACCAATAAACGTGGTGGCGCGTGATTATTTACGTAAAGGAACGCTTGAAATTGTTAACCAGGCTTGACATGAGTATCTCTGATAGCAATAAAGAGGTTTTATCAATTGAATTAATTATTAAAAAAGCTAAAAATATTATAATTAGTTGTTGTTATCGCCCACCATCTGATGTAATTGAAAGTTTTAGTTCATATTTACATCATGATATAATTAAAAAAACCAATCATGAAAAGAAATTTAACTACTTAATAGGTGATTTAAGTTTATGTTGCTTCGAATATCACGTAAAACCCAACATTAAAAGTTTTTATAATGACATTTTTGAAAATGGTGCGGTTCCACTAATCACCAAACCAACCAGAATAACTCAATCAACATCTTCCCTGATTGATAATATAATAACAACTGATTTATTTAACGAATCTCTTAAAAAAGGCATAATTAAAAGTGACATTTCTGATTACTTCCCTGTTTTCTTTTCCATTAATACTAAAATGGAAACGTCACCAAATATAAATCAAATTTATGTTAAACGTATTTTTAATGAAAAGAATTTGGAAACATTTAAAGAGCAATTGTCTCTTCTTCATTGCGGGCACATTTCCAATTTAGATGATGCTAACCTAGCTTACAACAAATTTTTTAAAACTTTTTTTGATATATATGATGTTAACTTTCCAAAAATCAAAATACATTGTAAATTAAAAAGTATAAAATCCCCATGGATTACTAAAGGGTTAAGAAAATCATCCAAAATCAAACAAAAATTGTACATTAAATTCCTAAACCTAAAAACAGATAAAAGTAAAGCTGTATATAAAAGTTACGCCAAACAATTCAAACGTCAAAAAAAAAATCTTTAAAAAATTATTACAATGATTTACTTGAGAAATATAGATTAAATTCTAAGCGCACATGGGAAGTTATAAAGGAAATCACAGGCAGTTTTAAAATGAACACGCTCACATTGCCTAAAACCATCAAATCAAATTATAAATTTTTGTATGATAAAGAAGAGATAGCTAACGAGCTGAATAAATATTTTGTTTCTGTTGGACCAAATTTATCCCAAAAAATTCCTCAAGCAATTAATCCAATAAGTAATCTATTTATCCCTAATACATCGCAATTTAATTCGTTTGAACTAACTTTTGAAGAGTTTGAATGCGCTTTTAAAATGCTAAAACCCAACAAATCAGCAGGTGCGAGTAGTAAGAGATTACCGATTCTGGGACATTTTTATTTTCAACCAAATTTTCAACCATAAATTAATATTAATATTGAGGTTAACATTGAACCATGTTGTATATAATTTATTTAGATAAGAAATAATTTTTTATTTTAAAAAAAATTGATTTTTTAAAATAAGTGTTAATTTTTATTTCTTGTTATGAAATATTACGAAAAATTCTTAAAATGACGTCACGTGATTTTTCTTAATAATAAATTTGATCTGGTGTTTTTAACTTTTCTTCTTCTAATCTTTCCTTCTCTAACTTTTCCCATTGTAATTTATTTTTATTTTTAAAATAACGAGCTAAACTTATTCTTCTTTTATAACCCATAAATTTATTAACTTCATCTTTACTTGTACATTCCATTTTTTTAATTTATGTAAAGAATTTAAATTTTCAATTTTTTATTTCTTATTTATATCCTTTTTCATGTAAATACTTTACAACTTCAAGATGACTATTTTCTCGTCCCATAAAATTGGAAAAAACAATTTCAATTAAATTTTTATTTGAAGCAGCATAATCAATTAAATTTTCAGGTCCTCTTAAATTTAAATCTTCAATAAAATATTTAAGAATTTCTAAATGTTCATTAAATACAGCACACATAAAATCAGTTTCATTGACTTTATAATTTAAAGATATTAAATATTTAACTACATCTAAATATCCATCTACTACAGCATTATTAATTGCATCTTTTGTTCCTTTATACCTTAATTCATGTAAATATTTAATAACTTCAAGATGCCCATTCATTGCAGCATTATTAATTGCATCTTTTGTACCTTTATACCCTAATTCATGTAAATATTTAATTACTTCAAGATGCCCATTCATTGCAGCATTATTAATAGCATCTTTTGTACCTTTATACCCTAATTCATGCAAGTATTTAATTACTTCAAGGTGACCATTTTCTGCAGCTTTATCTATTGCATCTTTTGTACCTTTATAACCTTTTGAATGTAAATATTTAATTAGATCAAATCTATCTATTTCAACAGCAAAGTCAACTTTATTTTCAAAATTATCGTTATACCCATAGTTTTTTAATATTTCAGTAATATAATATATCTGAGATGAAGGATTAATTATTTCATTTTGAATTTTATTTTCCATTCTTTTTTATATATACAAGAAAATTATTTAACTCATTTTTCAATTTTTTTATTTTTTGTAAAAAATAAAAAAAATATTTAATTCTGTAGTCTAATTATCAAATACAACTTCATCTTTATCATCTTCATTATCATATTCAGTAGTTTCTGTAATTTCAGTAGTTACTGTAATAACTGTAGTTACTGTAGTAACTTCTTCTTCATCTTCTTCATCTTCTTCATCTTCTTCATCTTCATCATCTTCTTCATCTTCATTATCTTCATTATCTTCATCATCTTCTTCATCTTCATTATCTTCATCATCTTCATCATCTTCTTCAGTCATTTCAATATCATTATCGTATTCAGTAGTTTCTGTAATTTCAGTAACTTCAGTAGTAGTAATTGTAGTAACTTCAGAATCTTCAGTCATTTCAATATCATGAATATCAATTATATTTAATTTTTCTTCTATTAATCTTAATCTTTGTTCAATTGATTTTAAAAATGAATTTTGCATTTCGTTTTCCATTCTTTTTATATATAAAAGAAAATTATTTAACTCATTTTAAATTTTTTGATTTAAAGTATTTTTTACAAATAATAAAAGAAAAATGTATGATGATGAAATTAATGAAATATCAGAATTTCAAAAAGAATTTAAACTTTTTGAAGAAATATTAAAATTTGAATTTGAAGAATCAGATTCTGAAGATGGCACTTATTATACATCTGATGAAGCTACTTATTATACATCAGATGATGAAGAAGTTAAAGAAAAACCTATAGTTCCAATTCCTTTAAAAACAGTTCAAATCATGGAACTGCATAAAGATAAGCTGAAATGGATTAATTATGTTCCAACTTATAATGTTATTAATGATGATTTTCCTGCTCTTGATGATACTTCTTTTAAAAAACATTACAAAAACAGAAAATTTAGTTTTGAAAAACCATTTAATGTAGATATTAATTTTACTGAAGATGGAAAACCTTCAACAATACATTTTGTAGAGAAACTACCCATTTTCTGTAAAAATATTTTAAAAGATAATTATTGTCATTTTGAACATAGATGTAAATACAATCATGATATTCCTTATTGTAATACTGTAAAGGAAAGACTCATATGCACTAAATCTTCATGTCAATATAGACATTTATCTCTATGTTCTGAATACCCAAAATGTAAGAATAAAAAGTGTAGATTGTTTCATCCCAAAAAGTCAGAATTATTAAAATTAAGAAAAGCTAAAACTAAATTATGCAAATATATTCTTGATAAAAAAGAATGTAAAAATATAAATTGCAAATATGCTCATTATTTAAAAGAAATTGAAGAAAATGTAGAAATTTGTCATTATACTCCATGTAAATTAGTAGAGAGTAAATTAAAGAAAAATAAAAAAGGAGAAAAAACATTAATATATAAAAATAATGATAATAAAAAGTGTAATTTTTTACATCAAGGTGAAAGCATTTTAAATTATATTGCAAGAACTTTAAAAACAAAATAGATATGAGGATTACAGAGTGATTTAAAAAAAATCTTTACATTTATAAAATGTATAATAGTAGAATGTTTTTATATTATGAAAAGAATGAACAATATAGAATAAATTTTTATATTAATTCAGATTTAGAACATAGAGCAATAAATGATAGACATATTAAAGTATTCGCACAAGAAGATTTTACAGTAAAATCAAATTCATATAATAACATTTCTTTAATGTGTGGTGTTGAAATAGATAAAGGACATATAGTGATTTCAATTGCAGAAAATTATAAACCAGAACTAAATTTACTAAATTCTATTGTAACAGAGTCTACTGACGATATTAAAATAACTGTATATAATAACGATAAAAAAGATATAAACATTAAAAAAGGAGATTTGTTATGTTGTATATCAACTTATAATGGTATTTTAAATGTAAATTATATATCACATAGAGATGCTTTAGAACATGCAAAAGAAGAACAAATGAGACAACAAAATGACTCAGGAACTAAACAGAAAAGTGATAAAGAATCTGTAAAATCTTTATTATCAAGTATAGAAGAAGTAATTAAAGATAAATCTGATGAAGATATATTTAATTTTGGTAAAAAGTGATTTAGCGAAGCATTGATAACAAAAGTGATTTAAAACAAATTTTTCTTTATAGAAAAAAGAAATGCTATGTAATAATGGATATAATAATGAATGTAAGCAGCTTTATCCAGATCTTAACCAGTTTTCAGAAAATCCATCTGCACCACCAATTTCAGATCATAACTTTAGATTACAAAAGATTAGTGAAATTCAAGATAAAATAGAATGTGAAAGGAAAAGAAGAGAGATTTTAAGTAAAAAATATCACAGAGCTGTAAGAATCATTTCAGCAGTTGATAATACATTACTAGCAAGCACTATGACATTAGGAGCTGTTGGTATTGGTTTTTTAACAACAATAGTTGGTACACCAGTAGCTATTGCATGTGAAGGTGCAGCATTAGGTATGGGTGTATTATCACTAATAGGATCACAAGTTAATAAAAAATTTACAATAAAAGCAGAAAAGCATGAAAAGATTAAAGTACTAGCTGATGCAAAACTAAATACAATAAGTAGTCTTATTTCTAAAGCTATATCAGATCAATATATTGATGATGCAGAATTTAATATGATACTTTCAGAACTTGAAAAGTTTCAATCTATGACTGAACAAATTAGAACAAAATCTAAGAATGATATAGATGAACAGACTAAAGAGTCACTCATTAATCAAGGTAAAGAGAAAGCAATGAAAGAAACTATGGAATTGCTAAATATAAGATTTAACAAAAATCAGAATATAGGAGTGATGAATAATACTCTTAATAATTAAAAACATATTACATGAACATATATTATGTATTAAAAAACATAATATATGTTGATTTAAAAAAAATTATTGCTTATATAAAAATGTATGCAAAAGCTACAGATATTGATGCAAGATTAAAAATAGCAAAAGAACTTGAGGGTTTAAAGAAAAGTGTATATCAAGATTCTATTAATGAAAAGTTAGGTTATGATGCTTTACAGGCAAACTTGGAAAAAATGTACAAACCAATAATTGATAGTCAATCTGGAATAAAAGAAGGTATATCTAAATTAGAAAATAAAGCTGATCAATTAGCTAATACTTTTTCAAACTATCCTGCTTTACTAGATTCTGAAACTAAAGCAATCATGCCACCTGAAGTTGTAGATAACATGAGATTAGGACCTATCGCAACAGAATATTTAAAGTTATATACAACTAAAAATAGTAAAAAAGTATCAGATGACATATTTGGTATACATTACAATGAAGGTAATGAAAAATTTTACATTGGTAAAAAACCAATAATTATTGAAGGTAATGATATAATTATTGAAGGTAAAAAATACATTGGTACACTTGGTCTTTGGGAAATCATAGTAAAATCTCATCCTGTTAGATATAATAACGATGATCGTAATAAGTATAAAGAAATTTTAAATCAAACAGATGCAATTCGCTCTGATTTAAATTCAGCTAAACCAAGATCATCTAAAGGTTATAAGTACACTAATGTAATAAAACCTATTTGGGAAGAGATGATTGGAAAGTCTGGAAAAGGAGTTGTTATTCTTCCTAGTGATCCAAATGCACTATTTGATATGCTTAAATTACGCTTAGCTGGTTTACATGCAGGAAATACTGGAACAAGGAATGAGATTGTTGCTATTTGTGATGAGTTGTTACGACAGGGTCAAATAGATGATAATGAGTATAAAGCATTACAGAAAGCAATAATCACAAAGTGATTTAAAAAATTATTTTATATATAAAATGACAAAATACTATTATACTAATATCAATCTGTCAGATAGTCAGAATGAAAAAATTAAAAACGCAATTGAATCTGATACTAATGTTAGTATAAAACTATCATATGAAGATTTAAATGGTGAACACAAATTAGCGTTAACAGACTCACAAATAAACAGAATGGCAGCAGCCTATTCAAAAAATAAAGGTATAACACTTTTACTGAGTAGAGCACAACTTAAATATAATGTTAAAAAAAGTGGTAAAAAAGGTAATAAAAGTGCTGGAAATGCTAATAAAAGTGGTGGAAATGATAATAAAATTGCTGGAAATGATAATAAAATTGATGGAAATGCTAATAAAATTGATGGAAAAGGTATTATTTATGGAAAAAAGGATGGTTATGGATTTAAAATTATAAAAGTAGGAAAAGGAGTATTTTTAAGCCCATGGAATAGTGGATATAATTATTTAGACGGATATTATTTAAAAAATGGAAATGATTATACATCAATAGGTAAAGAATTGTTATTAGGAGATAATTCTCCAATTAAGAGAGGTGGGTTTTTACCTTTTCTAGCATTACTTGCAAGTGCTGCTCCATTAATTGCAAAGACTGCTGCAACAGCAGCAATAGCAGGAGCAGCAGGGGCAGCTGGAAATGCTATAGTTAATAAAATTGCTGGAAAAGGTATTATTTATGGAAAAAAGAATGGTTATGGAATTAAAATTATAAAAGTAGGAAAAGGAGTATTTTTAAACCCATGGAATAGTGGATATAATTATTTAGACGGATATTATTTAAGAAATGGAAATGATTATTCATCAGTAGGTAAAGGATTGTTACTAGGAAATAATTCTCCATTTAAGAAAATACCCTTTTTAGGTTCTCTTCTTTAGGAACTTGATCTTCATAAAAATATATATTTTTTAAAAAATATATATTTATTGTTTGCACAACGAAGTTGGATAATAAAATAAATCTAATCCACTTCTATACTTTCCATTTAATAAATCAGAAGACAAATCTATAGCAACAAATCCATGCTTTTTTGACCAAGCTTCATTACAAAACTTTTTAAACTCATCTAATTTCATATCATTTGAAACATGATCATTATAAATATGATTTACATTTTTAGAATCTTGTTTAAACAAGCAAATAAAATTTGCATTTTCTCTTATCGTTCTCCTGGGCAACTCAAAATAATTTTGTGCCAAGTAGAAACAATCTACATTGCTATGTCTTCCTCTTATATAGTACTTTTCACACTTGTTTTGTTTTGTTAATTGTAAATCATCAAATATCATTAAATTATTTTTAATACAGTTAAGACTTTCAGGTTCTGGTACATCCTCTGCTGTTTCATAAAACTGACACTCTATATCTGTTTTATCTTTTAAATTTCTTGAAATGTCTTTAATAACAAACTCTGGATTTACATTGTTTTTATTTATTTGATCTTGCAACTCAAATAGTTTAAGAATAACTTCTTTTGGTAATTTATTTTCAAAAGAATTTTTTAATATTTTGTATTCAGGTTGAAAAAGAGATTTTCCAAAAACTTGTAAATTATTATAGTCTAACCAACCAGGTCTTAATAGCAAGTTTAATAATAATGTTGTCTTTCCACAACCTGATTTTCCAACAATAATCCCTCTTATACTTTTAGGCAATAACTCATTATTTTGACGTTTACTTTTATTTACATTCCATGATAAATCTATAATTTCCATTTTTTATTTATGAAAAGTATTTTTTAAATTAAATAAATTAAAATACATATATAAAAAATGTATTGCGTTAAATGTAAAAACAAAACAGATACACTCCATTTACAACATGCTATGAGTAAAAACAAAAGAAATATGCAATGTGGAAATTGTGCAATCTGTGGAACAAGAAAATGTCAATTTATAAAAGGAGCTCAAAAAGGAGGTGATTTGGTAGAATCACTTAATAAATTCACAAGTAATAGAAAATTACCTTTGCAAAAGTTTCCAGGTGAAATGCATATACCAGGGATGAACTTTGCAGGACCTGGTACAAATTTAGATGAAAGATTAACTTCGACTGAGATGCCTAAAGAATGGAGTATGCCTGTAGATAGAGTTGATAAAACAGCTTATATTCATGATCTTGCTTATAAACATTTTACAGATAAAGAGAATAGAAATTTAGCTGATAAAATAATGCTTGAACAAATGGATGCTATACCTAATCCTACACCTCGTGAAAAATTAGAAAGAAGGATTATAAAACCTATCATATCTGCTAAAGTAAGGTTTGGTATGGGAAATAAAGAACCAATAAGTATTAAAGAATTATGTCAAAAAAACTACCAGCGCAGAGGAAAAAAAGCAAAAACATGAAATGGACTGATGAACTTGCAAATGAACTTCATAAACCTGTTATAAAACATTTTAGAAAGAGAAAAGTAGTTGCAAATGGAATAGATGAAATATGGGCTGCTGATTTAGTTGACATGCAAGCTTATTCTAAATTTAATAATGGTATAAAATACTTATTAATGGTCATTGATATATTTTCAAAGTATGGATGGATAATTCCATTGAAAAGTAAGACAGGAATTGAAGTTGCTGATGCATTTAATAAAATATTTAAAGATAGAAAGTGTGCCAAATTATGGGTTGATAAAGGTTTGGAATTTTATAACAAGCATGTTAAAGCATTAGGTGTTCATCTCTATTCAACTGAGAATGAAGAAAAAAGCTGTGTAGTTGAACGTTGGAATAGAACAATGAAAGAGAAAATGTTCAAATACTTTTCTGCTAATTCAACTAGAAAATACATTGATGTTTTAGATGAAATGGTAAATCAATACAACAACACAAAGCATTCTTCAATTAAAATGACACCCGCTGAAGCAAGCAATAAAAAGAATGAAAATAAAATTTGGCTGAATTTAAATGGTAAAGTGATATCTAATCCTATCAAACCCAAGTTTTCAATAGGTGATAAAGTGAGAATAACTAAAAAGAAAGGAGCATTTGAAAAAGGATACACACCAAGATGGACTGAAGAAGTATTTACAGTATCACAAATTCAATACACAGATCCACCCACTTATAAAATAACTGATTACAATAATGAAGAAATACAAGGTACTTTTTATGAACAAGAACTTCAAAAAACAAGTCAAGAGATATTTAGAATTGAAAAAGTTATTAAAAAACAAGGTAATAAATCATTAGTAAAGTGGTATGGGTATCCTGATACTTTTAACTCTTGGGTTGATAATACAGAATTGAAAGCGATATAAATTATCTTAAATATATAAAAAATGAACAACTCAAATGTAAATGTGAATATATGTGTAACAGCTACTTCTGGTAATGCTAATACAAATACCACTGTAACGACAACAACTTCAAATTACAACTCTAGCAAATGATGTAAAATAAAATTTATATATTTTTACAAGAAAATTAAAAAAATTGAAAATGATATAAATAATTTTATTTTATATATAAAAAGAATGTCATATGTAGATATTGAAAATTTTGATGAAGCAAATTTATATGTAAAAGAAATAAAAAAATTTAATAAACCTGTTCAATATCAAAAAATAGTAATTGAATACAAATATAATGATAAGCTTTCAGAACCTTTAAGAGTAAAAACTCCAAAATCGTTATCATATGGAGTTTGTGAAAATAGAGACATGAAAACAAAAGAACTTACAGGATACTCAATTCCTTTTGTATGTGAAAATGATATATTTATCGCAATTATTGAAGCTATTGAAAAATTTTGTAGAAATAAAGTTATTGAAAATGAAGCAACGTTAAAAAAAGGGGGTATGAAAAGCTTAAATATTAACAACTTGAATATTTTAAAGTATAGAAATGATGATTTTAAAGCACCTCCAGTTATATATGCAAAAATACCAACAGATTATAAAAGTAAAAAGATGGATCAAGTATTCAGGAAAAAAAATGATGGTGATATTTTAGGAGAAAGTCTTATTAAAAAAAGATGTGATGTTGTTGGATGCTTAGCAATTGAAGGTATATATATAGGATCAATGATTCAATCTATTCAAGTAAAATTATTAGATGCAGTTGTATCTAAAAATAAGTATAAGATAGAAAGATTTTATATTAAAGATGTAGACTTAGAAAGCGAAGATGAAGAGTGAATTAAATAATTATTATAAATATAAAAATGTATATTGAAATAGAAAAAAATAAACAAAATCCAGTTATAATTAAATTTGATGATATTATTAAACTTGATGAAAATAAAGAATATGAAATGGCATTGGATAGATTTCAAACTATTCTCTATAGCGATTCAACTAAAAACAAAAAAGTATATATATTAAATAATCTTGTAGATGGAAAAATTGTATCTAATAATGGAAATGCTAAGAAAACGACTGTAATGTATTCATTTATTCCAATTATTGTTTCCAAAAATTCAGTTATTAATGAACAACCGATATCAAAGAAATATTTTCCGTTAAAAACAAAATCCATTTCAGAAATGAAAATTGACATCATTGATAACTTTAATAAACCTATAGATTTTAATAATGAAAGTTATACAATAGAATTTCATATAAGAGAGAGAAAGTAGATTCATATAAATTTTTTTATATTGAAAACAATATAAAAAATTATGACATATATAAAATGTCAATAACAATACATATATCTTCAAACGATACTGTTATAAATACTAATATGACAGTACCTATTGAACTAGATGCACATAAAGAGTATGGAATAGCTCTTAAAAAATTAATGACTTATAATAGTTTTCCAAATATTATTGAAGGAATGAACAATACTATAAATATTACTATAGAAGCTAGTGATAATCCTGGTTTTCAACAAATTAAGATTCCAACAGGATCTTATGAACTTAAAAATATAAATACAATTGTAACTAGATATGTAATGACTACTCTTAAAGATCAACTTGCTAGATATAAAGAGTCTTTTAAAAATGTACCAAGCACAGATATTGAAAATTTTAAAAAAAAACAAAAGTATGATAGTATAAGACTTGATCCTACATCTATTATATTTGAAGCAAATTTTAATACTGAAAGATCACAGATTATTATTAATAGAAATAGCAATATTAGAATACAATTTGATGATGACTCTTTAAAAGATCTTTTAGGTTTTAATAATAGAGATCGTGATGGTAATCTTATAACATTTGACTCATCAAAAGTATATATTTCAGATAAAGTAATAGATATAAATCATGTTAATACTATTAATGTAACAAATAGTCTGGTAACAGGGTCAATTATAGATGGCGCATATTCAAATGTTATATATTCATTTTATCCATCTACGCCAGTGGGTTATAAAATTGTAGAAGTACCGAATAATCCAACTTATTATAGATTATTATCAAAAAAAATTTGGGATATGAAAACAACAATAATGGATCAAGATGGCCATATACTTACTTTACAAGGAGAGCCGATAAGTATTGAATATGAAATAAAAGAAATTGTGTCAAAATGTAAATCAGAACATCTTTTAGAAAAACAAGTATCTCTTTTAGAAGAACAAAATGAACTTTTAAAAAAAAAAAGATAATTTAAAATGAATTAAAAAATATATAGTGTAAATAAAATGTTAGATATAAATAAAAAAGCATATACTCACAAGTATGTAGGAGGTGGAAGTGGAATATTTACAGATATAAATAATATGTATAATCAAGCAAAATCTTCTGATTTTTTTAGAGCATTATCTGGTATGAAAACAATGTTAACTAATCATTTTAATAAAAATGGACCAATAATTAAATAAGTCTCTTTGAAACCTAGATTCATTTAAAAATGAATTAAAAAATATATAGTGTAAATAAAATGTTAGTTATAAATAATAAAGCATATACTCACAAGTATGAAGTAGGTGGAAGTGGAATATTTACACCTTTTATGAATATGATTAATAAGCAAGCATTAAGTAATGCACTTAATGCATCTCGTATTTTGGCTAGTAAAGCAGCTGCTACAGATTTGGGAAAAACTGCTGTAGATGCAGCAAAGTCAGCAGGGAAAGAACTTGCAACTTCTGCAATATCTACTGCTAAAGATATTGTAATAAATAAAGGTAAAAAATTAATAGAAAATGTAAACAAATCATCAAAGATGACACCTGAAAACAAACAAGAACTTAAAAATTTAATAAATACTTTAGATAATAAATTAAATGAAGCAGTGCCAGATATTAGTAAAATCATGATGGGATCGTCAATAAAAAGTAAACCTGTTAGAATACAAGATTTAGTTAAAAAACATAAAGGCGATGGGCTTAAAATAATATAATTTTATAAATAGCATAAAGTGATTTAAAAAAAATTATATTGTATATATAAAAATGGTAAAATCTGATATATTTAATATTACTGATAAATTGAGAATTGATGAGGAGATTAAAAAATATGAAGAATATGAATTTACACCTTCTGTTAATTCAAATTTAAATTTAGGAGAAATAAGAATTTTTATTGAAAACAGTGATTCTTTGTTTCATCCACATGAATCCTATTTAGAAATTGAAGGAAGACTTGTAAAAGCAGATGGAACTGCATATGCAAATGCAGATGCAATAACACTAACACACAATGGACTTTTGCATTTATTTGAGAGAATTGAATATAGGTTCTATGATTCAGTCGTTGAATCAGTTAGTTATCCAGGTATAGCAACTACAATGCTTGGAATGTTAAAATATCCAAATGACTATCAACAATCAAAAGCAATGAATCAATTGTGGTTTAAAGATAATACAACAACAGCAGATTTAGTTAATAATACAGGATTTTCAGCAAGACAGCAATTTATCATTCAAAAACCAACTACGAAAGGTTCATTTGAATTAAGTATTCCATTAAGACATATTTTTGGATTTTGTGATGATTATGATAAAGTTTTTTATGGATTAAAGCATGAACTTTTTCTGCTAAGAAGAAATGATGATAATGCAATTTTTAGAGCTGTTGGTGTAGCTGCAGGAAAAGTAAATATTACTAGAATATCATTAATGATGAGACGTGCAACTCCATCTGATGTAGCAAATTTACAACTTGTTAAAATAATTAAATCACAAGAAACACTTGATATGGGATTTAGATCGAGGTTCTTAGATAGAACTAATGTTCCACAAAATACAACATTTGACTGGAGATTAGGATTAAGAACAACTGAAAAACCAAGATATATACTTGTTGCTTTTCAAACAAATAGAGAAGGAAATCAAGAACAAAATTCTTCAATATTTGATCATTGTGATTTGAAAAACATGTGGATTGAGCTTAATGAAGAAAGATATCCTGCTACTAATTATAGTTTATCATTTCCAAATATGAAAATTACTAGAGCATATAGACATGCATCCAATTTTGCTGAAGATTATTATAATATGTCTAATCTTATTAGTCTATGCAATATCACTCCTGTAGATTATAGAGATTTATATCCTATTATGTATTTTGATGTAAGTAAACAATCAGAAAGAATGAAAGATTCAACAGTAGATATTAGACTTAAAGCAGAATTTAATACACCTGTTCCAGCAAATACTGTAATATTTGCTCTCATCATTTCAGATAGAATAGCAAAATTTACTTCTAATGGAGATAGATTAAGATTTGAATATTAATTTACAAAGTGATCAATGCTTTGCTACGTAAATTAGAAAAAAATAAATATAAAAATGTAATTTTTTATAGAAAATTCTATAAAAAACGAAAATGATTTAAATAAATTTTCTTGTGTATATAAAAAGAATGGAAAAAGAAATGCGAGAATTGCGAGAAGATTATTCATTTTTATTTAACAGTCTTGGAAACAATTGTAAACAACTAGAAAAATATAAAAATCGAATAGAGATACTTAAAAACAAAAAAGAACGTGATATACTCATAAAATATGAATATAAAGTAAAGGGATTTAATATTATATGTGTATGGGATCAACTACTAGAAAAATATGAAAGAAAAATACCTAGAAAAGAAAAAAGAATTGAAAAAGTTAAAAAAGACCTTGAAAATGTTGAAAATAAAATAAAAGAACTTGAATATACTATAAATTATTGTAAAGAACTACACATGTAAAAACATATTAATTTAAATTATTTGAAAATGATATAAATAATTTTCTTGCGTATATAAAAAGAATGAGAATAGAAGAATTAAAAAATTGCAAGAAACAGTGTTATATCTTGAAAAAAATAAACAATACCATTGTAAAAAACTAGAAAAATATGAAAAGCATCTAAATCAACTTAAAATGATAAATAAAGTTGAAATTATAAAAAGATATGATTGTGAATTAAAATAATTTAAATAAATTTTCTTTATATATAAAAAAGAATGAGTGATAAAATAAAATATACGAAAAAGTATTTATTAAATTTATTAAAAGATAATAATATACAACAAACATCTAAAGATCCTATGGCATTAGTTATGATTGCTATGGATAATAACTTAATTGATAAAGATTCTGTAAAAACAAATATCATTACTAAGAAACAAAAAAAACCAAAGATTGTAAGAGTTAAAAGAGTTAAAAAAGAAAAAGTAATAAAAGAAAAAAAATCTGCTGGAAGACCAAAATTTCTTCCAACAAAAGAAAAAAAAGAAAGAGATCCTAAATATGATTATCTTGCAACAATTAGAACAGATCCATGGGAAATTAAACTTACTAATATAGAAACTGGTGAAGTTAAAAATTACAAATCATTTTATGCCTATAATAAAAAAGAAAAGCGCTCTAAAACTTATATTTTTAGTAAAAATGGGAAGATTGTAGATGGAGTAAAAATTGAAATAATAAGAGCAAGTAAAGAAAAAGATGCATTATCACAAAAATAAAATAGATAATGAAAAATAAATTATTTTTATAGACTTTTTCTATAAAAATATTAAAAGAAATTGTTTTTTTGTATTATTTAATTTTCTTTACATAAAAAATAAAAAATTGAAAATGATATAAATAATTTTCTTGTATATATAAAATGGAAAATAGAAATGTAAAAGAATTAAAACAAATCGCAAGAAATCGAAAAATTAAATATTATGGTAGAATGAGAAAAGCAGATCTTATTAGAGCAATTGAACAATCAACTCCTATATTAGATATGCCTATTCCAAATAATATTACACAAAATACTTTAGCACCTACACAATATGTTCCAGTTAGTTATATGAATACCATTAAGAACAAAGTGAGTTCATTATCTAATTGGATTATGGATTTTGTTCCTGTACACCTTAAAAAGACTGCAAATGATAAAATTAAATCAGTAAAGTCTGCTGTTTCTGATTTATATGGTTTAATTATAAGTAAAAAACCAATAATAGAATTTAAATTAACACAATCAGCTATTAAAAATGTAACTCAACAATTTTCAGCTGAAGGTGTTAAAGGATATGATGCTTTATCTTATATGAAATCAGCCAAAAATAATGTATTAAATATTTTAATTAGTAATAAAGGATCAAAGATCTATATTGTTCTTTCATGTGAAATGGAGCGTACTGATCTTAAAACAGGAGAAACTATAACAACTATTGCATCCTTTTCAACAAAAGCAGAAATTGTATTAGAGTCAACAGATTTGAATGACTTTTATGAAAGAGCTGAACAAAAAATTTTAGAATCCTTGTCAGCATTTCAACAACTAGGATCAAGTTGGAGATTTGTTTCTGTTGAAAAGATGGATATAAATATCATTGAATATAAACCGCTTAAAGGTAAATCTTACATTCCTCTTCCTAAAGAGTTGGCAGCTAAAAAAGCAATTATTAATATGAATAATGAAGACAATGAATGTTTTAAGTGGTGTGTTGCTAGATTTTTAAATCCTAAAGATGATCATCCTGAAAGAATAGATAAAGATTTAAAAAAACAATCTGAGAAATTAAATTGGGAAAAAATAAAATTCCCAGTATCACTACAACAGATTACTCAATTTGAGAAAAATAATCAAAACATCAGTGTTAATGTCTTTGGTTATGAAAATTCAGTTTATCCTTTAAGAATATCTGAAAACAAAAAAAGACAACATGAAATAGATTTATTACTCATTTCAAATGATGAAACCAATCACTATTGTTTAATAAAAAGTTTAAGTAGATTACTTTCATCACAAATATCTAAAGATGGACATGCTATGCACTTTTGTAGAAATTGTTTACAAGCATTTTGTACTGAAGAATCTTTATCAAAGCATCAATTGTATTGTAATACTCATGATTCAGTACGAATTGAACTTCCAAAACCAAATACAATGATTGAGTTTAATCATTTTAAAAAATCTATGAGAGTACCTTTTGTAGTCTATGCTGACTTTGAAAGTGTTATAAAACCAATCAACACTTGTACACCTAATCCAAATGAATCTTATACAAAGCAGTACCAAAAGCATACACCTAGTTCATTTTGTTACTATATTAAATGCTTTGATGAAAAAATATATCAAAGTCAACTCGTTACATTCACTGCAAGTAATGAAGATGAAGATGTAGCACAAAAATTTGTTAATATGCTTGAAGAAGATGTAAAAAAGATTTATAACAAGTACTTAAAGTTTCCAAAAGATATGATATTTACTATGAAAGACAAAAATAATTTTGATAATGCAGAAAAATGCCACATTTGTGAAAAAGATCTTAATAATGATAAAGTACGAGATCATTGTCATATTACTGGAAAATATAGAGGTGCTGCACATAGTGATTGTAATTTACAATTTAAAAATCCAAAATTCATTCCAGTACTATTTCACAATTTATCTGGTTATGACTCTCACTTGTTCATAAAGAAATTGTCAGAAGGAGGAAAATCAGAAGGAGGAAAATCAGAAGGAGGAAAATCAGAAGGAGGAAAATCAGAAGGAGGAAAATCAGAAGGAGGAAAAATAAATTGTATACCCAACAATGAAGAAAAATATATCAGCTTTTCTAAAGAACTTAAAGTAAATGAATTTATGAATAGAAAAGGTAAAAAAGTTGAAGTTAAACTGCATCTACGTTTTCTAGATAGTTTTAAATTTATGGCTGCTAGTTTAGATAGTTTAACTAAAAATTTGTCAAAAGATCAATGTAAAAATTTGAGTAAATACTATTCTGGAAATGAACTCAATTTATTGTTAAGAAAAGGTGTTTATCCTTATGAATGGGTTGACTCTATTGATAAATTAAATGAAACACAATTACCACCAAAAGAATCATTTTATTCAAGACTAAACGATGAAGGAATAAGTGATGAAGATTATTTACATGCACAAAATGTATGGGAAAAGTTTCAATGTAAAACATTTAGAGATTACCATAATTTATATAACGAATCTGATGTATTACTACTAGCTGATGTCTTTGAAAATTTTAGAGATGTCTGTTTTAACAATTACAAATTAGATCCTGCTTGGTACTATACAGCACCAGGATTAGCTTGGGATGCTGCGTTGAAAATAACAGAAGTAAAATTAGAATTATTAAGTGATTATGATATGATCTTAATGATAAAAGAAGGAATAAGAGGTGGAATTAGTATGGTTTCTAACAGGTTAGGAACTGCTAACAATAAATATATTGAAAATTATGATGAAAGTAAAGAATCTACTTACATACAGTATCTAGATGCAAATAATTTATATGGGTGGGCAATGAGCAAACCCCTTCCAACACATGGATTTGAATGGATGAATGAAGAAGAATTAAAAAATTGGAAATCTACTTCTTGCATATTAGATGTAGATTTAGAATATCCTGAACATTTACATGATGCTCATAATGATTATCCTCTAGCCCCTGAAAGATTAAAAATAGACAAAGTTGATAAATTAATACCTAATTTAAATCATAAG
Organism: Hydra vulgaris; assembly: GCF_022113875.1. Taxonomy (NCBI): domain Eukaryota; kingdom Metazoa; phylum Cnidaria; class Hydrozoa; order Anthoathecata; family Hydridae; genus Hydra; species Hydra vulgaris. The sequence continues at coordinate 26,225,316 of NC_061165.1, forward strand.
AAAAATTATATCATTCACTATGAAAACTTAAAACTATATGAAAGACTAGGAATGAAAATAACAAAAATTCATAGAGGAATAAAGTTTGAAGAAAGTCCATGGTTGAGTAAATACATTGAACTCAACACAAATCTAAGAACAAAAGCAACAAATGACTTTGAAAAAGACTTTTTTAAACTTATGAACAATTCAGTATTTGGAAAGACAATGGAGAACATTGAAAACAGAGTTGATGTAAGATTAGTTTCTAAAAGAGAAGAAGCTATTAAATTATCATCAAAACCAAATTATGAAAGTAGAACGATATTTGATGAAAATTTAATTGCAATACATATGAAAAGAACAAAACTAGTTTATAACAAACCCATTTACTTGGGTATGTGTATTTTAGATTTGAGCAAAACACTAATGTATGAATTTCATTATGATTACATGAAAAATAAATATGGAGATAAAGCTAAACTATTATATACAGATACAGATTCATTAATCTATGAAATAAAAACAAAAGACTTTTATGCAGATATTTCTAATGATATTGAAAGTAAATTTGATACAAGTGAATTTAATAAAGATCATCCAGCTGTTCAAAATGGATTTAAAGTTGGTGTAAATAAGAAAGTATTGGGAATGTTTAAAGATGAGTCAGCAGGAAAACAAATTACGGAATTTATTGGACTCAGATCAAAGTTGTATTCTTACAAAATAGATGAAGAAGATAAAAAGAGATGTAAAGGAGTAAAGAGAAATGTAGTAAAAAATTATATTACACATGAAGATTATAAAGACTGCCTTATAAATAAGAAAGATCAAATGAGAAAAATGAATGTCATAAGATCTCATTTACATGATGTTTATACTGAAGAAATAAACAAAATAGCATTGAGTGCAGAAGATGATAAAAGAGTAATTCAAGAAGATGGTATTCACACATTAGCATATGGACATTATAAATTAAAAGAGAATAAAACATTGGTTCCTTCAGAACCCAACTTTTCATTTCAGATTGATTGGAATGAAAGTGAAATAATTGACAAACCCAACTTTTCATTTCAGATTGATTGGAAATAAACAGGCAGGCAGGCAGGCAAACAGGTAAGTTATTTTTTATATCTTAAAAAGATCTAAAAAAATCTAATAAAGTAATAAAAATGGACAAACATATCAATGTTGAAGGAATTATATTACCCAATGTACCCTTAACAAACTTTCAGTTAATAAAAGCAGCAAAAAAATTAAAAATTAAAAATTTTAGAGGTGTATTTGTAAGAGATGAATTACCTAAAAATACACAAAACAAAGAATGTGGAATATTAAATACTGGAGATTCAAGTACGAATGGATTTCATTGGATTTGCTGGTATAAAGATGGAGAAGAAAAATTAAGTTTTGATTCTTATGCACTACCACCTCCAGTTGAACTTGTTCAATATTTACACAGTCCTGTTTATTATAATAGTAAAAGGATTCAGTTTGGAGACGCTTCTTTTTGCGGACACTTGTGCCTTTATGTATTAAAAAAGCTTGATGAAGGTGTTGATTTTCAAAGTATTGAAAACTCATTATATTGAATTAAAAAAAATATAGCATATTTAAAATGAGTATGAATATAGCCGGTAGTAATTCATTATATGGTTACACAACAGATGGATTAAATATCAACATTAATGTTGGCAATACAGCCACTACTGATGTTGATTTAAATTCACATAAATTGATCAATGTAGCTGATCCAACAGATGCACAAGATGCAGCTACAAAGTATTATGTCGATAACAATCAAACTTCTAACATTGCATGTCTAAAATTAGATGGAACTAATAGTATGAATGCAAATATTAATTTGAATTCAAATAAATTGATTAATGTAGCTAATCCTACTAATGCACAAGATGCAGCTACAAAGTATTATGTAGATAATAATCAGATTTCTAGCAGTTCCTATCTAAAAATAGATGGAACTAATAGTATGAATTCAAATATTAATTTGAATTCAAATAAATTGATTAATGTAGCTGATCCTACTAATGCACAAGATACAGCTACAAAGAATTATGTAGATCGCTTAATTCCTTATCAACATAAATATAAAGTTTTGATTATAGCTGGTCAATCAAATACATATGCTGGTAGAGAATGGGGTTTATCTCAATCAATAACTAATGTAAATTATATGAACAGACGAATAGTCCAATTTGCGATGGATAATGGACAAAATGATGTGTTACTTCCTTGTTCATTGAGACTAGATGTAAATGAAACAGATAATAAATGTTGGGCAGGATATGGTTCAATACTTGCTGGACTTATAATGCAAGACGCTTTAGGTGCAAATACATTAAATATGATAAATCCTGATGAATGTTTAATGATACTTCCATGCATGCTAACTGCTAAAAGTTTCAGTAATGATTATTTTATGCCGTATGGAATTGGTTTTAAAGATTTAACTCGTAGAATTAATTACATTTCATCACATTATAACGCAGAGTTTTGCTGTATGACTTGGAGTCAAGGAGAAGACGATTCTATAACTGGTTGGTGTGATAACTATGCATATATTCTAATGAATTTTATACAAACCATTAGAGATTACATTGCATACTCATCAAACCAATTTGATACATTGCCAAACTCACAAATAAAAGCAAATAAAATGCTATTCATTACATTTCAAATGCTATCTTCATGGGTTCAAGCAAACTCAACTACAGCAACTCAAGTTCAAGATGCATTAAAAAATATTATAAATTTTTCTCCATATACAGCTAGTATATCTCTAGATGGTATGCCTCCCAGTCTGAGGAGTGCAAATTTCGATGGAGTACATTATGGTTCAAGACAACAAATATTTTTAGCAAACAAATTTTTTGAAGCAATACCATTTGCAATGAATAATATATATGGTGGTGGCTATGGAACACCATATAATTCTGGAGAAGTATTATTAGTTAGACAAGTTGCTGGATATTTATTTCTTAACAATTATTATAGCGCCTATAGAGTATTTAATTCTACTCCATCTACTGCTCAAGTATATAGTACATTATTTACTAATTGGCAGTATAAAAACAAAGATGGCTATTATAAATATAGACTTAAATATAAAATTAATGGTGTATGGAATAGCATTATATTTAAACAAGCATTCCTTCCAATGATGTCGATGCATTATCAAAATATTGCACAACTCATATCAACAGATACACCATTTGGATGTACAGAATTAGGACAAGGATTTTGCGGTTTAAATTTGACAACTACAAAAAGCATGATGAATTCTGGAGCAGTACTTACACTAGATACAAGTGGTGGTTATTGGGCACCTGTATGTCAAAATATGAACTATGTATATAATGGACAACCTGCTATGCCTATATTTGATAATTATATACAAAATAGTACTCTTCCATTTGTAGCAACAGAACTAGAATTATATGCAATAAGAGACCCTATATAATATTGTTAAGACAATTCTGCTACGCATAAGCGCTACTACGCGTAAGTAAATCCAGCGCATGCGCATTAAAAAAATAAAAAAAATTTGAAAATGATTTAAATAATTTTTCTTTTATATATAAAAAAGAATGGAAAATAAAATTGAAGAATTAGAAAAGAAACTTGAAGAATTATGCTTAAAAATAAAATTAATTGAAGAAAGATTAGATCGTAAAAAAGATAAAAATCCTTATGGACCTGAATTTAAAGCATTAGCATTAGAAAAAGCACTAGAAAAAACTTTACATAAAGCTAAACAGAAAGATTCTAATTGTATTATAACTGCTGATCTAAAAAAATATGGGTATAAACAAGGTAATAAAGTTGACTTTGCTGCAAGTAATAATAGACTTGATTGGATAAAACAATTAATTGAACTTGGATATAAAGTAACTACAAATGCAGTTGCTTATGCTGCTACAAATGGACATCTTGAAGTAATTAAATATTTACATGAATTAGGGTATAAAGGTACAGAATATGCTATTAATAATGCTGCAAAAAATGGTCATCTTGAAGTAATTAAATATTTACATGAATTAGAGTATAAAGGAACAAAAGATGCAATAGATAATGCTGCTACAAATGGGCATCTTGAAGTTATTAAATATTTACATGAATTAGGGTATAAAGGAACAGAATATGCAATAAATAAAGCTGCTCGAAATGGTCACCTTGAAATTATTAAATATTTACATGAATTAGGGTATAAAGGAACAAAAGATGCAATAGATAATGCTGCTACAAATGGGCATCTTGAAGTAATTAAATATTTACATGAATTAGGGTATAAAGGTGATGATTATGCAATTAATTATGCTGCAAGAAAGAATCACATTGAAGTATTTAAATATTTACGTTCTGTTGGATATGATGAGACTACTATATTTAAGTAAATCTAGCGCGTGCGTATTAAAAATAAAAAAAAATTTGAAAATGATTTAAATAATTTTCTTTTATATATAAAAAGAATGGAAAACGAAATGCAAAATTCATTTTTAAAATCAATAAATGAAAGATTAAGATTAGTTGAAGAAAAATTAAATATTATTAATATTCATGATATTGAAATGACTGATGATGAATATAATGAAAATGAAATGATTAATAAAGATGATAACATGAGTGATGATGAATATGATGAATATGATGAAGATAAAAATGGTATGATTGATGATGATCTAAATGATTATCTAAAAAAATATGGGTATAAACAAGGTAATAAAGTTTATTTTGCTGTAAAAATAAGAAAAATTGACTTGATTAAATATTTAATCCAATCAAAAAAACAAAGTGTAGATAATGCTTTTGAAATAGCTGCTAAAAATAACAACATTTTAATGTTGAAGTTTTTAAATGAATTAGGGTATAGAGCTTCAGAAGATATATTTGATAATGCTTTTAAAAAAGCTGTTAAAAATAACAACCTTGAATTGCTAAATTATTTTCATGAATTATTGTATAGAGCTTCAAATTATGAATTTGACCAAGCTTTTGAAAAAGCTGTTAAAAATAACAACCTTGAATTAATTAAATACTTGCATGAATTAGGGTACAGAGCTTCAGAATTTGAATTTGGTCAAGCTTTTGAAAAAGCTGTTGAAAATGGCAACCTTGAATTGCTAAAATACTTGCATGAATTAGGGTGTAAATAAGAAGCAAGAATTTTTCGTAATATTTCATAACAAGAAATAAAAATTAACACTTATTTTAAAAAATCAATTTTTTTTAAAATAAAAAATTATTTCTTATCTAAATAAATTATATACAACATGGTTCAATGTTAACCTCAATATTAATATTAATTTATGGTTGAAAATTTGGTTGAAAATAAAAATGTCCCAGAATCGGTAATCTCTTACTACTGGTGCGGATAATATCAATGTAAATATTGTTATTAAATCATATGAAATCATTAAAGATGTACTTTTTAAGATTTTTTCTGGTTCTAATAGGCAAGGAATTTTTCCTAACCAACTAAAAATAGCAAAGGTGATTCCGATATTTAAAGGAGGTGATTTAACTAATGTTAGCAACTATCGTCCCATTTCTATTCTATCTGCATTTTCAAAAGTCTTGGAGAGAATTTTATACAACAGAATTTATAATCATTTATCTGTAAACAATTTAATATAGAGCAATCAATATGGATTCAAAAAAAACAACTCGACAGAACACGCAGTTCTCCAGTTTACAAGAAGTATTACTAACTCTTTTGAAAACTCCCAATATACAGTTGGGGTTTTTATTGACTTTGCTAAAGCTTTCGATACAATAGACCACAATATTCTTTTAAATAAACTAAAGATTTACGGTATAAACGGAACCCAGTGGGCACCCGACGTCAATCCGACGTCGGATTTACGTACGATTTTCATCAGCGATGTCAAAAGACCTATTCCGACGTTGTTCCGATGTCAGTAAAATGACGTCGGGCGATGTCTTTATCTCAACATCCCCTGACGTCGTTTCGATGTAATTTGACGTTGTTTCGACATCTTATAAAAGACGTCCAAAAAACGTCGCAGTATTGACATCGACCCAACGTCGATAAAAAGACGTCGGGCAACGTCATAATATTAACGTACTCCGATGTCTTTTGACGTCTTCCGACGTCAATCCAACGTCCTTAAAACGACGTCGGAACAACGTCGTAAGACATCGCTGATGAAAATTTAATCCAAACCCAACAATATGTGTGCAATTGCGCTCTTCAATAATTATGTGAACTAAGCGTGTTTTTTTATTAATGGAAAAAAGTTTGAATAATGGTTGATAAAACATCATGAGGTTTTGTATGATGCACTAGCATAGTTTTTTAACTATTAACATTTTCGAGTATACATTTTTTATAATATATAACTATTCGTTTTAATATTTATATAATATTTAAACAAAATTATTTCTTATCAAAGTAATAATTCCCAAATAGCTACAAGTATACATTACTAAATAAACACTTAGTCTAATATGATACTGTGGTGTAGTGGTAAGCGCGTAGGATTTAGTATCTAATAGACTGAGGTTCGATTCCTGCTAAAGACAACGTTTTATAGTTTTCAAAAAACACGTTGGATTTACATCGGAATGCCGACGTCGCGCGATGTCAGTTTATCCGACGTCAAATAACATTTCCATTTCCAACGTAAACCCAACGTCGATCCGACGTCGAGATCCGACGTCGCTCGACGTTCGTTCGACGTCGAAATGCCCACTGGGAAGTGTTTTAAATTGGTTAAATAATCGAAAGCAATTTGTATACGTTGATGTAGTTTCACCAGTAAACTTGCTTGATATAACCTGTGGAGTTCCTCAGGGATCAATATTAGGGCCTCTTCTTTTTCTTATTCACATCAACAATCTCCATAAAGCCTCAAATTTAATGGCGATTATGTTTGCAGATGACACAAACTTATTTTTATCTCATAATGATATTACATTGTTATTTCAGAATATCAATAATGAACTAGTAAGAATTTCTGATTGGTTTAAGACAAATAAACTGTCTCTTAATATCGATAAAACGAAATGGATTTTTTTCCATCCAAATCACAAAAAAAATCTTATACCAAATGAAGTGCCACTGCTTTTTATTGATAATATACTTCTAAAAAAGGTAACAGTTACAAACTTTCTTGGTATTTATATTGATGAAAATTTGTCATGGAAAAGTCACATAAAAAATTTGAGTAGTAAAATATCAAAAAGCATAGGATTTTTGTACAAAGCAAGGTGCTTTTTAAATAAACATACATTACTTAAACTATATTATTCGCTCATTCATTGTCACATTAACTATGCGAACATTGTGTGGGGTAGTACTAATAAAAGTAAACTGGAACCTCTTTATCGTCAACAGAAACATGTTGCACGCCTTTTTAATTTTAAGGATCGATTTACTCATGCCAAGCCTCTATTAATTGAAATGAAAGTCTTAAATATATATGAGCTTAATATTTTTAACGTTATATGTTTTATGTTTAAATGTAAAAACAATATTTCTCCTGTTTCTTTTCATAATTTGTATAACAAAAAAGAAAAAACTAAGTACATTTTACGAAATGATAATAATATTCGTCAATCAGCTTATCAAACTAATTCTGGAAAATACTGTATTTCATTTCGAGGAGCATTACTTTGGAATAAAATAGTTTTAAAGAATTTTGACTTTTCTCAAGAAGTTAGCTATCACTCTTTCAAACAAAAACTTAAAAAAGTCATTTTTTTATTAGATGATATATCTATATTCTTTTAATTTTTTGTTTCTTTTTTTAACTTTATATTTAACACTGCATTAATAAATTTTATAACTTAACAATTTGTAAATAGTTGTTTAACACTTTTGTTAAAGGTATCTTAAAACTGTATAACAAAACCTTTAACAAAAAGTTTAACAATTGTGCTAAAGATATCTTAAAACTGTATAACGCATCTATGTATTTATAAAGGAACCGTTTTTCTTTTTCTTTTTTTCTTTAAATTTGTTTATGTTTTCAATTCTTAATTCTTAATTATTTGTTATCTTCAAGTATGTTAAGTATATATTCCTATTGAAAGTTTATTTATTTTGAGAATATTTTATTAATACGAAATATTAACACGAAAATTTTTTAGCGGTTCTCGACGACAAGACCTTACGGTCTTCTACGAGTTCCCGCGTTCTTTTATTTCTTAATAACGATCATGTATATATATATATATATATATATATATATATATATATATATATATATATATATATATATATATATATATACATATATATATATATATATATATATATATATATATATATATATATATATATATATATATATATATATATATATATATATATATATATATGTATATATATATATATATATATACATTGTTAACGAATATTTATTAAATCACAAAGTTGTAAAATTAAAGAACAAAAAAAAAAAAAAAAAAAAAAAAAAAAAAAAAAAAAAAAAACATCAATAACGTCTTGTTTTGTCTTTATTTTTTTGTTAGCAAGCCAGCTCGAGTGTCTGTGTATGATCTAGTTTTTTTTCTTTTTTTTTTTTTATAACTGTAGGTAGTAAAGACGCTGACAATCTCATCTGGAAGATGAGGTTGTCAGCATTAATCTGGAAGAGCTTTTTAAGTAATTTCAACCCGATTGTTTAAATAAAAGAGTCGTCAGCAAACAATGAAACATTTAAATTTTCGGATGCTAAATATTAATCATTTAAATAAAATAAGAGTATTAGTAGTTCTAGAATTGATCCCTGGGGAACACCACAAGTTATAATGTGCTTTTCTGTTTCATTTGCTTTATACTTGCATTATACTTGCTTCCTGTTCGACAGGTAATCTTTAAACTACAGAAAGTTATTAATACTCCATAGAGTTCAAGTTTTTTCAAAGGGATATCATGGTTTACAGTGTCAAAAGCTTTCGACAGATCAATAAGAACTAATGTATAGCTATCATTGAACCCATCGGATATATAGTTTATTAGTTCAATAAAACATGATCCGTTAAATAATTTTTTAAACCCAATTTCGCTTGTTAAACAGTATATTGTTCTCGGTTAAGTAATTATTAAGCCATACATAATACGGTCAAATAATTTTGTGAAACATGGTGAGACGGAGAATTTGTCACGTCACCAGTTTTAAAAATAACTGATTTTAGCAATTTTTTAATTTCTCAGATACAATGCCAAATTTTAAGAAAATTTTTAAAATGTGAAACAACGAGAGATTATTCCAGATTCTAATAAGTAATTATGAAAATTTTTAGTAAATATTATCTTCATTATGATTCAATTATAATCAAGTCGATGAAGTTTTTTCTGGTTGGCTTGTTTATAGTTGAAATTAAACTGTGTAGAATAAGGGTATCTAAAAACATTGAATATTTACATTCGAAGCATGATTCAATAGGTTTAAGTTAAAGTCATTTGGTAAGTACACGTGTTTCATGGTAGATACACGTTTTGTTTTTGTTCAAAAAGGTTTTAAATAGGTTTCAAACTTTTTTTTAATTTTAAACTGCTTCTCTATAAAAAGAATTAGGGAATTTTTTCTCTATAAAAAGAATTAGGGAGTTTTTTTTACCTAAGACTGGATTTTTTTCAATACCCAAATTCAAGGTCCCAGACATGTCTAAAAATGGTGAAACTGATAAGATCACATCTCAATATTAATAACTTTTTATTAATATAAGTATAATGAAAGAAAAGATGGACATATAAATTTGATTAAAAATTTATTCAATCTTAAATTGTTTTCAACAAACTTATTTAGCGTTACTTGATTGCAATATCAAAAAACACTAAATAACATAACTAAATAATAAATAAACACTAAAAAACATAACTAAATAATAAATAACAAAATCCACTAATAGTTCTAAGCAAAATTGACAAATAAGTCTGAGCGTAAAATTAACAAATAAGTCTGCGCATAAAATGGTAATCCCAAAACAATCGCAAGACAAAAAATTTTTGCACCAATCGAAATTCAACAATATATCTCGTTATCAAACAAATTCTTTATCAGAGAAACGCACATATGTCCCTAGGAACAAGCAAACTATAATACATATATACAGTGAGCAAAAAAATTATCCGTCCACACATCATATCAAAAGAAAAAGTTCAATAAAAAAATTAATATTCAAAATAAAACGAAAATACAATTAACTAGTTTTTCCGTTACATCACGGCCAACTTCCTCCCATGCCCCCGTATTATACTTTTCAATTCATTTTTGTTCGATGGGTTCCTACTTCGAATTTTTCTTTCTAAAATAGCCCATAAATGTTCAATTGGGTTTAAATCCGGAGATTGAGCAACCCATTCTAACTTATTTATGCCACTTTCGGCCAAAAAAGTGGTAATGGAACGCGCTGTATGCTTGGGATCGTTGTCTTGTTGGAACAAGACATTGCCTCCCAAGCCCAATTTATCGCATGGTGACCCATATTATCACTGAGATTGTTCTTTTATATACAAACTGGTCCATTCTTTTATCGATAAATTGTAAAGTTCCCACCCCCGCAGCATTCATGCACTCTCACATCATCACGTTGCCCCACCGTGTTTGACAGTTTGTTTCAAACACATTATTTTAAGTTCTTCTTCTGGCGTTCTCCACACTTTCCCTACTTCATCGCAACCGGACATGTTAAATTTACTTTCGTCCGACCATAAAATGTTATTCCAAAAATTTTGTGGGAGATCCACGTACTTTTTAGCCCATTTTAGACGCAACTTTCTATTTTTATCGCTGATGAAGGGCTTAGCTCGTGGCGTTTGTTCATGTAAATTTGATTCATGGAGGCAATTTCGGACAGTTTGTGGAGTGATTTCGACTCCTTTTTCTTCTTTCAGGTCATTTGAGACTTTTATCGCTGCTAAATTTCCCGGTTAGTTCTTTCGTCCGTTTTTCTCTTTTTTCCTCTCCCTTCTATATTACTTATTCTTCTGGTGCTTTTGAACTTGTTAATAATAGATTGCACCGATGTTTTTGACATTTTCAACATTCCTGCAATTCCTTGCTAACTTTTCCCATCTCGATGAAGCGTTAGAACTTTCGAACGGAAGTCATCCGAATATTCGCTGGTTTTTCTGTTTGACGTAGAAATATTAAGTATTTCCATTTTTTTTAATTTGTAATAAAAATAACATTATAATAATAATTGTAATAATACATATAATATTCAATGTTTGAAACATTTTAATTAAATAAATTTACCTTAATTTTATTTTAAATTAAGTGGACGGATAATTTTTTTGCTTATTTTTTGTTTAATTTTTATTTTTTCTGATTTTTTTTTGAAAATTATATTTTGCGAAAATAGTGGTATATGTTATTTTAAACCTCTATCTATTAGTATTTATTTCAATTTTTTATTTTTTTATAGAAAAGAAATATTTGATAAAGAAAGTTCAATTCTTGAATGGACGGATAATTTTTTTGCTCACTGTATATGTATTATAGTTTGCAAGTTGACGCTACTTAATGTTGGAGAAGATATTATTACTTAAATGTTTTATTTGATATTATTTAAACATTATTTCAAGTTTACATATTTAAAATATTATACAAATCAAACAACGCAATAATTAAAATATTAATTATTAAGTTTATAAACTAAACACAAATAAAATTAAAAAAAAAACAAAAATAATTTAGAACTTTAAATATACTCAATAAATTAAGTGTGAGGTAAAATTCTTTTCGAGGAGTAAAAAAAAATATGTTTAACAAAATTTATAATCATTGTATTAGTTTCAAATATATCAAACTATTTATTATTAATAATTTAATAAATATATACTAAACTAATAAGCAAAATATACTCATTATATTAATGATTATGAATTTTTTGAATTTTCTTCTTCGTTCTCTATTTGTTTATATACTGCGCCAGTTTTTATCATTGTATATTTGATTTCTTGAAAAGTAAAATCTTTTGCCAGACTATCCTGTTTAAGTTGTAATACCTCTTTTCGTCGTTCTACCAAATCGCATCTTTTGGAGAGGAAATTTTATATTACTAATTTATCATAGAAAGAATTTATTTTAAAAAACACAACGGAGACAAAATGATAAAATACTGTCTAAATGAGTTTGTCGGTAATCTCCGAAGGCCATAAAAACGAATTCCAAAATAGTTTTTATTAAAACTTCATACCCGGATAAAAATGGCATTTTTTTTTTAAAAACAAACAAAAAAAAAGCTTTATTTGTTAACCGGGCTCGGTTTTATTGTCCCTGATTCGGTAAGCCAAAAGAATATATATGGCCAAAGCAAAATATAGCAAAATATTTTTTTTTTCTTAATTTTTTATTTATTTATTTATTTCAGTGATCAAATACAAATACAATAATCCATTAATAATTTGATGAAGAGGTGCTACACCAGGCCCCTCTATGCTGACGAACATGGAGATACAGACGCTACAGACAAAGCAGCAGTTGTATCTATAAAGTTACTTTCTTATGTTATTTTTGAAAGCGTTAATGGATTGAGCGTTCACTGCTTCTTGCGAAAGCGCACTCCATGGGGCGACAATTCTGTTTGAAAAAAAGTTATATCGCTCCTCACAGTTTTTTACCATCTGACGTTCTAGTTTATGGTTATGGCCTTTTAGAATATACTTATCTTTATTTTTTGAAAATTTTTTAAAACTGACAAGCTCAAGTTTACGAATAATTTTAAATTGCTCGATAAGATCTGCTCTTTTGCGGCGTTCTTTAAGAGTTGTTAAACCAAGCCGTTGGAGTCGATCTTTATAGGACAAGTGTTTAATAGTCGATATTGTTTTTGTTGCTCGTTGTTGGACCTGCTTGAGAATGGTAATGTCTGATTTTAAATGCGGTGACCAGGCTTGTACAGCAAATTCAAGATGGGGGCGAATGTAAGTGAGATGCACCATAAATAAAAACTGAATGTAAGTGAGTGCACCATAAATAAAAACTGCGACTGCGAAATGTTTTTTTGAGTCGCCCTAGCATTCTATTTGCTACTGATGCGGCTGACTCTATTTGCGGTCTGACTTTAAGATCATTCGAGACTATCACACCCAGGTCTCTTTCGACTGTGGTTTTTTCGAGGGGACGATGGGTGCCGTCGACGTTAGACATTGAGTATTTGTACGTCGACTTGTTACATCCGCGCCCAACATGCATTACTTTGCATTTCTCAACGCTGAAATGGAAGAGCCAAATGTGTGACCATTCCACTGCTCTGTCAACGTCATCTTATCCCTATTATTTTGCTGTCGTCGGCAAACAGTTTCATATGATGAGTAATTCTGTCCAGCAGGTCGTTTACAAAGATTACGAATAGCAATGGGACCAAGACCGAGCCTTGAGGCACTCGACTAGTGACTGCTTTCCATTCAGAAGTAATGCTGTTTATAACCACTCGTTGACATCGATTGTTTAGTCAAGCTGCAATCCAATCAACGAGAGCGCCTTGAATACCGTACGCTTTTAGCTTATAAAGGAGGCGTTTATGTGGTACTTTGTCGAACACCTTTGCAAAGTCTGTGTAAATGACGTCTACTGCGTGTCTGCAGTAAGTTGCTTCCGTCATGGTGTCCCGAGTTTCTAAAAGGTTTGATACGCATCCTTTACGATGAACAAAGCCATGCTGGTTTAGAGAAATTAGTCCATTAGCAACGCAGTGTTCCATTATTCTTTTTTTTTCATTATTTACTTTCCATAATTTTGCAAGGTATGGAAGTGAGCGAGACTGACCGGTAGTTGGATGCTTTTAGCCTACTCCCCTTCTTGAAAATAGGTGTTACATTCAATTTTTTCCACAAGTCAGGGACTACACCAGTTGCAAACGAGCGTTTATAGATAAGCGAAAGAGGCTTGGCAAAGGTAGCTGAACATTTACTGAGGACCCGTGGATGTAAGCCATCGTAGCCGGTTGATTTTCTTTCATCAAGGCTGTTTAGGCATTTTTGTACAATGTCGATAGAGAAAATTGATGGATCGATGACACAAACTGCTTATGTACGACTTTCAAAGCCTGGCATTGAACCTTCGGGCTCTAAAACAAAGACTGATTGAAAATAGTCATTTAACGATGCGCATATATCACCAGTATCGGTTGTGATGTTGCTATTGACTGTTTCAAGCGATATAATGTTGTTACTGACGCTCTGCTTGCTTCTTATATATGCATGTAAGCGTTTAGGGTTGCTTTCGAAATCCCTGAGGAGTAGCTCTTCGTACTTCTGCCTACCAGCTTTGACCATTTTTTTAACTTTTTTGCAGGCAGTACGATGCGATATTTTGAGAAATTTGTGCGTATCTCGACCTGCATTAATATACTTGGCCCAATAGGTGCGTTTAGCTTTGACCGCCTCAATAAGTTCTGGTGTTACTGATTGCTCCTGTTTTCCTAAAAAGGGAGTGGTAGTTAACGGAATGTGCAAGTTAGTGGCTTCATTGTACACGTTTACTAAAAGTTGATAATCTTCATTTGCATTTAGTCCAGTAATACTGTTTCTCAGTCAACAGCTGCAATATGTGCTGATATTGCTGCGTAGTTTGCTCGATATATAGCTAAAGAATACCGAAGTAGCCATTCTGGGCTTAAGAAAGAAACATTTTATATTTTTGGTATGGTATGGGTTGTTAAGAACTACATACATCAATCATATTTTTTGATTCAAATATCTTTAGTCTGGTTGGTTATGGCTTTATTTTTTTACACCTGGTTTCAACGTATACTTAGTGCACAATAACTAAGGCCAATATGGTAATCAATGAGTCGGTAATTAGAAATTAAAAAATCCTTCTTGAATTTTTTTTTTTTAAACATAATTGATTTCAAAACCGAACGATTGACTGTCACAATGATTTTTTTCGTGATGCTGGGATGGCTTACCTAAAACCGGGAAAATCTTGGAAAACAGGGGCCTCTGATCACCCTAGTCTTTCATACATGTATTTTTTTTAACTATGAGTGATACCTAACTCAATTTTGTAAAAATTTAAACTTAATACGTAATTTTTCAATTAATTTTTCAATAACACAAATATAAAGTTTTAAACAATACTAATGTCAACAAAGATAAAAATAGAATACCGTGTTAACTCAAGTTCATGACTTATTTTTTTAACCAACAATTGGCACTGTTGTGTAGACTTATTCAGAGCTGCCCTAATAAATAAAGTTTCTTGAATAATAATGTTAAAAATTTAAATAAAATAAAAAACTCAAAATATTAATACCGTTCGTATTTAATTTGTTCTTCTAAATCTTTAATTTTTTGTTCGTTTGTCTTGTTTATACTTTCCAAGCTGCAAATTGAATTCTTTAAAGCCTTCTACATTAAAGTAATTTTTAAATTTTTTAAAAAATTAAGATTTTGAAAACTTAAAATTTTTTTCAAAACTTAAATTTTTGAACATTTTTATTTATCCATAATGATTGTAGTTTATTTTTGCAACCATGGTTAATAAGTGTATTGATTGCCTTGACTAAATCAATTTGTATCATTTTTACTATAGCAAGACAATTATATAAAAATTATTAGTAAATATTATCTTCATTATTATTCAATTATAATCAAGTAATATCAATTAGGTTTTAGTTATTCTGGTTGACTTGTTTATTGTTGAAACAAAATTATGTTGAATAAAGTTATCTCTAAACATTGAATATTTAACATCCAAAGCATGAAATAGGTTTACTATTGAATCAAGTTTTGTTTTTGTTTAAAAAGGTTTTAAATAGGTTTCAAACTTTTTTTTAATTTCCAACTGCTTCTCTATAAATAGAATTAGGGGAAGTTTTTTTTAGACAAGAACTTACTTCCGTAGACCGAAACTTGTCAAGTTGTTTTACCAATTTTATGTTTTGTATTTCAACATCTTGCAGTATGATTTTCTAGAAATAAATTACTTATATCTACAAAAAGAATTAAAAAGTATACTTAAAAAATAAAATAAAAAAATAGAAGAAAATTTAAGTTTTCTTCTGAGCCGAATGCATATTATTAGCTAAATCTGTTTGATATTTAATATATTTTGATACAGTTATTCCAAAAATGTAAGTTAATATATACTTTTTAAAATTTACACTCATAAACTGAATTAATAATGTAGATGTCCGTACGACATAAGTGTATGTAAAAGTTTATATACGTCTAAGTTTAAGAGTTGTATTAATATTTATACTGTATTTATCTTCTTTACGATTTTTAATATAGTTTATTTTGTAACCCTTTTTTATCTTAGTGTTATTGTCTATGGCTATTTCTTATTAACTGTTTATTAAACATTTAAAATAAAAAAAAAATTTCTATACTTTTATTTATTTTTGATTATTTTCAATCAAAGTTTTTTTTTTTAGATTTTTAAAAAGATTGAATTAATTAGTTTATTTTAATAAGAAAACTTACCAAATTTAAAAAAATGCCCAAATTGGTATTGGATCCTTTTTTAAACAAGTATTGACAAGTCAAGCAATGGTGATAACTTAAATAAGGTTATTTTATCATTAAAATGTTTAAAACTACTAGTAGTTAAATCAAAACAAGCAGATTAATTACCAGCAAAGTTGTTAACAAGGCCAAAAGTTGCTACTCTGTGGCCAAAGCCACATGTTACAAGGCCAAGGCCAAGACCAAGGCCAAGACCAAGGCCACAAGTAACAAGGCCAAGAACAAGGCCAAGGCCAAGAAATTTATGATCAAGACCAAGAATAAGAGTTTCAAGACCTACGCAAGGCCTACGTAAACATATTTAAGACCAAAGAATTAAATTTATGCCTTACGTTAAAACCAATTATTAACAAAACTGTAGGTAGCAAGTGCTGTGACAATAAAACCACATGTTGTAAAAATAGACCAAGGTTATGCGCAGAATTCAACGAAGTTAATAAGAAAAATATACTTGTAGATATATATGAAAGCCGAAAAAAAAAACATAAAATAAAGAATGAAAACATTAAATTCTTTAATTATGTTTTTTTTTTTTTTTCCAAGGCCAATGTCAAAACAATCAAGAACCAGGCCAAGACCAAGGCCAAGGCTAACAGTTTCAAGGCTTTAATTTTTGGCCTTCAGGCAAGGCCAAGGACTAACAGGTTGGTTGAATACAGTATTATCAAAGGCGATTGAAGACAGTGCCATGCCATGAAACATGATACAAAAATCAAAATTAAGGAATGTATTTTAAAATAACTGTTAACATGGAAATACTTTGAGACTTAAACATTTGTATAGCTACCAAATCTTTGATTATAGAAATTTTTGGCGATAACATTAACAAGCTCAACTTAGAAGTATTTCAAGATGTGCTTTATTGTGTCCAAAGAATAAAGACTGAAGAATGTTTAACGAGAAAATTATCGAAAAGATTAATGGGACGGGAAAGACATACTGTAGCATAAATACTGCAGTTTGTGATAACCAAGATGTTATTAAAAGTTTCAACGAAAATTTGCAGTCTGATATCAAGTAGTATGCCACCTCATCTAAAAATCTAAAGCAAGATGGCATTGTTATGATGCTCAGAAATTTAAAGTCGTATACTTTGCAATAGTATACGACTGCGAGTAATAAAGCTATTAAAAAATGTAGTTGTTCCATCAATAATTGGAGGATTAGGATATGATGATTAAGTGATGATTCCGCAATATAAATATAAGTTAAATTAAACGGTTTTTACATAGATGTGCTTTATTTTGTGGAATTTCAATAAATTTGATATACGTAATTCACTTTCAAAAGTTGTCTATTGCATAGTACCACATAGCCCCGGTTTGTTCCTACTTGCTTTACAAAGTATCAGCTTACTCCTACTTTCTCTAAAAAATATCAGTCATTTTCAGGAGAGAATGACTCAAACCAGAAAGTCCAACTGCGAGAATAAATATTAGAGATATAAACTACAGGTGGTTAAGGAGAGGACACCGTACCTTTCTAACCAGGCATCAACGTTCTAATCAAAAACCTAGGTCTTACCAAGTCAAATATTGAGCTTCTGATATCCATGCTCAAACACTGGAATTTGTTGGATAAAACGTGCAAGTCACAGATCAGAGAAAAGAAAGCCGTGAAGTTTGTTATCCTGCGTCATCAAATATTTTCTAACTTTTTTAGTCAAAAGGGCTGTGTTTCTGCAAAGATGTATCCAATACTTTCTAGACTGTTAACATCGCATATAGCCCGAGTGAATGGATCTAATTATAGACATTTCATCCCGAAACCTCAAAGCCGTGTTCTTTCGTGGCTACACTATTTTCAAGATGTTGCTGAATGTCTTGAAGCATGGCAACCACTAATTAGAGGTTATCAGAGAGTTTAAAATGGTATCATTTCTCATGTGCTTTCAAGGCGTTTTCATAAAATTTCATTTTTTCTCTTGCCTCTGAGAAAGCCTAAAACGAACTGAATTAAAGAAAGTACTGACCATAATAAGTTCTCTGTGAGCAAGAACAACGTTAAGTGGAAGCCGATCTACCTCATTAAGTGCTTATGCTACCCTTTTACATCAAATTAAGTTTTTTAATAGTTAAAAGTTTTAGCTCTTAAAAAGAGAAGGGATTTATTTCATCGAAGAGGTTGAAGACTAAGACTAGGTTTGGTATTGTCGCGAAACCACAGATAATCCTAAATTTCAAATCGGACGGAGAAAGCTACTTGGAGATGTTTTGTTATAGTTGTTCGTAGCTTTCTGGGTAATCAAAAGGGTAAAAACTATCAGGAGTTGAGTAATATTTTTTATAAAAAATGATGCAAAAAGGATGTAGAACGTCAATTAAAGTACATATTATTGTTACTCACCTTGATAAATTTAAAAAGAACACGGAAGCTTACTCAGAGGAGCAAAGTAAGCGCATTCATTAAGGTATATTAGATTTTGAACGTCATTATTAAGAACATTACAATGTACATAATGAGGTTTGGGGACGACCTCATGAAAGTAATTTACAGTATACTTGCGCATCTAGAAAATCTTCTCATTTCAGAAGTTTATTGAGTGATTTTTTGCTAAGTTTGCAGTTGTTGCTTCTTACTCGGCTGAACGAACAAAAATACTTTGTGTTATGGTCATAAAACCAATGTTTGCGCCTAATGTAGTCGTTTTTATACAGTTGTAAAGACGCCAAAAACGTAATCAATTTAAATATAACACTTTTTTGAATATTCTTATATTCACACAAACGCACCCACAAAACATTTTCATTTGTAACAAGAAATAAAAATTTGCAATATCCGGCAAAAATAAGGAGTTTAATTCAAAAAACAAGGATCTATATTAAGGTTTATGCGCCCAAATATATTCGTCAAATAATATTCGAATAATTGAGTAAACATTTTATTTTAGATGTTCGAATACTACTTAAATAAATAGTATTCAAACAATTTATAAGATATCATTTTTCAACAAATAATTTACGTGTTATGTTAGCTCATGATTTACTCATGTAAATATTTTAATTTTAAATGTCTCTGAAGTGAAATTTGTTCAGTTTCTAGAAGCATAATTTTTGATCATTGCAGTAATTTAATAAATTTCTGTTTCTTTGTATTTTTACATATCCAATTCTAAAACATTAAAAGCTTTTATGAAAAGATGTTCTAAAATTGACTTCTAATATTGTACTGTTGTACACAGTTTGTTTTAACTTCGTCAATGAATTTTTATTTTGTGGAACGCAACTGTTCAACCGCAGAATGACTATTTATATAAGGAATGCCTTTTACTTTATTTTTAATATTTTGATAAAGCTGCACTAGCAATATTATTGCTAGATTTCCCGCTTTATGTATTCGTAACATGTTGTATAACCTTTTTTAATATTACAATAACCGGTTAAATTAAGTTTACTAAAATAATAAAAGCTTGATACGTTAGGTTTTGGCAGCTTAAAAACATTTTCAAGATCAAAATCTACAACTATTATTTTGATAAATACTGTCCTTCGTTTTTTTCTCTCTTTTATTTTTCTTTGGATGCGCAATAATATTGCTGATACATTATTTTGATGGTTTAAAAAATTTTATAGTCTTCACATTTATCATATCTTTATTAGGTTTAAAAAAATGATAAATTAAAATCATCATTGAAGACTTTTCTGCAATTGTTTTTCTTCACATGATTTTCATATGTAATCTTGTAATCTAATACATTTTTTGAAATCATTTTGAATCTTGTACAGGTTCTTGTTAAAGTAAAACTACGATTATATATAGTTTATTGCTTTTGGCACGGCAATAATGTGATTGACGATAGGAAATGATTTAATGTAATAACTAACCACTCAGTGTAGTTAAGGCGAGTCAAATTAAATAGAAAAAATAGAAAAATTTATAAAAAATTTCTAACTTTGACTATCTTTTACTTAGGAGGTAAATAAAATTAAATAAATAAAACTTTATGTTTGTTTAATAAAACTTCTTCTGCTCGAGTTAAAAAAAAAAAAAATTTTTTTTGTATATACAGAAATAAATTTTGACATTTTGACGCCTGTTTGCATCAAAATGTCAAAATTTTGGTGTTCTCTAATTATTAAGTAAGAGTACTAAAAAAGATGAAATGTTGGCAGTTGTAGCTCTTTCCCTTCTATCTGTTAGACAAAATTTTCTATAATTTGAATGTCTTTGCAATAGTTAAAATAACTCCACCACCTATACAAGACTAAACTTAAAAGTAGGATTCAATAAATTAAAATTCTGCAAATTGTTATAAGTAGTTGCAATTACTCTATATAAAATTATATTTGAAAAGATAATTTTATTTTGGTAGACTTTTTTCTTTTTAAATAAATTTTGAAAGATTGAGTGCGGTCCACAATAAGACCTCACGCAAACAAAAAATTTCCCTAATAAACTATCTGATTATTTATCATGCAAACCAGATATTTTCCGGAAAAATCTCTCTTGTTTAAACTAATAACTGACAGACCGCATATCGTGAAAATGACCTTAACTACACTAAGCATTTTAGTTTTTCATCTATGTTTTTTGACTCTTTGACCTTTGAGTGTTGTAGAGAAATATATTGGTGCAGAAGTTGTTGGATTTTTAATTTTTTCATGAAAGTAATACATAGATTGCTGACTAAAAAGGGGAAATCTAACAAACCATTTCTATTTCAATTTTTTTTTTCAATTTAATATTCGCAATAGTGTTTTTAAAAGCTGTTTTCAGTTGCTCCTCCAAGGAATAAACCTTATTAACACTTTTGTCAGCCATCTTTATTTGAAATTCTAGAGTGGTTTTCTTTATGCAAAACCGAAAACTTATGATAAAATAAGACTAATTTATATAAAACGCAGACCATCTAAAAATAATTAAAAAGCTAAAAGGAAGTTTGCCGTCGGAGCATATAATTTTAGTTAATAAATTATTGAAAAAAGAATCTAAAAAATAATGCCTTACAGGTTTAGAAAAAAGGTATTCTAAAAAGATACTTTATTGCAATTATGAATAAATAAAGAACAAACAAAAAACAAATAAAAAAAAGTTGCTTTATTGCAAATTATGTTGTATGTATGTATATATATATATATATATATATATATATATATATATATATATATATATATATATATATATATATATATATATTTAGTTTATATAATCTTTAAATTCTACTTCTTATGTGTCCAAGGTTATTATAGTTCTTAAAACCTTTTCGCTAATATTAGAACCTGTCAAAATCTCAGCGTAACCTCAAGAAATCATCTTGACTCAAAAGTATTTTATTTACATGTTATTACTAATAGAATATGTTCATACTCGTTTTTTTCTATGAGAATTCATATATATATACGAGACAACCCTGGAAGACCAGGTCTTCCAGGATTTTCTTGTATATATATATATATATATATATATATATATGTCTGGGCACCTTACCTTTGCCATTTGTCTATGTTTATTAAAAATAGGGTAAGTTAGTGTATTTTGGGTCACTATTTAAATCAATCACTTTTAATATAAAATTAAACAAAGAGTATTTGAGAAATATCATAAGGTAAAAACAGATCAATATAGAGTACGCCCTCTACCCTCAATTTGAAAAAAATATAATTTACCAATTTAAAATTACCTTAATTTAAAGTAATAAACTAGTTTTGAAGACTTTTTAAATGCAGTCTAATTGAGTTTTTTATTATGAATTTAATGGTAATGTTTTTATTTTATTATGTTGTAAAATAAAGAACCCACCTAACAAAAAACGTTCAACGAACGTTGCAAACGTTCAAGAACATTCTATGAACGTTCGTAGAACGTACTCGAACGTTCTCAACGCTTGACGAACGTACTTAAATGTTTTGAGTTAGCTGGAAAGGTAATTGATAAAAATTTAATAAAGGTAATACTCTACTCAAGTTGATCATAAAATTCATAAAATAATAACCAATTATGTTCGGAATAAGGTGAAGATTATTTGTTGCATTAAGTGACGAGAAGTAAACAATAAATGTTTAATTCCTCAAATCGGTCAGTAATTGATAAAATACGATATTACTTCTTGTTATTCCTTTTAATTTTTATAAATGAATACCATTTTTTTCTGTTAATATTAATCTTATATCTTGCAAGCTGATATAAAAAATAAAAAATCGTCACTTTCAACAAAATGCTAAACAACAACTATAAATTGAAAATGCTTTGAAACATTATTGAAAGTGTACATTCAAGTTCAATATATTAAAAACCTACATTGATTGGTGGAAATAAAAGTAAAAACGTAGGTCAACATGGAAGTGGAAGGCCAAAGGTTTTGTCAGTTGAAACTGAAAAGTTGTTGATTCATTTTATTTAATATTTCAGCGATTAGGATTATGAAAAAAGCCGATACAACTTCCTTTGTGCAACACTATTTGAAAAACACAAAACAAGAGCATTTGGAAAATGAAAAATCTTTATCACAGTGTTGGTATAATTTTAAAAAGCGATAGAAACATGATGTAAAATTAAGAAAACCAGATAACATTGGAATAAAATCTTGCACCTCAAATATATTTGACAACTATTTTAGCAGTTACAAGAAACAACATGATGAAGCCAAAAATGATAACTTAAAAGTTTCATATATTTAGAACTGTGATGAGTATGGTTTTAGTGGTGACCAAAAATATTAACTATATAGTAAACAACTATGTCAATGCATCAGGAATCTACTTAACACTAGGGCTGTCAAAAATTGTAAAGGTACCAGCCCGAATACCTGTCAAAGAAACGGGCGGGTACCCGTTGAAACTTTTTTTTTAAGTTGTTCTTATAAACAGTAAATAAAAATCTTTAATTCAAATGATATCATTTATTTAGAAATGTTTTTTTTCACTTATATTTAAATTTTATTTTACTTTAAGTCCCAATTATTTAAATTCTAGAGTGTCTACTGTTTTGGGTGCCAAAGATGCACGCTGTTGATTGACCACATGCTCAGAAGTCGAGAAAGCGTATACTGATGACACTGAGTTGCAGGTATACACATACACATGCATCACGATTAGCATTGACTATCATCTACTGCACAGGTTTATCATCATCTACTGCACAGGTTTATCATCAATTTCACCATCACTAACAATACAGTGTCAAGTATTTCAAGCTAATGGATGTCAAGCAGTGGGTGAAAAACGACATAAAAAAAGGCTACATAACGTAACAGACAATGCAAACATACCAATCAAGCAGCAAAAACAACTTCAATGTAGAAAATCAAAACACATTTTCCTTTCATCTTATATAAATTGGTTTTCTATTTTTTTTTATTCTTTTGTCATTGATTATAACGGTGACTGATATTAGTTTAAAAAAATTGAGATCTAATCAATTTTAACTTTTTGTAAAATTAATTTTAAGAAATATATACCACATAAAACTTCTCTTTTTTTACACATTATTATAGAAAACAAAAATCTTTATCTATTAAAAAAATCCTATGAAAAAATATGTCGCTCAAAATCCAAAACAAATTAAACTTTCTTAATGTTTAAACCGAAATTAGGCTACCTTCTATAAAATAAGATAAAAAAGAGTTTTAATTAAAAAGAAAAGATTCCAAGAAAAAATAGTACTATTGATTCAGTGCATTTTTTCTCTTCTGCTATCTCAGAGTTTTTTGCTTCTATTTCAGTCACTAATAGCAAACACTCTTCTTTTAACTTCATCTTCATAGTTTTGTTGTTGTCGATATCCTAAAAACGATTATTTTAAAGAATTGAATAAAAAAATAGAAATTGCGTTAAATAAATAGTCTTAATAACTGCGTTAAATAATTAGTCATAAACTAAACAACCTTATTTTCATACATTTTCGAAGACTTTAGTTTGCATTTGTTGTTTTAGCAAATTGCTTAACTTATTTTTTTTAATACGTAATGCTGAATACTAAAAAATAAATTGGTTATCAAACTATATGTAATAATTGAAAAAAATTTCAATGAAAAATAAAGTAAAACCTTAGACCGCAGTTGTAACAGTTCTTCGTCTTGCTTTTCAATTTTTACATTAGCATTCCTAAAAATACAAAAAATAAGGTGAGAATCACTTATAACACAGTTTTTGCTAAACCCAGTAATTTTTTCAAAACAATAACTGAATTGCTCGTCGGTCTATCTTCATTAATTCATGTTCCATTGTTGTGAGTTACTTGCGCGAGAAGTTATTAAGAGAAGTTATATTCATTTATTGGTAGCTAGGGACCATTGCGACAAAGCTACGATATGAAGCTATCGATATATCATAACAAAATTTGCAAGCTTACTAAAAAGCAATGATTTGTATGTATACGTATGTAAACTATGGAGTTGATAGTACTCCAAATGATTTAGTTTAGGCGGGAGAGGGGAAAGTTGTCAAAATATGATAAGTGAAAAGAAGGGAATGTTTAACTATACATCCTTTTGCTTCCTCTGGAAAAGATATAGCAATGTGCTATGCGTCTGCTTTTAACGGGAGAATGTGTGCCTTTGGTCATATATAATCCCTCTTTGGCTTCTTTTCTAAAATAGTGGAATTTGAGTTAGGAAATTTGATTTATGACTTACGTCATAAATCAAATCACTAGATCGGAAAGTGCATCATCAGTTATACTCTCACTTAAGGTTTGAAATTTAAACTCACTTAAATTAGACAAAATATACTAAATATAAATCTTTCTTTAAAATTATCACTATTAAATCACTAATTGGAAAAACTGATTCCATAAAATTCTTGGAAATTCTTATTGATGAAATTTATATTGATTTCCCTATATAAATTGATTACTTTTATTTTGCAATTTGTAAGCATTTAATTTTTGGTAAAAATTAATAGCATATGTTCTGAATATAGAATATCATAACGAAATGTATGTATAAATGTATAAATGTTTCAAATCGCAAATGTTTTTCAAATAGAAAATGTATGGAAAACTTTTCAAATAGCAAAATACAAATTTTTTATAAAAGCTCTTACTTCAATGCTTCTAGTTCATTTTTTCTAGCTTCTTTCAACTGTTCGTAATCATTTTTAAGTGGCGCTATTTCTTCCTAAAGAAAAATATTACTTTGCGTTGAATTGTATTAAATTTTATAAATACAATAAATTATGTTCAATATATCATTCCGGCTCTGGTTATATAAGCGACATTGGTATCAGTATCGACCAATGTGGTCGATGTCATTAAAAGAGAAAGGCTTTTAATTAGTAAATTTTTAAAAATAATGTTTTTTTTATAAATATATAAATAATGTTATAAAAAAGACAGAAGTACTTAAATAAATATATTTTCACTGCACAATACCAACATAATATTGTTTTTTTAAATATTTTATGTTTAAAATGTTATTTTTAATATTATTGCTTTCATTTGCCTTCAGACTTGCAATGTTTAAACATTAAATTACTGTAATCGATTTTCATCGATTTGTTAATAAAACCAAGACTCGCTTTCAAAAATAAACCTCCAAAAGGTATAAATAATAAACTTGAATAAACATTTATGCCATCTATATATAAAAAAGGTTGTTTTTCTTTCAATTACTTGGGTCAATTACTTTTCACTTAACATATAGGTCGTCTATCTTTCAATTACTTTTAAGGATGTTGAGTGTCTGCATATTCCCCCCCCCCCCCCGACTATTTTACTAATATAAACATAAATATCATCAATAAACAAATAAAATTAACTTAAAATCTATTTCCGTTAAAGTTTAATATGAGAAAAATAAACATATTTGCTTAAACATTTTTGTGCATGGTTTAAAATGTTTTGTGTTTTATTATATATTTTACAAAGTTGGTTCAGGAATAAATCATAAGCATTAGTTATCTTGTGTGATTGTAATATAAAATTTCAATCGACAATTATATCATTCAAAATTTGCGTATGGAGGTTTTATAGATAAATACAGTTGATTTGAAGAAAATAAAAAGAAGAACTATGCTATCAATAATTTGAAATATTTAGAACTGCTAAGTTGTTAGGTTGATTTTGATTATACCTGTTTAAGACGGCTATTATGAAAATTGTAAGCAAAATACATTTTTTAGCTGATACTTTTTTGTAATTCAAAGTTGTTTATTTAATAAATACTAAATTTAATACTTTTAAATTATTATCAAATAAATATTTCAATATTATTTATTTGATAATATTTGTTTAAAACTTATTAACTCATTCGAAATATACAATATGCCGTAAAACATCAAGTAGTTACTACTTGATGTTTTACGGTATATTGCTGACACGTGCACCCCAAATGGAACTCGTTTTTGCTACAAAATTAAACCAAAAATGAACTCAAAATTACAAATTTTATCTCTGGAAAAATATTCGTCAAAATTGTCGTTTACCTTTTCGATCTTTGTTTTTAAATCACTCAGTGTTACTTGAGCTATGCGTAGTTGTTTTTCACATTCAGCAGTGTTTTTTTCCAGTTCGCTGTTCCTTGATTTAAGATTTGCAACCATGCTTAAAAGATTGTTTTCTTTCCATTTATATTTTGTATTCTCAAGTTTTATCAATCTAATTTCTTCGATCGCACTATGAATTAATGATTTAAATTTTAACGATCTTTCATTGTTCTTCAACAACATTTTTAGCGGCAAGCGTATTGGCTATTAAAAAAAATAATTTTTTCAAACTAGTTAAAACACTGTAGAATGTTATCCTTTAATACGTTTTTCTTTTAGTTTCATTTAATTTAAAATTTAAAAAAATTTAAAGTAGTATGAGTTTGTTTTAAGTGCGGGTGAAAAGTATTAATGTTGAGCAAGATTGCGTTTATTTTCTAATATACGACCTCCAGAACCAACGCTCGCTGGAATTGTATAATTTTGCAAAGGGCAAAAAATTTGAGAACTAAAGTTTGGAAATGCTGTAGCTTTGTCATTTTCAGATAAAAATTGAAACATTTTAAATAGGTTTTGAAAATATTCAGCAGAAAAAATTGGATCTTTTATTTCTTCAAGTAAAATTATGTTTTCTATGTCTGCTTCTAACTTCACAGTATCATTAATAGGCGTGTCTACGGGTTTTGCCTGTCATGCACAGACATGATCTGCAAAATTTGATCTAACTTACATCATAAATTGCTATATCGATCTCTATATAATTATACACTACTTAAAAGTGTTAGTAGTGGTGCTGTTAGTGACCCTTCATGCGTTTTTTGACACGGAGATTTTTCAGAAATTTTTAAATTATATTTTAAAACACTAAATACAATTTCATATGCTTTGTTAATTATTTATCTAATAAAAAGAATTTTGTTTTTTATTCCAAATAAAAAAAGTAAAACTGACTTTTTCATTATTAGATAATAATGATAAAGCTTAATAAGAAATTTGGGGGTGATATCCCTAAACCGAAACCTAATTTTTTTTAGGGGGTGATGGTGGTGCAGGATCCCCCTAAGTATGCCACTGTTGGGCACGAATAAGATCTGGAAACGCATATGGTATCATTAGATATTTCCATTTGTACCTCAGAATCTGTCAGAGCAATTTCTAAATCTGCTTCACGTTTTTTTAACTCTTCTTTTTCGATATTTTAAAACCTTTTAAAAGCGTAAATAAATTATCATGATTTTTAAATTATTTAAAAGGATCTTCTAACAATTGTTTAGCTAAATTTAAAACTAAATTAAAAAAAGATATCTTGAATCTAGATTATTGAATATCTTGAATACGTTTACAGGATCTTATATAGGTTTATCATTGGCAATGATGAAAGAAAAATTTCAATTAAAACCCCGATGAATCATTGATGAAATTAATGAATCTTCGTAATTAAAAATTTTCTTTCATTTCCGAAGCCTTTTATTTTGAAGTTTTGTAGATATTTCCAAGTTTTTTATTAACATGATGCCGTTGTATTGCTTAGAGCGCACTTTTCGATACAAAAAAATAAAAAAATAAAAATGTACACGTGCCTTGATTTATTAATATTGCATCAAGTCTATAAATACTTTTAAATCTTGTGTTTTAAATCTCAAACCACTAGTCGACTAATAGTTTGAGAACTCGTTTTGTTTACACAATTTAATCTTAATATTTTTTAACATAAAGTAATCTAAATTATAAAATAGCCTACACAATTAAATTAAATACAATTTATTTGTCTTTTCTATTTTCACACTACAAAATGTAGTTAAAAAATTGTGGACAACTAGTGGCAGCCGCCAAATATGACTAGCCGATGACTCTACATCCTGAATTTTCTAAAAAAAAAAAAGTTTCTCCGATGAGCAAAACTCCAATGAACTGCTCAAAACACCTATATAAAAATGTATAGATATTTTGATAATATATAGGTTGATAATAAAATAAATAAAGGTCTACTGCAAATCCACTTCAAAAATGTTTGCTGAGCTGATTATAAGAGAGAATAGGACAAATTAAAGTTAAACACATTGCGCTATATTTTAACGTAACATAAACTATTTTGTGATGACAATCAATACTATACAGCACAAAGTTATAAATTAAAGTCTTATAATGAAAGTTACCCTAAATTTCCAAACGAATACATTGGGACGCGTGATATCTTTTTTTTAATTTTTATAAGGGTTAGAAATAGGGAAAAAACTAACTTTTCTCTATTTCTAATACTTATAAAAAAATTGTGTCTAATTTGCAGGAGTTTTTTATATTATTATTGGTGTTTGCTGGGCCTTTTTTAAGCGCGGGGTCGGACGCGACTGCGTTACTCGCGTCACCTTTCAAGCCTAATTGTAACATCGATACTTATAATTTAAAAAAAAAAGGAACTTAGTAGTATATTTATAATTATAATATTAAAAGAAACGAATAAACTAAAAAAAAAAATGTCTTTGCCCGCTGGGACTGAAATGAAAAAAGAAGTTATATCTTAATTGTAATTTCAGGAAATCATAACAGTAATTATAGAGGAAGTTGGGGCACAGTGGATCGGATTTCTTTATTTTTTAAATTGAGCAGAAGTTAAAATATGTATTTTATTTTTTTCAAGGCGAAATGATTAAGATATATGTCCTTCATGATAAGAAATCACCGAAACCAAAATATTTATTATCTAACGGTTCACAAAAAGGTTTATAGTGAGTTGTGTTAGGTAATTTACTGTGCCCAAGTACTGGGGCACAGTGAGTAAATAAACACAGCCGTGAATAAATGATAGTGAATAGGGGCATAGTCAAATAACTTTAAGGCTGAGAGAGAACAGACACTGTACACTTTTGGCATACTTTTATTAACTAGATTAGTTTAAAATCGAAATAATAAACATTTTAAAAATTGAGAAGAAAAAAAAAAGAATTTTATTGGTCATAAAACTTATAAAAATATTAAAAAATTAAAAACTTATTCAATTATTATTTATAACTTGAAACTAATAAGTTCATTTTCATGTAGTTTGTTTGTTAAAAATGCATGAATTTAAGATTTTAATTTTAACTTTAAGATCATTAATGAACCATCATTCGTGAATCAACCTATTCATTGTAAGTCTAATTCCCTGGGGTATAAGTGTTGTTAAAGGAAAAGCTAAACTACTAAAAGGAAGCATAAATATCAATAATCCAAACGAGAAACTTCAACTTTTAAAATTATTTCAACCATGATCTCTTTAACAAACATAAGGAAGGCAAGAAAATTTACTTTAATTAGCTAAAAATAAAAATTACCTACCAAAAACCGGTAGTTTATTTAGGTAGGTAAATTATGTGGTAGGTTATTAGGTAGTTAATTATTAGGTAAGTAAATTATTAGGTAGGTAAATTATGTGGTAACAACTATTGCTGATATATGATAATAAAAATTGCTGATATATAAGCACATAAAATGATTATATTATCAAGATAAAATTCTAACCTTTGAGAAAATGCCTTATATTCACTGTGCCCCTTGATCCACTGTACTCCAACTTCCCCTTGATCCACTGTACCCCAACTTCCCCTACTGTTACGATATGATTGTACATAAAAATATTATACATTAACAATATAAAGTAAATGTGTAAAATATTTTAGAATAGTAATATAGTATATGAAATATAGTAGTACAGTTTAATAAAACAATATAATAACTAAATAAGCAAACATTGTATTTTACATTTGTAGCTGGATTAATAATAATGTAACAAAGCAGAAGTAAAAATGAATAAAATAAAAAATCTAAATAAGTTATAAAAATATAATGTGAGAAGATAAATAAAATTAGTAAAATATATAAAATATAACTAAAAAATATATAAAATTAATATAAAATTAGTAAACTATATAAAATATAACTAAAAAATATATAAAATTAATATAAAATTAGTAAACTATATAAAATATAACTAAAAAATAATTTAAATCACTCCAAGTTTAAGCCTAAATAAATAAATAATACAAACAAACAAAAATCTTCCTTTTTTTTTTATTTTTTAATTTAATTAAAATGTCACAGTACAATTATATATGTCATATATATCGTGTTACAATTAAAAAAATTCCAATATCAGGATAATTAAAATAAGAAAAACACTCACATACATATATAAGTATAAGCATATATGCAAATGCATATACACTTACAAATCTATAGATTCGCACACACACACACACACACACACACACATATATATATATATATATATATATATATATATATATATATATATATATATATATATATATATATATATATATATATATATATATATATATATATATATTGCTAACAATGAAACATAAGCTAGGATCTGAAAGAAGATCACAAGATCTTGTCGTCAGAACCTTATAAAATACAAACAAGCAAAATAAAGACAAGTATAACATACTAAATAATAAAGTAAAAATTAAAATAAAAAAGTAATAAAATCCAAGTTGAATAACAGTTTTCAAAATATTAAAAAGATCTGAGTATATTATCAAGTGAAAAATTAGACTTTTTTCGATTAAGCTTCAAAAGATAAAAGAAAGTTGGTTCGATTCCGCAGAACAATATTATTCCTTAGTCCAGGATGAGTAATGCAAAATTGATAAAATTTTGTGTGACAAAATGGCTGATTTAAAAAGTTTATGTTTCAAAGCTAAAATCAAATATATTGTATTTGATATTAGGTTTGAGTTTAATAGTATTATTAACTCAATTATTAACTTTTTACAATACCTCCAAGCAGTGCTAGCATAATTTATGTAACTGTGGATAAAAGAGTTATAAAGTTGGTTTAAGCAATTTTTATTAAGGTCTTTTCATAGAGCCCCTTTACAATATCATTTAAAGCCCACGTGGCTTTAGAAAATTTACAACAAATATTTTATCAGTTAAATACTACGTGAAGAATAAAGAAAAACTCATTTATACATATATACTCATATATACTTATACCCATAAAAACACACATATACAAACATACTTACATATATGTCAGAAATTAAGGAGATTTCATTTGTCGTTTAAAAGAAAAAGTCTGTTAAAGATTAAATATTATTGCCTACATTCTTCCCGCAATATTGCTAGGGTAGTTACTATTATCATTTTTTTAAATTACTATAATACAGGGTTATTCATTCTTATATGCGCGTCTATTTATTTAAATAAATAGACGCGCATATAAGAATGAATAACCCTGTATTATAAAATTAAACCCTGTATTATAAAACCCTGTATTATATAAAAATATTTTTATATGCGTGTTTATTCATTCTTATATGCGCATTTATTCATTCTTATATGCGCGTTTATATGCGGGTCAACCACTCATAAAATCTCTAATATAATTAAATATAAACAATAAATATGCTTTTAAAATTTTTATATAGATATATTCAAAATATAAATTAGGTTGTTTTCATGGTTATTTATTTAAGAAATGGTTGCCGAGCCAGCGCTGGATTTATGTAACTACGCATATGGTTGTAAAATGGAATTAAATTAAACTGTAGTATCCATAATATTTTTAAGTTACCTGATTACCCCATCCGTATTTCGAGGCCTTTCTCCCTGTTTGTAAGTATGTTTTAAAGAAGAAAAAAATTCTTTTATTGGATTAAGCTGTGGCGTGTATGCTGGCAGATTACTTAATAGCTATACCATGAGAGGCTAGTGTTTGCCTAACAGAAAGACTCCAGTGGAATTTACAATTGTCCATAACAAACACCGGTGCTTCCACATTTGCATTCCTAATCGCTGGTGCTATCATTGTAGTTATGAAAGTACAAAATGAATCTGTATTCCAGCCTCCAGTTTTTGTTTTATAAGCAAGCACTCCCGTTGTTGAAACAGCACAAATTTAATTTAAATTACCATTCTTGCCACGTTTTGTAGGTGACTGTAAAATTGCTGAAGAACCTCTTAGCAAATAACCATAGGTGCTGTTAGTGTGCACATTAAATCCAGTTTCATCCAAATAAATAAGTTTTT
Organism: Hydra vulgaris; assembly: GCF_022113875.1. Taxonomy (NCBI): domain Eukaryota; kingdom Metazoa; phylum Cnidaria; class Hydrozoa; order Anthoathecata; family Hydridae; genus Hydra; species Hydra vulgaris. The sequence goes on from NC_061165.1 coordinate 26,258,160, forward strand.
CATCTGAAATTCCGTTTATTTCGCTTGCAAATGCATAGCGTGCATTAAGGTGGTACACCACTAAAAAAACAGTGGTTTTGGAGTAAAATTTCAAAATTTAGTTTTTGGACTTGTTTTTTTCCAAATTTTATCCTTTTTCATTTGATATAACCATCTTAAATTGTTTAACTACATAAAACACTTTAAAAATGCATTTTTCTAAAGTTGTTGATAATTTTGACCATAGCAACGCCTTAGCAACAGAATAAAAAACCCTAATTCAATCCCTAAAATCTATGCTTAAGCTTGGCTATGCTTGGCTTATTTTTTATGGAATATACCTAGGCTATGCTAGGCTTCTTTTTTATATTCGTATAGTTTTGAACTATACTTTGAAAGCTTTGAACTATACTATAAGCGTATGGGTACCCGATTACGGAGTTTAGTAAAATTACATAGTGGCACTAAAACACCATTGTCTGGTAAAAATAAACTGACAGATAAGATAATAAATTCAATGCAAAACTACTATGGCATTGCTGTTAGAAGAAACACTACTAATATTTATGCTATGAAGAAGTCTATATATGCTTTTCTTTTCCACTTTACCAATATTCTGAATCAAGATGAGCGTCATCAGTTTTGTCCTCAGGATTCTGAAAGCTGGTGCAGGTATTGGAGTAAAACAAAGCAGTATATAACATCAAATTCAATTCCAGTCTGGATTAAAAACCTGCTAATAACAATTTTTAAAAGCTTACAAGACGATCAACTGCTATCTAAATGCCTTCATTGTAAGACACAAAATCCAAATGAGTCCTTGAATGCCCTCATATGGTCTAGGGTTCCCAAAAACACTTTTGTCAGTAGAGAAACAGTTGAAATGGGAACTTACTCTGCTGTTATTCATTTTAATGATGGTAGTAAAGGTATTTTGGATGTTTTAAAAGAGTTCAATTTGACTGGGTATATAACAGTAATAACATCTGTTCAGTTTGACAATTCTCGTGTGAATCAATTGAAACGAAAGTCGACACAAAAGTGTATAAAGCAAAGAAAAAAGTTAAGATCAATAGCCAAAGGGTTCAGTGATAAACAAAATTCAAATGAAACTAATCAGTCATATGTTTCTGGTGGACATTAACCAAGATTTTACTGGAAAAAAACTTTAAATGTGTTTTTTACAGTTTTTCATTTTTGCAATACTAGGGTAACTTTGAAACGTAATATCTTTGTATTGGCTAATGATTTTTGCCTGAAATTTTCAGGGTATACTCAATATACTCAAGAAATTCGGTTAACAGATGGGATTTAAAAAATTCTTCTTAAATATTTTTAAATAAAGAAATTAGTTCACATGTTAAGTCAAATTACTTAGAATTTCAAGCATATTTTCAATAATTCGTAATAAAACTTAAAATATGTCCTTAAATTAAAAATCCATCTGTCAACCGGAATAAAACATTATAATGCAACAATATACTAAGCTTGAACTAGAGAAAATGTATATAACGGAAGATATCACGTCACAAAGTTATTCAATTTAATGCATTTTTTAAGCAGTTTTTCCGCCATTATGGATGCAAAAAAAACTTTTAGAAAAAAATTTCATTTCAAATATTTTTTTTTATAAATTTATAATCAGAAAAATATGAGTTTTTGGTTTTATTCCAATTTTAAATTGAAAAAGTGCTTTTTAGTGGTGTACCACCTTAATAACTCGTGTTGAGTTTTATTCTTCTGGCACATGCACAACACGTTTTCTTGATAAATCCAAGCGTTTGAGTTTTCTTGAAATAGTAGGCTGAGACATGTTGAAGCCTGTTGCAGAAAGATTTTATTGCTTCTTGCGTGCAAAGATTGTTTTCTTGTACGCATAATATCGAGAATTTTCACATTTGTAGTATTTTCAAGTCGTTTGTTGAAAAATTGTTGACACTTTCATAAAGGAAATGGCTGTTTACTCTAGCCAAAAAGTCCTATAGGACCTATAGGATTTTGGAACAACAACAAAAAAAAATACAAAACTTTTTAACTTAGGGGAGACCGGGGCTAGTTGGCCGCAGGGGTAAGTTGACGAATTGCGTTTATCTTTAAAGCCTTTCATCAGAAAGTGATAAAAATTACACAGAATCTTCCTAATTGACTGTTTCATCATTCAATGTAGTATTGTCAGGATTCGCGCATGCGCATGGGAGATATTAAGATTTAAGTGTTTTTTGGACAAAAACGTAACTTTTGAAACATCGCTTCCTTTTTACTTTACAAAGAAAATAGTTAGTCAAATGGAAAAAAAATTATTGTAAAAGTTCTAGCCACAATTGGTTTACTATATTCAGTTTGACTTTTTTAAAAAGTTGCCGTTTTTCAGGATCTATAGACTGTTTATTGAAAAAAAAGCCTTCGGGGTAAGTTGACAAAATTTTTACGGGGTAAGTTGGCTCATAGCATTTACTATGGAGAAAAATATTTATTTTTATAAAAATAATTTTTTTAATTTTTTTAATTTTTAACAATATTGAAAAAACTTATTCTTACAAAAAAATTATAAAAATTTTTTTTTTAGGTTTTTTGTAACAGGTAAAAAGAGGGCTGCTGTTTTGGCTGTTATACGTACTAATATTTAGCACAAGCTAAAAATAATATCAAATTATTAGCTTAAATTGTTGCCAAAATTAATAGGTAAAAAATTTCTATTAATTTTGCACTTAATAGTACATTAATAATCACGTTTATAGTTTGCGTCAACTTACCCCGTGGTGGGGTAAGTTGGCGCAATTTTTTTTTTTTTTTTGAGGGCCCCGTAAGGCCCTAAGAATTTTTTTTTGTAAATCCATGAAACTTTTATAAGTTACCCAAGTTCATACGCTTTGAGACTACACTTTAATATTTTCAAAAAAGTGTGCTATTAGGGCTACAGAGCTCATAGAGTAAAAACCGAGCCAACTAGCCCCGGTCTCCCCTATGTGTTTTAATTTAATGGAGTTCAAATCTGAAATTTTTTTTGTTCCAAATTCTTATAGCATCCTATAGGATCTTTATATAGGACTTTTTGACTAAACTATCTAAAAGCTTGTGTTTAATTTCTCTCTCGTTTAAAATTGCATCTACACAGCCATTAGACCAACTGATTAATGTATAATTAATTCAATATTCCTAAATTAGTGAAATAATAGGGTTAAACTAAATTATTTATATAAATCGTACATTAGAAAGTGACATAGAGATATTTGTCAAATATTGCTTTTTACTATAATAAAAGAATCAGTTTTTGAAAAATAACGGCCACATCACGGTAATTAGCGCGAGTTCACTAATACCGCAGTAATGGTAATAACATTATGAGTACTATACTAATGACTAATTAAGAGGAATAGTACAGTGCAGTGGTCCAGTATGATGCCATAAATACAAAAAATTAATTTTTTTTATAATAAAAACAATTAAAAATTTGAATTCTATATGTTACGTGAAGTCCTGTTTCACCAAAACAACGCACCGTCTAACTCCTAAGCGGTGACTATGGCGAAAATCCACAAATTACGGTTTGAACTGCATGACCATTTTTTAGACCCATCTTATAATAATGCTGGTTTCAGTAAGATCTTAAATTTGGCGTTAAAACATAAATAACTGTTTACAAAACTTTTAGCTAAAACAAATAACTTGTTATTACAAAGATCAGTAAGTTTTAACAAGCGATTATTTTTAAGAGTTCATTATTTTTATTCTCTTGTAATAAATAATAAAGCAATATTGTAAAAAAGAAATATATGCGCAGAAATATCGTAAGGGGGCATCCATATAGTAAGTACGCAGTAAAATCACTAATTTAGGACCCCCTCCCCTTTTGTACGAACCTGTACGCTTTCGAAGACCTCCCCCCCTTCCGCGTACATACGCATTTTTTTTTTCTTTTACTATTTATAAAGAATTAAAAAAAAAACTGAAGTCAGAAAAAAAAAACAATTCTGATTTGTTACACACGTAAAATTCAATGCTTTTTTTAAAAAAATAAAATCATGTTTAGGATAGTAAAACCACGTACGTACTCACTGTCTTTAACACCTCCTCCCCCTTGTACGCATTAGTACGCTTTTGGGAAGGCCCCCTCCCCCATATCTGCGTACGTACTTTATAAATGGCCCCTAAATAAAAAACAAAAACAAAAATTAGTAGATAAAAAACAAAAAAACAAGTTACTTCATAGTAATAATTTATCAAACTCATAAAAATCTAGAAGTAGTTTAATGAAGCTCTTCTTTTTTAAGCCAATCGGCCGCAGGGTCTTCTCGAAATTCCCACACAGAAGACGATGGTTTATGAACAAAATTGAGGAAATCGTCTATTTCTTTTGTTTCAGCAATAAGTTCGGCCTTGATAAAATATAAAAAAAATTTACTATATATATATATTTCTGAATAATATAAGCTATACTGTTTTTTTTTATTATATATTATATTTTAATGTTTAAAAACTAAAACAAATTTTATCTAATTAATAAACTAAGAAAATCATATAAAATACAACATACAGTGGCTCTCGAAAATATAAGTTCACTTTGATTTTTTTTTACAGTTTAATTACTTCTTAATTAATTAACTTCCTAATTACTTCTTAATTAATTTTTTAAATGAAAAGTCGTTAAAACTACTTTTTTTAATTTCTGAGTTTATTAATCAATTAGCTTTCTATTGATATATAGCACTTATTAGCTACCAAGAACTGTCAGCTGAGTTTAGTAATAAGACAGGTTACATTAGTGTTAGTGTAGCACAGCTAGGTGAAAAAAAGGCATTGATTATGTTGATGCCAGAAACTAGCGATTAATGTTGACAAATAGTATTAAAACACTTCACTGGTCAGTAGAAGATTGGTCTTAGGTTATTTTTAGTAATGAATCAAATTCGATGTAGTTAATCATATATCAAGAATTATCATTAAAAGATTAGAGAAAGGAAAGATTTTGTGTAGTACAAGTGCTAGCGGCTTGATTCGTATATGGCGATGCATTTCTCATTAGAGGATAAGATTTCAAATTACTTTGGAGAGTTAATCAGTATAATTGCTAAAAGACCTTGGAAAATAAGCTTTTACCTACTGCTAGATCATTTTTTGCAAGATGTAAAAATTGTATTTTAAAAAATACAATTTTTACACCTTGCAAAAAATGATCTAGCAGTAGGTAAAAGCTTATTTTCCAAGATCTTTTAGCAATTATACTGATTAACTCTCCCAAGTAATTTGAAATCTTATCCTCTAATGAGAAATTAACAGCGCAACAGCACATACTGCTAACCAAAATATTTGGTTTTGGATGGACAATAAAATACCAATGATATACTTTAAAAAAAACTTTTTTAGTTTATTTTTGTTATACAATATATTCTAACTAAAAATTTTTTTAAAAATCTTGTAAATAATTTAAATAACTAAAAAATCGTGACTTAATATTTTGAAATTATTAATATAATAAAGGATGTATATCATAAAAGCTTTAAATATAAAATAAATTGTAAATACTTATAGTGAAGCAACAAAAATTAAATATAAGATATTTAATCAAAAATATGATATAAAATAAATTGTAAATTCTTATAGTGAAGCAACAAAAATTAAATATAAGATATTTAATCAAAAACTAGTTTTTGACAATTAATTAAAAAAATTCCTTCTAGAAAAAAACACACCTTTAATTCAGCAGTTTTTCTTACTTTATACCAAAGACATGACTTAAAATTTTTCTTTTCTCTAATACAAGGAGAAAACTCGCCATATTGATAGTAACGATGAAACTGAGATGATATAGCTTGATGAATTATTTTATTGAATATTAAAAATGATTTACTAAATATTATATATATATATATATATATATATATATATATATATATATATATATATATATATACATATATTGATTGTTTATGTATTATATCATATTAAAATAATACAAAACTCTTGAACATAAAACAGCACTCAATATTACAATAATAGAGCACTATATATTTAAATTTTGTTTAAATGAAAAACAACATTAATAATAGTATATGTAATATATATATATATATATATATATATATATATATATATATATATATATATATATATATATATATATATATATATAATGTTTATATTACTAAATGTTATATAAAGTGGCGGATTGATGTGAAGTGTCATGTGTGAGTGAGAGGGGGGGGGGAGGGTTCAAAGAGAATGAGCAGCTGCAATAGGCACATTTTTCCCCCTGAGTATTGCATTTATGATTAACAAATATTATCAACGCCAGTGACTTTTATCATAACTATTACGTACATCTAAGAAACAAGAAACAACATGAGTTTTTTAAACAAGAAAAAACAAGAGTTTTTTAAAGTTATTTCACAATTATCTTTAATAAAATAAGAATCATATTACTGCAATGTTTAATTATTAAAAAAAGAACTTGCTTCTAGTATTATGTAGACATATTACTAGAAGCAAGCATTAACTAAGAAATTTCCTGCAAGATTTCAATGAAGCAAAACAATTTATGGACAATTCAAAGTCAATTGTTTGAGAAAACTCACTTTCAATTGAAATTTATGCCAATCTGGCAATTTTATAGAGTATAAGACCTGGCATAATGGTCATGTCATTACTGTAAACTTAACTTTATCATTGATTGTGGCTGAAATTTCAGAAGTAAGTGTTAAAACTAAATCATTTTATAAATCAAGTGCAGTCAATTTCAGAACTTCATAAGCAGATTTTAGAAGCAATAAAATTAAACCATTTTTTTTTTAAAATGAAACATCATGACATAAGCACAGTTTATTGCATTTTTCATACCTCAGATTATTGTCTAGAGTCAGATCATATTTAACTAGAAGATATAGCAATTTAGTCTAGCCGATTTAGAAAATTTCTTGTTGGCTCTAACATTGTATGAAAATGGAGGATTAAACCAAATAATGTTTCATGATCTTGATTTTGGTTTCATTGAGGCAAAGTTTTTTTGGAAAATAATCTTTTTATTACAGCCAATAGCTGCTAATGACCTGTTATAAAATGGTGTTGCTCTATCAAAACTTCCTTGCTAGATAAAATATTACCAATACGCTTGAACATTATGAATTTAATAACACTAAGGAAGTGGTTAGAATTTATATTGATGTAAGTGGTCACCTGGTTTTGTGAATGGCTGGAAAGTTTTTTCTGACACATTAAACGTGACATCAAGAAAGTTTAATACTTTTAGGTTTTTTACTGTTAGTTTTAGATTAAACTTTTTAATGTTTTTAATGTTTTTCTTTATTCTCTTGGATTGTGGTCCATTAATTCCATGAAAACTGCAAAGGCATATCTTTATATAATCCAACAGATTGCAACAGATTGCAACAGATTGCAGATAGATTGCAACAGATTGCAACAGATTGTAATTGATTGCAACAGATTGCAACAGATTGCAGATAGGCAAAAGCATATCTTTATATAATCCAACAGATTGCAACCCATAGTCTTGACTTATTTTATGAAGAATTAAGTGGCCAACTAACTCATATACTTCAGTCCTATCAAAACTTCCTAAATGCCAAAATTAGGATCTCCAAGTTTATTGACCCAAATACTATTATTTTCAGTGTAAAGTTATAATTTTCTTGAAAAATCATTACTTTATACTTTCAGTATAAAGTAATGATTTTTCAAGGCTTATAAAACGGTTGATTTACAATGGTAAGGTTTCTCACATTATTGTTAATGTTTTCCACTTTTACTAACCTTTCTTAGATTAGGTTTGGATGGATTAATTCATCAGCATTTAGTTTTGTTGCCAAAATCATCTTTGTGATCTTTTATCATTATAAATGCGGTATTTATGGCAAAACGATTTATTTTTTTGGCAAGTTTTTGGCAATTACATTAGCCGATATAGTAATTTTTGGCAATTACATTAGCCGATATAGTTTCTAGGTATTAGTAAAAGAAATATTTTGTATCATTTTAAGATCGTTTTCGAAACTAAAAGAACTTTGATTGCAATATGCTCATTTAGGGTCAATTTAAACAAGCAACAAAGGCTTTTATACGTAAATTTAATCTGCTCATTTTAATATCTAGTATATTAGGTATTTAAATTAAAAAATATATATTTATATACAAAAATTAATTTTTTCTTGATTAACAAATACAAAACTTACATATTATATGTACTTTTTTAAGGGGTAACAGATTATATCTGTTGACCAGCCTCTCACCCCTTTTTCATCTATTAGGCTGGCGCAGATGAATTTTTAATACATTGTTTCCAGTTTAGGATGTTGAATTCTGGATCTTCTTGATTCGATGCATAGGTTTTTATGACAAGGCAACTCATTCTATTATCTCCTAATGAGGGTACAGCTCTAAAACTCAGTTTTATGGTTCTGAGGCCGGCTGGTAGTCAGGTTTCCCGAACTCTGTGGTAGCTCTCAGAGAGGCTGATTCCATCAACAGCTGTAAAATATAAAAGTACTAACAGTGCCATGTTGCGCATGGATGATGTCCCTGTTTGTACTTTTGGTGAGCATTGCCAAGGCCACATCGGAGCCCTTTGTTACGGCTTAGGGTTTATTAAAAGTAATGAGGCAATTGCTTGGGCTATTAAACAGTGTACTGAGTACTATCTATGTTTCGAGTCAAGTTCTTTCACAAATTTAAAAATGAATAATGTAACAAAAACTATAAAACACAAAAAAGCACAGTCATCACCAAGTTTGCTAAACCTATCATTCACTAATATTCGTCGTCTTTGAAGTAACTTTTCTTCTGTTGAGTCTTATCTCTTGCAAAGTTCACCAGACCTACTTGCTCTTTGTGAGACTAATTTGAGTTTAGCTGTCTCATCTTGTGATCTTAGTGTTGATGGTTATCTCCCTTTAATTCGTAAAGACTCCAATAGCCACATGCTTAGCCTGGGCATTTACATTCGTAAGAATTCTCCCATTTGTCAGGAAACTAGGTTTGAATCCACAGACTACTCTTTTATGTGCCTTCATTTAGCACCACTTCACTCTATCACCTTTCTCTTTGTTCTATATCACTCTTCTTCATCTCAAGACTGCACTCTTCTTGATGTTATTTCTGATCATATTGACCAAGCCCTTTCTCTTTATCCATCAGCCAATATTGTTGTTGTCAGTGACTTTAATGTTCATCACACTGAATGGCTTGGCTCTAGTGTCAGTGACTCTGCAGGCATTAAAGCCCACAACTTTTGCCTTTCTCAATCCCTAACTCAAATAGTCAACTTTCCAACTCGCTTTCCAGACAACCCGAATCATTTACCTTCTCTACTCGACTTATGTCTTGTTTCTGATCCTAGTCAGTGCTCAGTTTCTCCACATTCACCCTTTAGAGAGATCACAGTTTGAACTCTCTAAAACTATTATCTCATTCTTCTTTATCATCAGACTTCCCCTATCATTGCACATTATACAACTACCTTAAAGCTGACTGGGACTTTTTCCGTGACTTTCTTCGTGATGGCCCTTGGGTAGAAATCTTTTGTCTTCCTGTTGACAAATGTGCTTCTTACATTTGTCATTAACTTTGTGGATTCAGGCTGGCATGGAATCCTTTATTGAATAAAGTGAGTGAGGCTTGACCTGGAATCGTCAAGAGGGAATAAACTTTATTCCCTCTTGACGATTCCAGGTCCAGCCTCACTCTTCTCCATGGTTTTCCTCATATTGTGCTGCTGCAATTGCCAATCGAAACCATTACTTCCATATCTATCAGCAAAACAATTCTCCAGAAAACAGACGTCTGTTTATTACTGATAGGAACCATTTTAAAAACCATTTTAACGCTAAAGCCCGCTTTTCTCAGATCATGAAATCTCGTATTTCATCTCAAAAATTAGGCTCTCGTAACTTCTGGAGAATCTTTAATAGTATCAATAATAAGGGTAAGTCTGTAATTCCACCTCTTTTGTATGGTTTAGACTTTGTCACCTCACCTAAAGACAAATCTGAATTGTTTGCTAAGAACTTTTCATCAATATCATCTCTTGATTCCACTAATTGCGTTCTACCTGATATAGCCATCAAACAGGTTGATCAATTGCTCGACATCCGTATCACTCCAGCTTCTGTATCTAAAGTGATTTCCTGCCTAAACTCTTCTACAGCTTGCGGCCCGGACAACATACCTGTTATAGTCTAGCAGAAGTTTTCTCTGGAGCTGTCGTCTATCCTTTCAAAACTATTCAACAAGTGCTTATCAGAGTCTTGTTTTCCAGCCTGCTGGAAAGCAGCATCTGTTATCCCTATTTTTAAAAATTCTGTAGAGTGATCTGATTTGTCTAACTACCGTCCCATTAGTCTTCTTCCTATCATAAGCAAAGTTTTTGAGTCTTTAACTAACAAACACTTAATCTCTCATTATGAATCTAATAACTTACTTTCTGATCATCAATATGGATTTCGATCTTCTCGTTCTATAGCTGATTTGCTAACAGTAATAACCAATAAGTTTTATCGCGCATTAGATAAAGGTAAAGAGGTTAAAACCATCACCCTTGACACTTTTAAAGCACTTGATAAAGTTTGGCGTGCTGGTCTTCTCCATAAGCTTTCTTCTTACGGTGTATCTGGAAACATCTTTACGATTATTGAATCCTTCTTTTCCAATCGCAGTATAAAAGTTGTCCTTGATGGACAGCACTCTTCTTATTCTGTAACCTCAAGGGTTCCTCAAGGTTCAATCCTTGGCCCTATACTCTTTTTAATTTACATTAACGATCTTCCAGATATTCTCACATCTAAGGTGGCATTGTTTGCTGATGATACTACCATTTATTCTTGTCACGATAAGAAGCCAACTCCATCTGATTGCTTGCAGGGGGCATTTGAACTTGAAAAGGATTTCACTTCTGCTACAGCATGGGGCTCACAGTGGCTGGTGAACTTTGAGTCATCTACCCTTTATGAGTCATCTACCCTTTATCTTCTAGGATTAACTCTTACTTCTGATCTTTCTTGGAAACCTTATATCAAATTCGTTGCAAAATTAGCATGTGCTATAGTTACATCTTTTATCGAGCTCAACACTTTCTAACTCTGGGTTCTATTCTCTATCTCTAAAAACTTCAAATCCGTCTTTGTATGGAATACGCTCTGTTATTTGTAATTTGGAAGGTTATTTAGATTATTTTAAATTTTCTATATAAAGCTTTATATAGAAAATTTAACAATAAGGTTTATTTTGTTTTAAATTAAAAGCCATTACTATTACTAAATAATATATAATAACATATATGGTAAGTTAATACATATATATGGTAAGTTACTACATGTCTAAATCAAGAAAATTATGCAAGAATATATGCAATCCATATAGTCTATATTATAGAAATAAAAGTTCAACTAATCCTTTACTAGTAGTAAAGAGTTAGTTGAACAATTATTTCTATAATATAGACTAAATGGATTAGTTATAGTCTTTTTTAACTTTACATTTTAGACATATGACATGTAGTAACATACCATATTAAGTTTACATGGCTAGTTAATATGCTTTTAAAAATTGCAATTTTTATTAATTTCCAAATTAAACATGTGGCATCCAATATCATAAACTAAGTTTATACTGGTGTGTTTATATTATTTTAGAATTTTTTGTTTCAGACACATGGCATTTGCTATCCCACTGTTAAAACTTGTTGTAAAATTAAAAAATTTATATTGGAACTTTTATTTCTTTTAACATTCATGTTTATTTAATTGTTACAACTAAGGTTATATATGAGTTATTTATACTATCTTAGAATTTGCTGCTTTAGAGGCACGGCATTTAGTGTCACATTGTAGGTTTAAGTTGGTTGTAGAATTTATATTGTAACTTGCATATTTATTTAATTGAGTTTAATCTAAGTTTATATTTGATGTGTTTGTATTATTTTAGAATTTACTGTTTTAGACACGTGGCATGTGGTATCCCACTGTAAGTTTGAATTAGTAAATTTAAAAAATTATATAATAGTAAATTTAAAAAATTATATTTTAACTTGCATTTCTTTTGACGTTCATGTTTATATAATTAGATTACAACTAAGTTTGTGTATGGCTTGTTTATATTATTTCAGAATTTGCTATTTTAGACACTTGGTATAAGCTGTCATACTGTAAGTTTAAATTGGTTGTAAAATTTATATTGTAACTTGCATTTCTATTGGCGTGCATATTTATTTAGTTGAGTCAAGACTAAGTTTATATCACACTTTAACTATTATTCTACTATATTCTATATTCACTATTATTTTAGAATTAGCTATTTTAAACATGTGACAAGTGGTATGACACTGTAAGTTTAAATAAGTTGTAAAATTAATATTTTTATATAGTTGCTTGCGTTTTTTTTTGTCTGCATATTTAATCTTGTTTTGATTTATCATAGTTTTTAAAAGGTTAGAGACCTTATTTTTTGCTCCTGATAGGTATTGATGTATGTGAAATGTATAGAGTCTTTCAGTTATCAGGTAATGTCAAGGTAATCTTATACTTTTTTTTAAATTTACATTTTAATAAAGATATAATTTACTTGTTCCATTTAACTTTATCTTTAGAAAATGATATCAGAGATAATTAAACTAACAAAATTTAGAATAGAAATTTATATATAATGAATTACCAAAAACATTTTCTATAGTGTTATCAGTAACATTTAATTTTGGATTTATACTAGGTATGTTATTAAGTTTCCACATTTTCCTTATTTTATTTTATATTAATCTTTAAGGAGTTGACAGCATGGTGTCAGATTTAAAGTGCAAACCTGTGTACGAGTAACAACAGTATTCAAAACCAAAACCTATTTAAACCAACCAAACCAAAACTAGCGACCAAAAACTAATATCTTGGCATTGGTTTATTTTAAACATCTATTATATATATGTGTGTGTTTTATATAAATGTACTAGCTTGAGTATAGTGTATTAAAAATATATTTTTTAACTATTTTTATTGTAATTTAAAGTATATTGGATTAAATATTATAAATATTTGATTAGTTTTCAATTTTTAGTTAAAACGTTTTCATGTAGAATATCGAAATAAAATAATGCAATTAAATAAAAATGCAAACATTAACAAATATAAGGATTATTTGGTTATGAAGTCACAATTCTGGCCTTCTAATTTTAGATTTTAGTGATTTTAACGAAATAATCACTAAAATAACTTATTAACACATTTATTTCATAAGAATAACAACCGCGGAAAATTTGCTGCCTAGTGTAATAACTCCTTAATTTTAACGGATTATTCGTTGCACTAACGAAATAAATCCGTAAATTCAACAGACTATTCCTAACGGAGTTCAATTCATTAAAATTTTAATTCGTTAACTTAACGGATTTCCCGTTAGTGCAATAGCGACAGATACAATTCGTTGTATATAACGGATTTTTTCTTAGAGTTTGTATGTATATATATATATATATATATATATATATATATATATATATATATATATATATATATATATATATATATATATATATATATATTAGGGTGTCCCAAAAAACAACATTTTTGAAAATAATCTGCTCTCACCCCCTAAATGTGTTCTATCTAATGCAAAAACAATAGGTTTAAATTTTTTTTGAGAAAAAATATTTTAAGGGGTCCCTCAAGACCCTCGAATATTTAATGGGTCCCTAATATTTTTGAAAAAAAAATTTTCAAAAATATGTCAACCTGGTACTCAAATGAAGCGAAATTATATAAAAATTTTAAAAATAATATTCATTTTGAAACAAAATTGTTATTTTTGGTTTTATTACATAAAAAATTGCGTTTTTAAAAAAAAAATGAAAAAAATGCATTTTAATGTCTTTTTATGATAATTTTGATAAATAAGTTAAAAATATTTTGAAATGAATATTATTTTTAAAATATTTATATAATTTCGCTTCATTTGAGTACCAGGTTGACATATTTTTGAAAAACTTTTTTTTCGAAAATATTAGGGACCCATTAAATATTCGAGGGTCTTGAGGGACCCCTTAAAATATTTTTTATTCAAAAAAAATTTAAACCTAGTGTTTTTGTATTAGATAGAACACATTTAGGGGGTAAGAGCAGATTATTTTCAAAAATGTTGTTTTTTGGGACACCCTAATATATGTATATATACATATACATATATATATATATATATATATATATATATATATATATATATATATATATATATATATATATATATATATATACACACATATCAGTGCCGGTTCAAGAGGTGCTAGGGGGGTGCTATAGGCCCAAGCCCGCAAATTTAGGGGCCCCCAAAAGTTTTAGAGGACCCTTTCTTTTTTTTTTAAAGTCATTTTTAGGTTCTGGCCCATAAAAAGGCCTCCAAAAACAAAAATAGTCATGGGCCCCAAGAAGTCTTAATCTGCCACTGATATATATATATATATATATATATATATATATATATATATATATATTTATATATATATATATATATATATATATATATATATATATATATATATATATATATATATATATATATATATATATATATGGGCAATTCCGCGTGAAAAAAAAAAAAAGCAAAGAAGTTATAAAAACACATTCTAAACTCCATAACTCCTTTTTTAACTATTTAAAAATACTTTTAAGCAAAACAGTTACTTAAAAAATCATTTTATTATACCAATGCATGGTTTTAAAGTTGTAAGGGTTGCATAAACATGTTTTGATGCTTAATTACAGTCCTGTTGTGTAGCGTTAAAAATCGTATATAGTATATACATAATTGAGAACTTTGATAATGTTATAGTGCATTTTTTAAACATAATGTAAATGGTTGTTAATAATCATTTAAACTTTTTTCTTACACCATTGATTGCATTGTTATATTTGTTGTTTTTAAGAATTGGATTTTTTGTTATGACAAAAATTCGTCATAACAAAAAATTCACAATTACGTCACAATTACGACCATCACAACAACAAAATACATAAAAAAGGTTGTAAAACTTTCAGTAAAAACTATGAAACACAGCATATAATAACATTAATATGTGCTTAATGAAAAAAACCAAATGATTTTTTTTACCATGTCGTTCATTACATTAAGTCTCATTCATTTATGCCGTTGGTTGCATTTTGTTCAGAAGTGGTAAAAAGTAAGCGTTACGACCGTTGCTACTTAGAATTAATTTTTGAAAAAGGTTGAAGACTTAAATGCTGTAACTTTTACACATTAAATTATATGATAGTATTTTACATTTCTGGAAAGTCTCCATTTTTGGTTCATTTTAATAGCCTAAAAGGTTTTGAATGTTACGACCGCCACCAATTTCTTGTTATAATTTTATTGGTATAAAATTATAACATAAAATTAAAAAAAAAAAAAATTAAATTAAATAAATTTTTTATTAAAAAAGTTTTTTCACTGAATTCTCAATAATTATTTTTTCCTTTTTAGAAAATAGTTATATCTCAAAAAGGTTTTTTGGACATTTTTTGGACTTAAGACTAGCATTTACATTACCTTACATTACAAAATATTCTTAACAGCAAAATGTTTCCAAGTCAATTATAAGTCTTGTATTAAACAAAAAGTTTTGTATTAAACAAAAATTATATTAAAAAATGATTATCAGCTGTCAAACCCTTAAAAAAACAGTAATGACCAAAAATCGCATTCAAAAGAGACTCAGATTCTGTTAACAACATTTGAATTGGACACCAGAGCCATCTTTTATTGTGATCTGGAGTGATGAGAGTGCCTTTCAGCTAACTGTACATGCAGAATAATATGT
Organism: Hydra vulgaris; assembly: GCF_022113875.1. Lineage (NCBI taxonomy): Eukaryota > Metazoa > Cnidaria > Hydrozoa > Anthoathecata > Hydridae > Hydra > Hydra vulgaris. The sequence goes on from NC_061165.1 coordinate 26,273,941, forward strand.
TACACAACCTTGTCATCTGAATCCTTGCATCCTGATCTACACAAGACACACTGTTAAGTATCCTTTATCAATAATGATATAGGGGTGTATGTATGCTGCATGACAAACTGGTCAATGCTTTCCTAAAAAGGGAGAGAGGATGTATGCTGTCAGATGCAAAAAAGTATGAGAAGATCGTCTATTGCTATTTATCAACATCCATCATGCAAAAACCTTTATATATGCAATATGGTATGCTTTACCATTCTACCATAACAATTATGGCATGGCCATAATTGTTAAGGCAGAGGAGCAATTATATTAAAACATTTGCGTGGTCTCCGAATTCCCCAGATTTAAATTGCATTAATAATCTGTGGAACATAGTAAAAACAAGAGTTGTCCTTGCAAAAACATCAACAATTGATGCATTTAAAGATGCAATTGAGCTTGTCTAGTTGCAAGAGATAACTCTAGAATGCATCAAAATTTATAAAAGATATGGAACAAGAAACATAAAAAAGGTACATTTGTCTTCAAAATTCTGCTGAAAAAATGTACTGGCTGCAAATGTAAAGACTTTGATAGATGTGAAACCTATTTTTTTGAACCTTTAATAAAATGTAAAATTGTAGCAAGGAACTCTAGACTAGGTAAAAAAAAGGTTCCAAGAAGGGAAATTTCCTAATAAATTTTATTCCACAAACATTTAAAATTAAAAGATATTAAGAATATAAGTTATATATAGTAATAAGGTAGATAACGCTTTATATTAAAATATATGAAAAGGTTAACAAAATGGTTAAAAAAATGGTTAACAAATAACATTACATTAAAAAACTTACATGAACATCTTCTCCATATGTCATAAAAATCTACACAGGAGAGAATCTAAATAAAAATCAAAACTATTAAAAAATTTTTTTAAATACAAATTCATGTCAAATGAACTAAAAAACACTATTAAAGTTAAAAAATACGAGGACATAAAATAAGTAATCAAAGAGCAAAAAAGCAGTTGATAGGAAAAAAGGAGAGATTTCTATAGTATGGATGTTTGTGGAGGAAAAAAAATTATTCAAATAAAAACTTTTGAGCATAAAGGAATAGTGATTTTTGAAAAATATTTAAATTTCAAACAATTAAAAAAAAAAAACTTGACCTAAATGTAAAAATCATTTCATACCCTAAGCAATAACCTATGCAAATGTGAGACATTTGCATAGGTTAGTAAAGTCTAAAACCTAAAAGTTTAAATTGTAAAATCCCAAAATCTTAAGTTGTAAATAAAGAGTTTCTTTTTAAATTTTTTTTTCATTAACAGAGTAGATTAAAGATAAGCGAAAAGTGTAATACATCAACTGATTTAGTTACTCTTTGTTCTGATAAATATTATTAACATCATTTGAATGATGATGGTATGTATAAATTAATTCTTTAAACATATGTATTTGTTATTAAAATTGTTATGTTTATAAATGTATGCTATATAAATAAAATGTAGTTTTTTAGCTTATACTTTTTCGCGATTTTCTTTATTTTCAACGCCGCTTTCTTCCATGAACAACCCAGCAACTTATTCTGTGGGAATCAGGTAAAATAAAAATAGTTTTACTTCTTGCAAATAATAAATTTTAATTATTAGATTATCAGAATACTTAATACACGAATACTTGGATTTAATTCATATTAACTTGGATCCGGATGCTAATCGGAACTAGCCGGTGGTGGTGGTGGTGGACACAGGTGGGTGTCTGCCAACTTTATGTTCGATTTTCTTGACTTTTCCCACTGACCTCTATAATAACAATATAGGTTATAATAGAGATCATAGAGGTTGTTATAGATATCATAGAGGTTATAACAGAGATCAGTGACTTTTTCGCGTTCCTCGAGCTGTTTTTAATTTAAAAGAAAAATAAAAATATAAATAAAATCTACATTATAAGTATAGAGAAGTTATAAAACAATTTGCAATTTAAAATCTTACATTATTTGAATGATATACAACTGACATAGGCCATGTCAGTTTGAAGCAGAACAATTTCCTATGACTTTTAAAGACTTTCAAAGCTCAATTTTCCCTGATTTAAAAACTTTCAAAGCTCAATTTTCCCTGATTGTTTTTTAGATATTAAAATTTATCCGGTTATATACTTATTCTTAATCTAACAATTTCAATAGGTTTTAGTAAGTACTAGTTTTAGTAAGTATAAGTTTTAGTAATGTACTGTACCAAGTGTTTCAATCTGTTTGGGCTGCCATTTCCACCATCTCACTGTGTTACAATATTTTTGTTCTACGAATAAATAAAATTCATCGAAGAATGACACAATGATGATGACTAAGCTTTAGTCAAAGGCATTAGATTAGGACTTTTGAACTGAATGATATTAGATGCTTTTAACATTTACTAATAGTATTACTTATACTATAAGTAAATGTCACAAGCATATATGATTCAGAGTAAGCGTAAAGTAAAAATAGAAATACTGTGAGTAAATTTTACTTTAAACCCAGAATATAAATTATTGATATTTCTAGAGTATCTTTCTTTGCAAAGAAAGATACCCTAGATTTATTATTGTGTAAAAGTTAGGTAATTAAATGAATTAAAAAAATATATAAATATTTAACAAATTTGTTAAACTTATATATATATATATATATATATACGGAGGGGGGAGAGGGAAGGGAGGATGTGTGTGTTAGACTATGACTTGAAAAATCAGCCATTAAGCCCTACCTTCCAAGGAAAATAATTTTCAGGTTAGGCTAGTTGACTAGTCGGATATTTGACACATTTCAGTCAGGTGAATTTTAGTTTTAAGGACCTTTTTTTTAGGAGCCAGTCGATACTTTTTAAGAGTTCACCCCTTCTCATTTTATTCTTAAAATCGTCTCTAAGTAATATAATTAAATCTAATAAGCTACTTAAAATTGATGAATAATAAATGTTTTCTATTATAACAACTAAAAAACATACACGAGCACATACGCATACATACACACATACATGCATACATCAAATAAAATTTATATTCTATATTAAATATATATAACAAATAATAATATAGGAACAATTAGTGGGAGCGTATTTGGTGTATTGAGAACGAAGTTTTCATTATGGCCAAAAAATAATAAAAGCCGAATAAAAAAAGTGTATGCAATCATATTTACAATGTGAATGTATAGAAGACATTTAGATTTCAGAGCTTCACAACTTAATTTTGCCCCGAGCCAGCTTGGAACAGTCCTGTATGAAATAAAAATCTTACGCATCGAGAAAACAAAAAAAGATATTGGATATGTTATTGTTATAAAATAAATATAGAAAAATTAAATATTGAAAGTTAAATCGATTAAATAGTTAAATCGAAAAGGTATTAAAATTTTAAGATTTTTAATTGACTAAATTGACATTTAGTCGATTAGTTAGGTCTCTTAGTCGATTGAATGAACTAAGATTTTTGACAAAAAATTTCGATTTTCGACAAGTCAACTTTTAACCAATTTAGTCGAAGTTAATAAAAGTACTATCCACAATCAAGGCCGGCGAGATGGGTGTGTGTGTGACACCCCCCCCCCATGTTAATTTAGTCGGCAAATTTGACATTTAGTCGGAAAATTTGACCCTTTTTAACTAGTTAGTCGGAAAATGTAAAATTTTTCGATAAGTTAGTCGGTAAACTAGTCAGTCGGCAAATGTCTTTAAGGTAGTCAACAATTTTTAAAAAACGAGGACCTTTTTTTTTTTTTTTAGTCGGCAAAAGTTGTAATAGCGCCCCCGCCCTAACACCGGCCCTGTCCACAACTTTTTCATTGCGTATTGTAAACGTCGTTTCAAGTTTCTATGCCATGTTCGAAAACTTTTTTTTTTTATAACTTAATTTTTAATATTATGTTTTATTTTAAAAACAAATGACAAAAACGATAAACAATTATAGCAAAACAAAAATTATATGCGCCTATTGTTGGCTTAGTTTTATTATTGGCTACAATTAATGTTGAAGACATCGCAATGGTTTCTAAATGTTATTTATTAAAAAGGCAATTATAAAATATTTCAAAGAACAAAACTATGAACATCACTAAAGATAAAAAAAAATAAAATTAAGAATATTAAACTATTTAAAGATATCGGGGACGAAGTGATAACTCCAAATAAGTCTTTTTTTACCCCCGGTCATGAAGATTTTATTTATCAAATCTTGGCATTGTATTCTTTTTTATTGAAAAAATAAATAAAATAAAATATAAACAGATTTTATTTATAGCAAAATGCTTTAACTTGGCTTTTAATAAATGATGTAAACAACTCCATGAATGAGTTCATCATTTTTAAAAATAGACATGAGCAGGATGACAAGTCAAGCTATCTATCAACACAAAACATCTTAAGGTGGTAATCATATAAAAGAGGTAATTTTGAGAAAAAAAAAGAAATCTACTTTATTGGTGTTTATTGGAGATAATGAAGTTGATTTAAAAAATAAAACAATTACATTTGGTTGATCCATAATGGTGGAAAAAGTGTCACAAAATCAGCAAAAATGATTTTTTTTCACATTTCAAAATGCTTCAAGTCAATTGTCTTCATCTGTTTTTAATTAAACTTTAGGATATTCTAGAATACATATAGATACTCCATTTAACCGTCAGATTTTACCTAAATCAAGGTATTAAAAAAGTTATTGACTTTTTATATGAACTTATAGATTTACAATAGTTTTGTGGAAAATTTTGAAAAGTTTAATTCTATAAATCAGTATTTATAGTGATTCATAAAAATTCTAAAGGTTAAATGTAGTGCATCTAGCTTGTAAATATATATTGAAAATTTGAAAACAAATACTTCGTCCAATATCGAGTTATCGCATTTTAAATTTTCAAGAAACGATTGAAATACGAAGCTGCGAAAAAGATAAAAGGAAAAAATCCCCAAAAATAAATCTTTAAATAATTTACTGTAGCATAAAAGTCAATGGGTACTTTTTCTTTTAAAATGTAACTGTAGCTTTTCTATTTTGCTCTGATGAATTTCTTATATTGCCGTAAGCTTTTTTCGTCATCAGTTAGTTTTACACGTGAAATATCCAGTTTCTTTGCAATTCGGTGCGAAACTGTTCCAGTCAATCCAAAATTTTCTAAGCTGCCAAGGATTCTATTTGTGCCATTGTTAAAATATATTACAGCAGAATAGATACCCATTTCTATTGTTTCTATTTCAACAAATATAGATTTTGGTACACACTCACGGAAAGTGTGGAGTTTTCTTCCACACCGGTGTGTAGCAATAATTCCTAGACATAAGCGTGGAGTTATTTTGCACCCTTTTGTGGAAATAACGACACACTTCTGTGCAGAAGTTGAGTTAGAGAAAGTTAATTTTCACAAAAGTGTGCAAAATAACTCCACACTTGTGTCTAAGAGTTACTGCTACACACCGGTGTGAGGGAAAGTTCCACACTTTCCGCGAGCGTGTACACAAGACCATACGATTGCATTCAAAGCCGTGTTTGCATTTTATGTTTTGACATGCATAATAATTTCCCAATAACTCTTCTGTCAGTATAACTTTTAAAATTGGAAAAGTGAGACTTTTTATTGATAGAGGAATTAAACTTAGTGACTCATATGTCTTACTTTTAAACATTTTGAATGGTAACTAAGAGAGTTGCCTGGTAAATTTCAAAAAATGGAAAGTCTAAAAAGTTATCAAAACTGACTAAAAAGATTGGGTAGGTGATTTAATTTTTTTGCGAATGAAAGTGGTTTACAGGATGCTGTTTTATTAAAAAAAAATTTTTTTAAACCATTTGTTGATCATTTTTTATGGCAACATTAACAATAACGTTACTGCGATAACACACAGTAATAGCACATAGTAGAAGATATTTGCAAGAAAAAAATACATATTTGCAAGTGCACACAGAACTGTGACAAGGCCACATCTACCAGCTAGAGGAGGAGGGAGAGAAGGAAGCAAATTTTTAAAGATTTTTGGACCCTAATGGAAGGTTTTGGGTGACCCTCCTACCCACTAGTCACAGCATTGAGTACACATTACGCTAAACATCAACAGACATTATTATGTGTTTTCAAAATAATTAAAAAAAGGCTAGACGACGCTATCTAGCTCTAAAGCAATAACACTAAACGCTAACACTTAACGCTGTTTTTATGTTTTCAAAGTGTTGTGATAAAGTCACACCAATTTGAAAACATGTAATTAATATAAAGTGTATACATATTGAAAACACATTTAATCTTACATATCACATATAAAAACAATATATTACAATTATAAATACATATGACAAATATAATTATACAAAACTATGAAAAACGATTTAAAAGATTAAACAGGATATAAGACATGTCAGTGCCGTTTTTACCCACGGTCATCAAGAGCATTTGCGGTGAGGCCGTAGCGATAGAGAGGCCATTTGGGACAAAAAATCCCAATATCGCTTAGTAGATAGAGATAATCACCAAACATACAATAAAAGTTAGTGCATAAAAATACAGAACTTTTTTGTTTTTTCAGCGGGTTTTCTGCCGCGTTTTACCACTGCTGTTTGTTACTAAATTTTGTAATTGATTGGAAGTTCCTTCCAAATTTTCTCTAAATATAAGTTTGCTTCTATACTTTGAAGACCATCGAGTTTCACACAATAATGGCACATTAGGTATAAATGACCTCACTTTGTGCTTTCTCAAAAAAAAAAATTAAACTTAAATTTTGAAATCCAGGTAGAACCCAGTTGTTCTTCATGGATTTTGTTATTAACACCAGAATTTTCTATAAAACGTACCGTCAATGATAATTGGTAATTTCTTATATTTTTTGACGTTTTATTGACTAGGATTAAAAAACCTATAGATTTGTTTTCAACAGTTTGTACATTATATATTTTATATAACAAAGCCATTATTTATACGAACAACAAAATAAAACGTTGCTTTAAAAAGAGCGGACACCTTGAGAGTTTTGTTCAAAAAGATGAATGAGGTTTTTTGTGTGCAAGAAATCTTGCATTTTGTCATTTAGAAAAGATAATCGGTTGCAAAAATTATAGAAAATATTTTGACGTAATCGAGTTACTGGTTAAATTCAATACCATTCTCGACAAGTCTTTGCAAAGAACTGAAGGCAAAGAAACTAATGACCACTACTTTTAGCAATGGCATTCAGAACAAGTTGATTGGTTCATAAGGTTGAAGTCTAAACAGTTGGATAGTAAAACAAATGAAAGAAAAAATATTATATTTTAGAAGTTTTGCAATACTGGACTTACAGATGCACATATATAAAGGACTGAAAAATCGCATAAACATCAAAAACCTCAATTTTTTCGTAGTTCAAAATTTCAAAATTGTTATTTTGACACAGCTCACTGAACTTTTAAATGCCTAAACATGAAATTATTTTCTTTTTTTGGTAAATTTTCATCTAGCTTAAGTTTGAAAAAATAAAAATAATATTTCAAAAATCTTAAAGCCATCACAAATTGGCACAAGTGTTCTAAATTTTTTGTCTCGCTTAAATCAGCGTTATTTTTAAAAAACATCCTTATTTTTCATTATCATAATCATTGATAGTCATATTATTCCGGCACCTTGACCATATAAATAACTTATGGCAACAACTAAAAATGCAAAATCTACCATCAGCTGATTTTTTGTGTAATAAAGCGTTTCGGTTTAGGGGATTATGACGATTTTTGTCATTTTCAATATACGTAACATTCTCTAGAATAATAAAATAAATTTACGCAAAAAGATTTTGAGTACCATTTGTTAAAATCTTGAGGATGTTTAAAAAATATTTTTTGTCGTTTTCTAAAAATTAAACGCTTCATCTCAAATCGCCAAATAGACAAAGAACTCTTTTCTGTTTAAGCTTTTACTGCAGATCACAAAAAAGGTAATCAGTAACTTTAGTGTATGTTTTGAGAAATTTGTTAGTTATACTTTTTATAGTTAGACTTTGTTAGTTATACTTTTTAATACTTTTACTTTATAAGTCGCAACAATGTTTTATAAGCTAAGGATAAACACTTTAATGTTTTTTTAATTTTTTACTAATTTTTTTAAATAATCAATAATTATAATTAAGAAAAATTATAATAATAATTATAAATAATTATAAATTGTAAATTATAAATAATAAATAAAATAATAATTATAAATAAGAAAAATATTGCAAAAAAAAAAGAGAAGTTTTTTGCAAGGTTTTTAAAAATGATTATTTCTTTAAAAACGTCAAATAATATTTAGGATAGATTACAGAAGGACTTTAATTTCTCAATTATTAAACAGCGAAACCAAAACATATAACTTTTTTTTTTAATGTTTGTTTTAAAATTGATGTAAAGGATTTTTAGAATTGTTTATCATTTTAACAACTGTGATAAAAATTTACAATATTTTATCCAAATTATAAGCATTTTGGTGTTAACTTTCACCTTAATATTTATTCTTGAGTTTTGCAAAACCTCTGTATTTCGTTGCTATTATGTATATGTTTGCTGCTAAAGACTATATATTCTTTTGCTTAAGACCATATGTTTGCATTTTAAACGCAATGAGCTATTAAAAATTTTTCTAAGATCTAAATTACTTACATTTTTTCAAGTTTAAAACTTATTTTAAACTCCTTTATGAATATGGAAGATGCAAGTAAAACGATGTCAAAAATTTAAGGACACTATATATATATATATATATATATATATATATATATATATATATATATATATATATATATATATATATATATATATATATATATATATATATAAGAAGAACAGAGCAATTATAAATTAGTAGAAAATCACTTAACAAAAGTTTTTTTCATTTTACACTGTTTCATCAATAAAGACTCATCAGAAAATTTTTAATTTATATATATATATATATATATATATATATATATATATATATATATTCATATTATATATTTTTAATTTATATATATATATATATATACATATATATATATATATACATATATATATATATATATATATATATATATATATATATATATATATATATATATATATATATATATATATATATATATATATATATATATATATATATATATATAATTTATTCTTATTTAAATAAATTCAGAATTACTTAAAGTTGCTACTTTACGCTGTTCTACTTGAATAACTTTGGATTTCAAACAGTTAAAACTTTCACGCTATTTAACGCGCTACTTTTAAACGCTTTTGCTGTTAAAGCGGGTTAAACCCAGTAACTTTATATGTTTATGTAAGATCCTAATTCCCCATTAAATTTTATTATTGTTTTTTAATATTTGTTTTTTGTTCTTTAATCATAACGAATTTGTGATAAATAAGAAATAAAATTATTTACGAAGTATATAATAATATATCAAAATCCACAAAAGTTGCATAATACGAAAAATAACTAAGTATCATTATTTAAAAAACGCAGAAGACCATTTCAGAATGACCTGGTCTTGTGATCTAAAAACAGCTATACGTTTCTTGTGATATACTTATATCATATCTCATTTACAAAAGTTTCATATTTATAAACAACGTCATGTCCTCAGTTCAGTTCAGCTATCTGAACTGAGAATAAACTGAGAACATGATGTTGTTATTGATTACATATAAATAAAAAGATTCCAAGAAAACTGCTAATGTTAAGTAAACGTTGTATTTGGATAAGGCAGAGCGGGGTTGGTTGTCACGCGGGGTTAGTTGTCATATGTTTTATTAGATAAGGTTTAGAGCTTTAATATCATACAATGGAAATTTTATATATAAAAAAAATTTTTACTGTAATTTTCAGCTTTTTTAGCATGTAGAAAAAAAAGTATTCATTTTTATAAGTTTTTGAATTAAAAAGTTAAATTTCGCTCACTTAGAAATTTTCTTTTACCAAACGAAAATTATTTTATTTAATGTACATATTTAAAGTCTTTTATTCATTTGAGTAACTTAATCCACAAAATATTCTTATGAAATTCACACGCTTTTAGGTAAATTTACAGGTGTCTTGCAACTTACATAGAAGGGGTTGCTTGTCACAAAACATATCGGGATGGTTGTCACAATTGTCTTGAGTTTTAAAAGTTTAGTTTTAAAAAATTCAATTATACTACCTGAGAGTATAAAGCCTCTGCCTAAAGCAGGTCCAAGGTTAGCGTCAAAGAGAGGTAGGAAAAAGCGTTCATCTATGATTCTTATTAACTCACCTGTCAAAGCATAACTTGCTAATTATAAAAAGAAGAAAGCTGTTTAAAAAAATAAGAAGAAGAATTGTAAATAATTTATTAATAGAAGTAAAAAAGAATCGAAGTCAAATTTTTGGCAAAAAAAAAAACAACTTCTATAGTCTTAAATTCATCTAAAGAAGAGTATCTACTGTTCTGAATCATTCGCTAACAGCAGATCAAGCGAACAGTAGATTCAATGTCTGGCTTGTCAAAAATGGGCTCATGAAGAATGCACACCAAGCGTACACCAATTTATATGAGAATTGTGTTTTTCATCCTACAATTTGTTAAAACACCATTTTTAAAAACATTTATATAGTCCTAAACTAAATATGTTTATAGTGTTATATTAAAAAAAAAAACATTTTACTAGTACTAGTTCTAAATATAATTAAAGCATACCAAGAAATGTGACACCCAGCCCCATTGTATGTGACAACCAACCCCTTGGGTGGGGTTGGTTGTCACACGGAAGAAGTCTTCGATAAACGATTTTAAAGCAAAAAATATTTCACTCAACGTCATAAAAATATTGCAATAGTTACCGGAAATAGTTAAATTACTTTCGTGCAAAGTTTGGCATTGATTTGATGAAAAATAAAAGCTGAGTAGTCTAAAATGTAAGAAAAGTGACAACCAACCCCGCTCTCCTCTACATTTAAATATAATAGTATATGATTTCCTATATTGAAAGTAAAGTCGTTTAAACATGTATAAATAAACATAATATTCATTAACAGTATATTTCTGCTTTTTCCTCGTTTTTTTTGGTATTTATAAATTATATTTGTTTGAAGTTTTATTTCATTGATTTGATTTTAGAGGTTAATTTTAACTTTTATTTTGATTAATGAAAGTTAAAAAAATTGTCTCTGATTAACTTTTATTTTGATTAATAAAAGTTAAAAAAATTGTCTCTGATTAAGTTTTTTATGATGTTTTTATAAAGTTTAAGTTGTTTTGCAAATTTAATAATTTTGGCAGGGATGACAAAATCGCGGATGCAGCGGTTGAAAATAATTGTTGTACTAAAATGTATTTTCAAATAAATAAAAAGCTTCATTAAAATATTTGTGTGAAAGTATGTACTATTATATATATATACTAGATTTAAAATAGATAAAGAAGGAAGCTGACTTCACCCAATTGTTAAAAGATCAGGATGATACTGAGATACAATTAACTAATTGAAACACCAATTAGTTAAACAAAAAAAAGGCCAGTATATAGAATTAGAACTACTAATAAACAAAAATAGATTCAGGTTCGTAATTTTCTAAAGGAGTGAAAGACAAACGTTGAGCTCAACGAGCCAGACGTAGTTACTAAATATAACTCTAAATGTTAAATCTTAATGAATATATCAAAGAAATTTTGGTGATGTATCAAATATAAGCAAATTTGTGGCATCGGAATTTGAGGGTTAAATAAAATAAAAAGTGAAATGAGTGGTTAAGACATCTTTATTTAATGCATAGTCCATTGCCACAAACTGGTATTCAAAGATGATAACAGAAATATCTAGTTTTTAAAGATGGTCATTATATGTTTATGTCACTGTCGGGGTCAGTTCTAAACGCACTTCTCTATCTTTTCGGATAAAGGAGGAATATTTGTGCCATATTTGGCAATATGGATACTACACGCATACAGAAAGGGAAATTTATAACCTATTAACATACAGAACTTTAAAAACAACTCCTGAAGATTTGGCAAGTGAGTGAACTTGTAGAGCAAAAGTCTTTGAGCTAATATGCAAACTAAATAGTGCATATATTCAGTATGTTTTTAATGAGATCTATCTATTTTTTGAAAATGAATTAAACTACAAACAACCTACAAACAAAAAACATGACAATAGAAGAAGCAATATGTTGCATTAGAATGGTGGTAACTTGAGCATCATTTGTGCTTATGTAATACAATCTCATTTTGGCGCCCAAATACTTGACGTCTTTTTAACAAAAAGCAAATTCATATATAATGAATTGAACTGTTCAAGAATGTTGACGAATTAATATGAATCCCATAAAAAAGATTAAAAAATGAACCGCTTGTTGAATTTGTAGCACATTATGTGGTGGATCAAGGCTTATTGAATTTTTAGCACATTATGTGGGTGGATCAAGACATGGCTAAGCTAATGAATAAGTGTATTAACAAACTACATGTTTCTAGATATCCATAAACAGAGAATAGATGATGCAGACATACAGAAAGTGGCAAAAGGATTTTCATCAAACTCTTTGTAAAGAAAAACTTATTTTAATAGTCTTTTTATTGTTTATTTTTAGAAAAACTGAAACTAAATAAATATATTGTTTCCTTTAAGTTTACTATATATATGCTAGATAATTATAGCTTGGCGAGAAAATGGGTTAAACGATAAATAATCAAAAGTTGTTATTTAAAATTAAATGTCTGCAATTTTACTGATTAGCCAGGGCTGAATTTATTTTTGAATAATGTAATAGTTATTTATTTTTTTAACCTTTTATAACAAATTGCACCTGTCCCCCTATACAACTTTTGGGATCCTTGTTTCCTTGATGTTACTTTGCTGCACAGATAAGGGCCACGGTGTAAAATAGAAAAATGCGAGATATTTTTTTAGTGTTAAAATTAAGTTTTCTGTTTATCTTGTGTCGTATTTTTTTTGCCATTTAAAAAAAATTCTTTAAAAAACGAAAAGAGATAAGTTTTAAGTTTATATTTTAGATTAAATATAAAGACTAACCTTGCAGCGTATTTTTAATATCGATTTTGAATATCGTGTGGCTAAAATAGATTTATTAATTCTCCCCTATACAATATTTCATATATATATATATATATATATATGTATATATATATATATATATATATATATATATATATATATATATATATATATATATATATATATATATATATATATATATATATATATATGTATATATATATATATATATATATATATATATATATATATATATATATATATATAATATTTGCAACCCCCCTCAACTTGAAAAACTCATGGCTGAGTTCTGTGTCAAGCACGCTTTTCGAGCGTGTTTGACACAGAACTCTTGGCAGTCATTGCAACCTAGTTAATGGCAATAAAGAGTCGCAGTACTTTTTTTTTATTAAAAAATGTGAACGAAAGTGTATACTATTATCTAACTATGCAAATATCTACCTGTAATATTAAAACATATATCAAAGTTTACAGTTTTACTTTCACCTAAAAATTGCATTGCGGCAACATCTCCTTAATTTTCATCAATAGCATTAATTTTCGTTATATCAGACAACACGCCTGTTCAGACAACACGCCTGTGTGGCCGAGTTTTTTTAAACACAGAATAAAACACTTTTGAAGTTTTATAGATATTATATACATAACATATGTAAAGATATTATACATTGTAACAAAAGAAAGAGAGAGAATTTTTAAAAAAGCTTAAAATTCCTAAAAATATCAAAACACTGGGAGAAATTTGTTGCACAATGTCAAGATGTTATTAATGTGCTCAGGTAATTAGTCCTAATAAGGATGGTCTGAAAAATTTTTTTGAATCTGAAACTTAATAAAGAAAGAAATTAATATGCCTGTCCTGCTCCAGAAGATGTTGTGCTGTGGAGACAAACCAAAAAGTCCGTAGCTAGCAAAAACTTTAAAACTTTATTTTAATAACTTATTAAAAGTCTTTTTTGTTATACTTATTTTTTGCTATAAATATATACGCCCAAATTGAAAAAAATTGAAAATGTTTTGGATTAAGGGGAGGTTTTAATATACCTAGCTCCCGTGACCCGTTTTTCTTGCCTCTTTTGCTTTGTAAATGAATGGTTGAAATAATATTTTCTAAGCTCTGAATTTCGAAAAACGCCGAGAGAAATGGCACGCAATTGCCATCTGGGATTGTCCATAAATTACGCAACGCTAAATTTCACTAATTAATTACAAAACGAAGAAGAACAAAAGTTTTCCCACGCAGAGCCTTAATTTAAATAAAAAATAAGTTATAGCTCATAAAGTTTAATGAAAACCGCCGCGTAAAAGAACTTAAGATCTCTAACTTTTTTAAAAAAAAAAAAATTTAGCGTTGCCTAATTTATGGATGATCTTTCTATATTATAGATGCTTAAGTGTTTACGCAATCAATAATGATAATTTGCGATTTTTTAATATTCTCATTCTAGTTATCATTCTTGAAGTTTCTATTAGGTTGACATGAAATAGAATCATTTTCAAAATAATTTTGATTTATTTTATTTACTTCATATAAATAAACGGAATGGGTATTGGATTATAACACAATATGATAAAGGAAGCGACAGGGTAAAATAAAATGTTTTAAAAAATGGTCAAAAACGCTTTAAAAAACTTTATTTTTTAATCAATCCGTTACGATGATGTCATAACAAATGTTATGTTAGTGCGCATGCCTTAACATTAAAATGGTACCAAAATAAAAAATAAACGGATTCACGGGGTGCTTACGTTATACATATGAAATATGTCTGTGGATAAAAAAAAAAACAGTCTTTGATTATTCTCATTCTTTAGTATTGTGTTCTAAGTTGGTACTAAAGAAAAGTGATGGCAATAGACCAAGCTAATTTGTTACTTAAACGGCAACTCCAAGGTAGGTTTAGTATATTAGATAAATAACTTTGATTTTTATACATATATATTGTTTTACATTAGATTATAAATATTTATCTTTTTTATATATTTTAGTTAAGAAAATTAACTTTTAAATATTCGATTAAATTTGTTCATTCGGTTGATTTATTAAAATAATCGATAAAAATGAATAGGGTGAAGGAATTTGTTTTATTCTTTGTTTGACCAACTAATCATATATATTCTAAATAATAATTTCATGGATATTTAAATAATAATTCTCTTAAATAAAATATAGGTTTATATATATAATTAGTAATAATTATAAAAATAGTAATGATAATAATAAAAATAATATTTGTAGTAATAAACATAAGAACCACAATAATAATAAAACAACAACTACAATAACAATTATAATAATAATTATAATAACAATAATAGTTAAAATAATAAGTCACTTGTTCTTATAAACACAATAGCCAAACATACATATAAGTTAGTTACAAACATTTGACTGATAAAACCTAACAATTAACAAGGACATAAAACAGTTTTTAAATTGAAATAAATAAAATAGGAATAATAATAGTAAAGTTAAAAATAATAATTATTGTGGTTACAATAAACGTTTAAAATGATCAACAAAATCAAACACAACAACAACAAAAAAAAAACAATGAAAAACAGAGCACAAAATTACATTATAATATAAGAAATGTACAAAAATACAGGACAATTTAAACTAAACACAAAAATACATTACATTATGAACAATGTACATAAATAATTTAAAAAATTAGATTAATTTTTTAAATTATTTATGTATGTATGACATTTTCTTTTTTTGTTGGTAGTAATTTTTGTTGTTCTTTTAAACTATTACTTACTATTTTCGAACATTTTAACTTGGTATTTAGTTTATGGTAGTTTTTTTTTATTACCTATTCTTATTTCTCCTCAGTCATTTTTCTATTTATATTATTTGATCTTGTTTTTACATTGCTTATTACTGGTTTTTTTATTCGTTTTTTTTTTTCTAAATAATTTAAAATTTTCCTTATCTTCATTTTTCTTATTTATTTTTTTTTTACCGTTAAAAACCACCTCTACCATTTTCGATGTCATTGCAAACGGTTAAAAGTTTACATTTTGATTAAATCAGTGTTGATAAACGGCATAAATATTCTCACCTCCACATTTCTTCCACAACAGATGGAGGCTGCCTCCCAATTAATGTTGAGCTGCAAAATGTTCTTCCTTTCACCTCCAGTGGCTTTTGCCTTTTTATTGACGGCTGCAGTTAGAGTTTTTTTTTGAGGCAAAATGTTTTGGAGGTCGACGCCAATAGAGAGGTGGAAGCCAATGATGGCCGCCTCCAGAAGAAATTTTAAAGGCTGCCTCCAATTACTTCTACCTCCCAGCTGGCTGCGGCCGCCAAAGTGGAGACGAAAAAATTTACATGCATTACATCCACCCGCTGGTGGATGTAATGCACGTTTGTCTTTAAGTTAATGAGCAATTAAAATATTAACTGAGAACAAATGTTAAATATTTGACATCAAAGTTTTGTTTTGTATGATTTATTGACTATTTAAAAAATTTTTTGAAAAAAAAATTATAATTTTGTCAGAGCGGTTGTTTTTCTAGGACTATCGAATAAATTTTTAACTTTTAAATAATTTAAACTTTCACTTAAAATCGCTTAAAACTTTAAAATGTGTAAAAGTAGACGATTCTATATATTAAAACATTTTAAAAGTATAGAGTAAAATATAAATAATATTTATTAAAGTATATATATTTAAAGTTTATAAACTTTATTTTTTTTTTTTATAATTTGGCAAAACTATTAGCGTTATACGGCGTGGTTGCAAATTTTTAATAAGCATTAGCAGACTTTTATCTTACCGCTTATAGTATAATTTAGAAATTAAAAAATAATAAAAAGTTGTTTAACTAAAATCGCTTACTGGTTACGTAAAAATTGCTAAAGGCATACATAAATCGCTCTACGTTTAACACTTTGAAACAAGGTGTGAAATGGTTTAAAACAAGAAAGTATCCACTCTGAAATTCAAGGGTCTTGCTGAGAGATTAAGTGCATTAAAATGGCTTTTAACTGATGATGCAGATGATGCAAAACAATAATATGGTGAATTTGTTGGTGCAGAATGTGTTAGATTTAGAGAATAATATAAGTCCTTTATTGAATTAACTGATTCTGTTGATAAATTTCTTGGTATCTATTTGTGCAAAACTCAAAAGTATTCAGCATTGTGGAAATTCTGTGCTATCATTTTTGTTTTATCTTATGGCTAATGTGCAATAGAAAAATGATTCAGTGTTTACAAACATTTGTTAGTAGAAAATCTTCAAGAGAGATCTCTAATGTTTTACAAATCATAGTTTATGACCAAATCAATTCCCATGAGATTGTTATTCATCAGTATGAACTAACCAGTGATTTTAAAAAATTTGTAGGTTAGCATACAATAAACAATTTAGTGTTGAAAGAAAATAAGGATCAGATATATTTATATATAAAACATATTTTGAAGACAAAATATTTTGTTTTTTTCTGGTCAAGAAAAGATCAAAATATCCTTGAAAAACCCCAAATAATCTTTGAAAAGTCCTGGAAATATCCTGAAATTTTACATTATATGAATGAATTGTTAAATGATAAGATATTGAAAGTTTGTTAACTGATGACATAGCTAACTTAATTTAATTATAAAATATACCCATTTAGTGTTACTGCTAATGAAACTGAGAAATAAAAATAAATAATCAAAGTAATTTTGAATTCTAATACCACCACTGTCTAAAATAAGAAAATCTTATTCATATCTATACAGGCTTGGTCGGGAAGCGGGAGCGATTGCTCTCGAATACTGACCACAAAAATTATAATTAGTTGCGTAAAACTGGCCAAGTTTTTTAGTCGTTTTGAGAACATTTAAGTTTATGTACGAAACAAAAAATTTTTGTTTTATGGACATACATGGAAACATAAAAAACTTGTGAATGTTCTCAAAGAATCTTTGTGCGAAAGAATAAAAAGAATATTTGAGAACACTAAAAACCCGCCAAATTAAGAACAAACTAATTCCATTGGTTCAAAAAATACGCTGATTAAGCGAAATAAAGTTCTAGAGTATTCTGTTAAAATGTTTTAGAAATTGTATTATTCACTATTTGTTACGTTTTGAGATTTCTAGCATTGTTTTAAGAATATATATTATTTGTTTACGAAAATAAATGTTTTAAATATATATTAATTAAATTGTTAAAATTTTAAAAGTTTATTATAAATCATAGATTTTATTAGTATATTCTTATTTTTTATTTTAAAAGAGATTGTATTCTTTATGTAAATGTAATTTTGTGTATTTGTTTTTTATCGTAATGTATCTTTTCAAGCAATTTTCATGATTTAAACAAAGGCTTACAAAAATAATTGCGTTTTCAATGAAGTTATAATCAATAAAGTTAATATAACTAATTATGTAACAAACATATAAGAAGTTTCTGGTTACTAAACACAAACAATCCATACAAAGTAACTCGCGGATGAACAAGCATCGCGCCTGAGGTCACGACAGAACACAAATATATATTGGTTTACTAACTCTAATTATTTTCGCTTAATTTGCCATTCTTAAAACTCGTTGTACTTTTTTCTGCTTTAAATACTAATTAAAATTAAAAAGCCCACTCACTAAACATCATCAGCGATATTGTGAAGTAGTTTCGCTTCCTGGTCATTCATTTTTAACCTTTTTAGTTGATTTCTTGATAATTCAATTCCTATAGTAATTCAATGATTTAATCATTTCAGTTTATCTTACTAAGAAGAATCGCTTCAAATATGTTAAACTTTTCAAACTACGCGAAACATAAAATAGGTATTAAAAAAATTAACTTTTTTATTTATAAAATAATTTAGCTTAAGTAAAACTAAAACTTGCAAACTTAGTTAAATAAAGAATATTTGTTTCCCTTTTAAACAATCGTAAGTTGTTAACTTATATAAAAAACATCGCTTAATTTTATAAAAAAAATTGTAAAAGAGCGATATTTGTTTTAAATGTAATTTATTTAGCTTTAAGTTTTTTTCGTGTTTAAAGATATTTTATTTGCCTATTTTTTATTTTTTTGTAATTGTTTCTCATCGGTTCAACGAATCTTTGTCGCTTTTTTTTTTTTTTTTTCCTTTTTAAAATGTTCTCTAAACGGCTAAAAAATCTGGCCAGCTTTTCGCAACTAAATATTATTTACGTGGTCAGCAATCGAGAGCGATCGCTCCCGCTTCCCGACCAAGCCTGTCTATATGTATCTATATCTAGTATGTAAATAAGTATCGAGGTTATAACTTTAAAAAAAATTAGTATCGCATAAGTATCAACATTATAACTAAAAAAATATGTATATATCTTATTGTAAATTTTTATATATTTGTTGTGCCGTAAAAACCGACTATGAGTTACGGACATTCTGCAAACATCTATTTTATTACGTGGCATTTTTTATAGATATATATTATTGTATGCATGTACAAAAGGGAATATAGAATATTTACTATAGATGTATATTAATATGAATAAGTAGTTTTGCTTTTATTCTACGATACAACAATGGCGCTATGAGTAGGATATCAGAGTTGAGTTTAGATGATCCAGACAATGTAGAAGCTTGGATTAGATGCTTTTCAGCTTCTGCTAGGTCAAAAAAGTTGAAAGACACGATAAATGGTGACCACAAAGTGCCTGATTTGTTTTTCACAAAAGCAGGAATTGACGCGATAAAAAATTTCACTCATGGTGTATCCAGAACAATTAGAAGAAATGACTTTTAATGACATTAAAAGTGCTATTATGTCCCATTTAAGACCACAGAAACGACTAATAATTGCCGAAAGAGTTAGATTTTTAGCCTTGAAACAACAAAATAATGAAAACGTTGTATTATATGCACAAAGATTACGAGAGGCAACACATTTTTGTAATTTCGAAAAATTGGGTAGAGATGGACAAACCGCAGAAGATGATCTCATCCAAATGAGACTAATTGACAGGCTTCAATCTTCCGACCAGAGAGTCAAGGCTCTTGAAATGCTACAGAATGGAGAATCGCCTAAATTAGGAGCATGTGTGGACTTTATAAGACAGATTGAAGAAATATATTCATTTAATATGCACAACAATGTTGATGATATGGAACCCCTTTCAGTCAACTTTATTGACAAAAATAAAGAAAAACCATTTAAATGCAAATATTGTGGACTACAACACCTACCACGAAAATGTCCAGCATTTGGAAAAAAGTGTAATAAATGTGGGAAATTAAATCATTTTAAAAATGTATGTAAATCTAATATGGATTATGCAAGAAAAGTAGATGAAGTAGAGACTGATGATGCAGGTGTATATTCTGTTAACATAAATGACTCAAATTCAGAAACTAATGTAAAAATAAATGGTTTCAACATTAAAATGCAAGTTGACACTGGAAGTCAGGTCACAATTATACCTAAAAACTTTTGGGAGTTAATGTCAAAACCTAAATTATAAAAATGTTACCTTCGTCTCAAACAATTTGATAGCACAGTTATTAAAGTTTTAGGGGAGTTTGAGGCATTACTGGAAACTAAATCTAAAATAAATATTGTATGAATTATTGTTGCAGATTGTACAAAAAATCAAGGTTTGATTGGCATGGACATATTAAAAATTAATGCAACAAACTTAGTTAACAGTGTAGAACCTTTTGTTAGTGGACACTTAGTAAACTATAAAGCAAACATAATAATAAAAAATGGAATGCAACCAAGTTATTTTGAATCTCGACCCCTTCCAATTCATATAGAACCATTAGTAATAAATAAACTTAATGTAATGATACAACAAGGATTGCTCAAAAAGGTTCCATCTGGTGGAAGCAAATGCGCTTCACCACTTGTTGTCAGAAAACAAGATGGAGATCTACGTATATGTGCCGATTACAAAACAGGAGTTAATCAAAAGATTTGTTCAGATTCATATCCTATTCCAAATATTGAGAATGTATTTCATAAGATGGCAGGTATGAAGTACTTCGCCAAAATTGATCTCAAGGCGGCATATCACCAAATTGAGATGGACAAAGATGCACAGGAAATAACAACAATTAACACACCTATTGGATTGTTAAGATGGACATGCTTGCCTTTTGGAATAAAAACTGCGAGTGCTATATTTCAAAGAGCAATAGAATCTATTGTTGGGAACATTATTCCGAATATGATTATATTTCAAGATGATATATGCGTTGGTGGTAAAAATGCTGAAGAACTAAAATGTAATTTGATGAAAATTTTAAATAAATTGGAAGAATCAGGGATGATCATGAATAAAAGAAAATCAGTAATGGGAACAAAAAGCCTCTCATTTCTAGGATATGAGCTATCAGAGAATGGAGTCACTCCAGATCATAATTTAGTTAACAAAATACTCCAAATCAGTCCTCCCAATGATAAAAAAGAACTTGATTCATTTATAGGATTAGTTAACTTTTATGGTCGACATATTGAAAGATATGCTGAAAAGATTTTACCATTAAATAATTTGAGGAGGAAAGGAGTTGCCTTTGAGTGGAAAAAAAGAACATCAAAGTGCATTTGAATTGCTAAAAAAGAACCTTTCTGAAGATCCAGTGGTACAAATTTACCACATCAATAAAGATCTAGAATTAACAACTGATGCTAGTGAAAAAGCAATATCCGGTATATTATCACAAGATGTTCACCCTGTTCTTTTTCTTTCACGATCTTTGTCTGATGCAGAAACAAGATATTCTAACAAAGAGAGAGAAGCGCTGGCTATAGTGTGGTCTAATCACAGAGCTAGGCATTTTCTGATTGGTAAAAGATTTAAGCTTATATCAGACCACAGACCATTGGAGTTCATATTTGATTCTAACAAAGAACTACCTAAAGTGGCTTCTGCCAGAATTTTAAGGTGGGCCCTGCAAATGGTGGCCTTTGACTATGATATTAGCTATAAAAAGGGAGAAAGTATTCTTCATGCAGATGCATTATCACGATTGTCTTTTCTATCACAAGATGAAGAGAATATTCAAGAGACTTTTATACACTTAGTTGAATCAGAAATCGTGAATCTTGATCAGATTATAATGGTGTTCCTGAAGTTTTGGTGTCAGATAATGCTGCAGAATTTCATGATACTGCTCTATGCCAATGGCTGAAAAAAATAGGATGTCTACCATATAAAACGCCCCCTTATCACCCACAATCTAATGGGTTAGCTGAAAGAGTGGTAGGGACAGTCAAGATGGGTCTGAAAGCTTATTCAACAGACAAAGGTATATTAAGTGCTTATTTAAATAGAATGTTATTAAGTTATAGGACAATACCTCATGCAGGAAAATCAAGAAATTCGTCTGAGATGATAGGGAGGCAGTTAAGATCTCCTCTTACTATGAGTTTTGAGAGTGGGTCACCGTTATGGTATTGCCAGAAACCAGAGTCGAAGCCAGAGCCAGCAGCCTTCATTTCTCAAGCTGGCCAAAACATGGCAATCATTATGAGAAATAATTTTGGTACAATGGCCCATTGCGACCAATTGAATAGGCGACTAATCGAGACAAATGTGGATGGGGATGAGTGCAGTGTTAACGAGAAACTTTGTTCTGTTAACAAAGAGGAACCTGTTACATGTAAAGTGCTTATGCCAGATAAAAAACCTATCACAGAATATCGAAGAAGTACTCGATCAACCAGAGGGCAAAAGCCAATACGTTTCAAGGATGTTGTGCCGTAAAAACCGACTACAAGTTACGGACGTTCTGCAAACATCTATTTTATTACGTGGCGTTTTTATAGATATATTATTGTATGCATGTAAAAAAGGGAATATATAATATTTACTATAGATGTATATTAATATGAATAGGTAGTTTTGCTTTTATTCTACGATACACCAATATTGATATGAATAAAATTAGTGTATGGAGTAGATAAGGCTGCTAAAACCTGTAGGTTATACAGGGAAACCTGTTGCAGCAATTTTTCTACTACTACTACTACTACTACTACTACTACTACTACTACTACTACTACTACTACTACGACTACTACTACTACTACTAATACTACTACTACTACTAATACTACTACTACTACTACTACTACAAAATATATATATATATATATATATATATACACAGAGTGAGATTGGTTGATAGATAGATACATATAGCTGCTGATAGATATGAATAAGATTTTCTTATTTTAGACATTGATGGTATTAGAATTCAAAATTACTTTGATTATTTATTTTTATTTCTCAGTTTCATTAGCAGTAAAACTAAATGGGTATATTTTATAATTAAATCAAGTTAGCTATGCCTTTTTTTTTTTTTTTTTTTTATTTGCATTCACTCCCAACAAGGCTGCAAGCAACCACTATTAAGTTGGGAGTTACTAGGAAAAAAAAAGAACAGAGTTATAGAGCAAGGAAACGGTTGACAGAAGACTTGAAAAGTTGAAGGTTGTATGAGTCAGGAAAACATGAAGATGGGAGAGAGTTCCAAAGGATTGAAGTGCGGGGAAAAAAACTAGATAAATAAAAGTTTTTAGAGCATGCAGGGACAGATACAGTAAACGAATGAGACTTAGCTGAATGACGAGTAAAATGAGAATGAATTTTAGTTGATGGAACTAGAGATGATAACTCCTTTGAGCAGTGACCATGATAGTATCTGTAGAAAAGAGAAAGAGATGCAACTTTACAACGATGGGAAAGAGGTTCAAGCTTAGCAGATAGTCCAGGTTCAACAACATTTACAATGCGTTTTTGGACCTTGTCAAGAAGAGAAAGTGAATCGTTAGAAGAACCAGCCCAAATATGACAACAGTATTCCATACAGGGACGAATAAGAGATTTGTAGAGGTAGAGAATGGAATCAGAAGTAAGGAAATGGCGAGCACGATAAAGAGAAGCAACCTTAGCAGAAGCTAATTTAGCAATCGATTGTATATATGGTTTCCATGAAAGGTCAGTAGTAAGCGATAATCCAAGAAGACGTAAAGAGGAGGACTCAGTAAGAGGATTGCCATTCATTAATATAGGAATGTTGACCATATTACGGTAGTTGTTTGCAGTAAGCAATTGGGTTTTTTTAGAGTTGAAATTCACAAGCCACTGTGAACCCCAATCTATTACTGAAGTGAGATCAGATTCAAGATCAGCTGCTTGTTCTAGGCGATTGAAAAGAGAAGACTTTTTGTCAAGACAGGAGTATAAAGTTGAGTCATCAGCAAAAAGAGCTACTTTAGATGAAAGGTTGTCAGGAAGATCGTTTATGTAGATAAGAAACAAAACAGGGCCCAGGATGGAACCTTGGGGAACCCCAGAAGTTACTGGAAATAAAGAAGAGTGTTGGCCTTCAAGGATGACTTTAATAAACCGGTTAGAAAGAAATGATTTGATAATCTCAAAAACTTTCCCAGAAACACCATATGAAGCAAGCTTATGGAGAAGACCAGCATGCCAAACTTTGTCGAAAGCTTTAGATATGTCGAGAGCAATAGCCCTAGCCTCACCACCTCCATCTAATGCACGATAAAATCTTTCAGTTACAGCAGTTAGCAAGTCGGCCGTAGAGCGAGAGGATCGAAAACCGTATTGATTGTCTGACAGCAGTTTATTTGACTCAAGATGAGATGTGAGGAATTTGTTGATCAAAGAATCAAAGACCTTGCTAATAACAGAAAGAAGACTGATCGGACGATAATTGGATAACAATTCATTTATCTAACAGCTTACTTTTTGACAATTAATATGAATTTTGATCTTCTTGTACCTGGAAGATTTTCAAAATTATCAAATCATTCTTAACGCTTTTAAAAAATTGTAAAAATCTAATGTTCTGAGATAAAACTAGATTTTCCGGCGATTTTTTTGCCGGAAAGAAAATAAATAGACCCTCTTTAATAAATACATTAACTTATATAGCCATAAGCACAGTGGAGTTTGCATACATTGATTGTGGGTTTGCGTTTAGGCAGATATTTTAATCTAAAGAAGCCTTTTTTATATATATATATTATTGGTAGATAACATTTATATTGCGATAACGGTAGATACATTTAAACAGTTTTTTTGTTTATGTTGTTTGGAATTGCCCTTGCTATAAGTACGTTATCATCATTAATGTGTCCCAAAAAACAATGTTTTGAAAAATATCTGCAGGCACCCCCTTAATGTGTTCTATATAATAAAATAACACTGGATTTAATTTTTTTTTTTTTTAATTGTCAAAAAAGTTTGTAAAAATGCACTTTTTTTAGTTAACAAATGTTATATTTTATGCAATAAAATTTAAATAATTTTAAAATAATCAAGTTTTCATGGAATTTCGCCTTATTTAAGACCCAACATTAAATACTTTAAAAAAAAATTTTTATTGATAAGTTTAGAGATAATAATAATTGTTCAAGGGTCTTAGGAAACCCCTAAAATTTTTTTTATAAGTAATTTTATAATTTAGTGTTACTATATAAAACACATTAAGGGGGCAGCAGATATTTTTCAAAAATGTTGTTTTTTGGGACACCCTCATTGTCATAAAGGTTTACAAAATTTTTTTATTTTTTAATACCATGTATGCCATAGCCACTTAGTGATTAAGGATGATGTTCTTTGTGCTAAGAACTAAAAAAAGTTCAGTTTATCCGCATTATAATTCCACCTAAAATCAGATTTAATGCTAGGGAATATTCATTTTTTGGTGTATTTAAAAGTATCCAATAAAGCTAATGTCATGGTTGTATTTTAATAAAAATGGTGCTAGGGAGCTGTCAAGAAACATAGTTGTTTATGTGGTCCTAAAAAATTTGATTTTTGTGAACTTTTAAGAATGTTCTTGCAATAAATACAAAAATTTAAAAAAAAGTGGTTACAATAAAATTTGATTTTAAACAATTTATTATCAGATCAACAAAAAAAAAGATCAAATCTCTAAATATTTTTTTTTAATTTGATAGGATTTATTTATAATATTCTGTTGGTGTTTAAACATCTAAATATATTTTTTTCTTTTTAGAGTTGAATAAAAGACCTGTAGAAGGCTTCTCTGCTGGTCTAGTTGATGATGAAAATCTTTTATTGTGGGAGGTAATGGTCATGGGGCCTCCAGATTCATTCTAGTAAGTCTATTTTATTATTTTCTTAGCAAACAAAGTTTATAAGTTCAGAAGTTTGAGCTAACAGATACTTACAGTAGGGCGGGTAAATTTTTTTTAAAGAAGCAGCATATTGTGTAAGGCTCCTACACATATATAAAGCTTGTATAGCAGTTTTGAGGTCTGTGCTAGCCTCCGTAGGGGTCACACAGAATCAGATTTTATAGCATTTTAGAGAAAAATGGAATTATGGTAAGCAATATTCATCTTTTTTTTTTTTCTCTTTTTTTTTAAACAACATTGCTTCCAACAAGGCTGCAAGCAACCACTATTAGAGTTAAAAGTTGCTGGAAGAGAAAAGATAAAGTTTGTAGAGCAAGATAACAATTGACAGACGCCTTTAAAGATTGCAAGTTATATGAATCAGGAAAGCTAGATGAATTAAGTGAATTTCAAAGAACTAATGTTCAAGTAAAAAAATTAGACAAATAAGAGTTTTTGGAGGGCTTAAGAACAGTCACAGAAAAAGGATAAGACTTAATTGAATGATGAGTAACACAAGAATGAATTTTAGTAGATTGCACAAGAGACACAAGCTCTTTAGAGCAGTACCCATTATAGTATTTGTAGAAAAGAGAAAGAAAAGCAACATTACAACAATGTGATAATGGTTGGAGGTTGGCTGCAGGTCCAAAAGGAGGCACCTTGTCTAAAAGAGAAATGGCATCATTATAAGATCCGTCCCAGATATGGCAACAGTATTCCATACAAGGCTAGATTTGAGATTTATAAAATCATTTGAAAAGACATTTAGTAATGGTGGTGAATTAACTTCCTCAATGTCCAATTTAACAATTCGCTGTAATCATTGGCTCCAAGATTTATTGTTACAGGAAGTTTAAAATGTCTATTGTGTTCATTAGTATTTCTGGACTTGAGTATCTTTTGTATGGCTGCAACTTCTTTTCTTTCATCATTTACTACTGCCAGTAACAGGCCTTTTTATGAGATTTTGATGTGTAGCAGAACAGCGCAACCTGAATTAATGTAATTTTATTAAAAAAAGACATTTACATCGTTAAAAGTTTAATTGCGTCAGTTGCGTATTTTAAAATACCTTATTGTAATTCAATTCAAAAACACATTAGAAATTATTGTAAGTCTTTTAAATAAAATATCTTTAAATTAATAATATTGTTATAAAAAAAGTTATAAATTAAATTTAAATGTTGATTAAAAAATAATTTCCTTATTTTAAAATCTTATACTTATTTACAGTTTAAATTTTAAACTTAATTTTTTTTATTTAAAACATTCTTTTTACGGTTATTTTTTTTAAATGAGTGGACACTTGTTTATGGTTGATTTTCTTTTAAAGTGTACTTCTTAGTACACACTTAAATTGGGTTTTCCCCCTTTTAAAAAACATTTGCGTTTACTGGCTTTTGATTAAATTAAAAATGGTAAATAAATGAAGATTACCGCTTTTCAGCTTTGTTTTTTTTTATTTCCATTTAAATATTTTATTTTTATGTACCGTGAAACCTAAATTTTTACTATTTCTTACTAAATCCAAAAAGAAAAATAGTATTTTCGGTTATAAGATGTTATTAGCAGAACTTGTTATTAACAATTATCAATATAATTTTAAAATTTACGTATCTAATATCTATTGGACAAGTATTAGTTTTGTTTTTAAAACAAAATAAAAATAAGTTGGGCTTTTAAAGAGTTTATTTATTAATTGCGTTATTTTTAATTGGTTTAAAATTTGGTTCATTTTATAAAAAAAACTCTACTGCATAGAACTTAACGGCAAAGGGAAAACCCAAACATAAGAGTTTGAAAGAACTTTTTTGTATTGACGTCATTTATTAACTACAAAAGCACATTCAGACCAATATTTGGAACTGGAACTTACCTGAAACTTAACTGAAATTAAAATGAAGTTATATGTAATGCAAACATTTTAAAGTAACTTGAATTAAATTTATTACATTATTTTAACATAAATTTTGGATATTTTATCAGTAAAAAAAATGGAAAACGGAGCGTTTTTGAAATTTTTAAAAGAGTTTTAATTAAATTTAATCAAATAAATTACTAAAACTATGAATAATAATAAAATTAATTTAAATTTAATAAAATAAATTAAATATATATATTTTTTAAAAACGGAAAATTTAAAAAAAGGATATCTATATGTTTTTTTATCTAATAAAAAAAAAATATTCCACAAATGTTTTTTTACAACAATTAATTACAGTTTAATGTTTTTCGCATAATCTGTTTTAAATGACTGTTTAAAATAAACTTATTTAAAAAAGTTTTTGCATATCGTAAATTGCGAAACGCGTACGTAAAATTGTGAATAGGTACGTAAAACTCAAATCGGGAAACGCTTCTTAACAAGGCCTGCAATAATATATTCTCAGCATCAGTAAAATATTTTTGTTTTAAAACTTGCTTTATTACCTCCTTGTAATTTACATCAATAACTAAATTTACCAGATACCATAAATATTGAGTTCCATCTATTGCCAAACAATGTGATTTAATCTGGAACTATCCTGGTGCATAGCATCACATAATAATTGTAACTAAGTCAACAAGTTCTTTTGTCGACATTACTATAGAAATATATAAATGTAGAACACAATTTGCTTTTGTGAGCCACCAAGCATGATGAATGTTTCCAGGAGAACTTTTAGATATTTTATTTGAAATCTCTCCTGACTGAATAAATAAATAGATACTGTAAAAGTATTTTTGATCTGAGCATAATTTACTAAGGATGTTATCAGAAAGTATATGAAAAACGTCTTTTATTTTTTCGAAAAAGGAAACTACTGCTAAATTAGTTTATTCTTTTGTTATTTTTTTACCAATATCTCTTTTAAATAATGCTGAGACAGAAGTTTTCCACCAATCAACTCAAACAGGTTTGAATGGAAGCTTCATTTAAATAGAGCTGACAAATGAGTCACCGGATTGCTCTATCAAGTTCTGTGTCTATTAGTTTTATCACTCCTCCAAACTTACCAGTGTTTACTACAGTTGCATCACATAAGATAGCATTTAAGGAACCACAACTGCCAGTTTCAAATATTAAATGGAGAATTTCATCAGCAATGCAGCGAGAAGTTTTATTATCAGGTATTAGATGATCTATATAGCTGCTGCTTGGTTCTCTAACTATTGTAATATATTCTTCTTTAACTATTCCTGTAGCTGTTATTATATTGTCTTTTCTTCCATCAAAACAAATACATTGTAATTTCTACATTTCCTCCCAATTATATTTTTTTATCCGGCACAAAGTCTTTCTTGTTCTACTTTTTTCCTATGAAGCATATTTGATTCATTTAGTATTCCCATGTCTTTTAGAGCAGCATTAACAATAGCAGTAGTTGCTCTGCAACTGACACAATAATGATCTGCCACGATAGCCAGTTCATTGTAAAAAATCCTATTTTGATTTACATTTGTTTAAGAAATTATCAGATTCATAAGTTTGTCATTTTTATCATTAGATTCATCTAATTCGATACTTTCCTCAGATTCGTACAAATTATCATCAGTAATGCGATCCATTTCTTTCTTAACATTTTTATGTGTATTTAACTGGTGTTGCCTTGTTGCAAATCTATTTTTTTTGTGTGTCAGGTTTTTTAAAGTAGATGTTGATCAGTAGTAGAAGTAGAAGTATGATCAAGTGGTTCAAGTTGATTTTTTCAGTGTTTTTGTCCAACCAATACATCCCATTTTTCATTGGCACTTTCAAAGTACATCTGCATTTCTCTCTTTCTAGTCCTGCATCATAACGATTGCACAAACATATATCAAACATTTTGTCAAAAGCTTTCAATTTGGCATAAAAATTATGATTTTTTTGTAAGTCTAGAAATTTTATCTAAATTGGATGTTTTTTCCATTAATCTATATATTTTTGAGAAAATTTCTTCTGTTTCGATTGTTGGAAAACTAAATTTACACCGTATATTTTTAATATCTCTTGTAACTAATCGATAACATTCACGAGCAGAATTTGACCCTTTGCTTTTAGCATTTTCATTTCTGCGTATATAAAAGCAATATTTTACAACATCTTTTTTGTAGGTATCATTGTTGTTGGAAATTTAGATCCATGCCCAAATGTTAAGTTGTCAGTATTACTGCGAGTATGAAATGCTGCCATGATGATTTGCTTTTTATTAATTACATACTACTTTTAATTACTAAGAAATAAAATTTATACATTTATACTATAAAATACATAACAAATATAGAGGCTAAAAAGAACTTAATAAAATATTATTAAAATTTACTGTAACTTGTACTAATTGTTCTAAATTAACATAAATTTTTTTATAGCAAAGTAATATTGTTGAAATTAATATAGGATGTTAAGTTCTATATTAAAATTATAAAAATAAAATAACATATAATTAAAAACTTAAAAATCAGTGTTACATGAATGTGATAAAATTGTTAAGAGATTTAAACGAAAAATTTTAAAAAATTTTATTTTATGCAAAAATATGGTGTATGGTGCAACCCTAGAGGTGTGTTTAAAATTTTTTTATATAGTTTATATAATTTATTATACCAATTCATAAACACCACATAGTGCTTCTTCTCAAAATTTGAAAAAAAGTATAGTTATGACCTGCCCTAACTTACAGGCCACTCAAAACAATTATTTTTTTTCAGTGCAATTAATCGAAGAATATGTTTGCTTACTTTATGAAACCTAACCTAATCCATAAAAAAATCTAAAATCTTTACTTTTTTCTAACAACATAATTTTCTATTTATCTTTACAAAGTAGCTTTTACTATAAAGAAACACTAAACTTTTGAAAAACAATAATAAAAATAATTAAAACAATAATAAATGCCTGAGTTTAGTTCTAGGCTTAAATTTTTTTAGATTCTCTAAGATCTATTTATTAGTCAAAGATTGTGTTTGAATTAGTCAGACACAATGTGTCAACCTCTGGGAGCATTACCGGTTTTTGCATACATTTAAAACAAGCGTGACATCCATTTAAAACATTCATTTAAAACATCGTGACTATCAATTAAAACAATCATGATTTTCAATTAAAACATTTAACACATGCACAACCTCAACATTCTTTATTATCTAAAAAAAAGGTTTTATAAATTTATTTATCTAATATTATATAAATTTATTTTTATTAATATTATATTAATTTATTTTAGTTTAATGATATTCATTTTAATTTCAAATGGATGCCATATTTGTTTTAAATGGATGCAAAACCCTTATGTGTGTATGCCTTTGTTAGAAAATACACTGAGAGGCTTGACTTTGAGAGATGTGTATTCTATAAAAAAGGTATAGGGGAATGGTGTCACAGCAAATATACGAGCAGCAAGATATCAAAGAAAAAGAACCACAGCCATTCTGTGTATGAAGAGAACGCCTTATCCGAAGCAGCCAAACGCACAATTACTGATTTAGAAAAAATAAATATTATATATGATCATCATGCATGGTGATGATCATCATGCATGTTTTAAATGAATGTTATGGTTGTTTTACCAATAAGATACGACCATGTAAAAAATGTGAACCTAAATGGCATGAAATAATTGAAGCTTAATAAATATGTTTACATGTGTGTATGCCTTACCAGGTTTTGCATCCATTTAAAACAAATATGGCATTCATTTAAAATTAAAATAAATTCCATTAAATTAAAATAAATTAATATAACATTAATAAAAAATAAATATAAATAAAATCTTCTTTTTTTTTTGAATAATATAGAACGTTGAGATTGCACATGCGTTAAATGTTTTAATTGAAAATCATGATTGTTTTAACTGATTGTCACAATGTTTTAAATGAAAGTCATGGTTGTTTTAAATGAATCTCATGGTTGTTTTAAATGATGTCATGCTTGTTTTAAATGGATACAAAAAGTGGTACATTGTGTCATATAATCTAATTTGTTAGAATAGAAATGGCAAGTGACTGGAATTAAGTCATTTTATATATAAAATCATATAATAAACTGCACATATTAACAAAGACACTTGAAAAACCACATACTCTAACTTTAATAAATTTTAATTTTAGAATATGCTGCTATTGCAAAATTTTTAGATTGTTTTCAGTTTTTTAATCTTTAGTTTATTTCAGTTTAAACCTTATAAATGAAAATCAATTAAAAAAAAAAGAGTGACAGGCTGTTTTGAATTTTTTTTTGTTTCGATTTGATTAAGTAAGATACTGACCAGTCTTTTACTTTCTTTTAGGTTAGTAGAGAAGCAAGAAAAAAAACACATGCAATAAAGTACACTCATTAACACTGTTTCAATATTATAGCCATTTTAATGTGTTAATCAAATGTTTATTAACAAACTCAGATAATTACAACAAACTCTTAACTCAAAGAATTGTCTCATCAAATATAGTATACATTTTCTATTTTTAACGTGATGTATTGCTTACTTTGTGAAAAATAAACTTTTTTTTTCAAATAAACTTAAAGCAGAATTAAATAACTGGATACGCAATATTTAAAGTAAAGATAAAAAAAATAAGTATGTAACTGTGTGAAAACATATTTCATTGAGAAAAAAAATCTCCTAATCTGAACTTTATCTCTTTAAATAAAATCTCCATATAATACAGATTAAATTATTATAAAATATTAATTTAAAAGTTTAAAGTTAAATTTGAAAAATAAAATTTTAATTTTAAAATTGAGTTTAATTAATTTTTTTAAATAAATTTAATAAATTTATTTAATAATTTTTTTTTTTTTTAATTTAATTTTGATTTTCTGAAACTCTGAAAATCAAAATTGATTATACCAATATAATCAAAAAAGCTAAAAGTAATATTGTTCCATTTTCTATACCATAAAGTCGCCTAAGTTGAGTTTTGAACATATCACATAAGTTCAGTCACTTGAGTTTTGAATATATCTTAGGCAAAAATAAATGTTTTAATTCTTTTTCTGAATTATACAGACAACTATATTGTAAAATTATATTGTAAAAATAAAATAATAAAAATAAAAACTTTCAAATGAGAACTTCTAGTTTGAACGAACTTTCAATACCATCTCATAAGTTTGGTCACTACCATCTCATAAGTTTAGTCACTACCATCTCATAAGTTTGGTCACTATATACATTCCAATCAAAACATTGCAATATTACAAGTTGAACTTCCCAATAACACATCTCAATATCACAAGTTCACATTGTTTAATTTAATTTTTAAAAAAGTTTTTTTTTTTAGTTGAAAACTTTGATAAAAAAAATTACTAAAAAGCAAAAGTTATTTTTAGCAAACAAATTTAAAGTTTCTCAAATATTTTTAAATTGGTGACTCAGTAATGTTAGTGCTAAATTTGATCATTTTATTCAACATTTTGCTTATTTTAGATTTCAATAGTATGCATAATTTCAAAACTTTTCTTTTGTATACAAATTATTTCAGCAGATTTCAAATAAACATCATTTTTTATGATTTTCATGCATGAAATTATAACAAATATATTGGAGAAAAAAAAGTTTTATAAAAATTGAAATACACATGCATTTTTGTTATTTATTCTTAAATGACCTAAGTTACATGGTGACCGAACTTAAATGACAAAAGTTACATGGTAATCGAACTTCGGCAATTTTACAGTTATTATGTAGAAGATTTACTTGTTGGCAACAAAATCTAATTACAACTTTAAAAGCTAGTTTAATATACACAATTTAATAAATAGATCTTACACTAAATATTAAGCAAATCAGACAATTAGCTGATTCGTTTGACAATTCAAAAGTTTGGCAATACATTTATTTCAATAAAGTTTTAAATGATCTTTTAAGTGATCTTTTATTTAGTTCCAATCCTAATTCAAAAAATCGGCAGTTTATTTATTTAATGAAAAAATAAATAAAAATACAAACTAAGTTTGTACTTTAAAATATCTGTATTGTTTTTTGACTTCACAATTTTAACTTGTAACAATTTTATTTGCTGAAAATAACAAAATAACCAAAAAAAGCAGTGAACACAATAATTCTCTATGAAAAACACTTCTGCACTCTATAGCACACATAGCTCAATAACATAAAACACAATAGCCAATTAAGCTCACATGTCATAAAATTTTAATATAAAATACTGCGCAATATGCAGCATGTATATCTTTTTTTTTTCTGTGTATATTAGAGTACAGTATATATTAGAATAACAGAAAATTCAATTACTGGAAATTGTAAAGTATTATTACTGGAATAACTTGAAAAAAACTTCTTTTAAAACTTGTTCCAACTTATAGGGATAAGTTGTAAACTACCGCTAGGGATAAGTTGTAAACTACCGCTAGGAATCGGTATGACAAAATATACATGCATTGAATAAAGTTATATTTGTTAGGTCTTGTTTTAAATATTATTTTCAATTATGTTGCAAAATTGACTTTAATTATAAACAAAGCAATTTCAGTTTTTATTACTTATTGCACAGTTGTAGATTATGTCTCAAGAGTTTTCTTATGTTTAAACTGATAAGTTGTTAAATAATAGGTGTAATCATATAATGTATTTACTTTTAGTGAAGGTGGATTCTTCAAAGCACATCTCATATTTCCCAAAGAATATCCCCAAAAGCCTCCTAAGATGAAATTTATTAGTGAATTCTGGCATCCTAACGGTATTGATTATTCACTGTTTTTTATATAATTTTTTATTTTTGTTTCACATGTTTTCATAACATTACAGATTGCATTGACACTGTGCAAGATATTTTTACATAAGGATACTTTTCAAGGGTTGAATTAAGGCATCGCGATTTGCGATATCTGTTAAATTATCTGGTCTTCAAAGTTTCAGTTTATGGAAAACCACAAAATTTACAGAATATTTGTTAGTGAAAATGTTATGAAAAACAAAACAATAAATTTATGACTACAAAAGTAATAACACTACAGTGTTGTTACTTTTATAACACTCTTTTGAGTTACATTTATAGTTTATTGTTTTATCAAACAACACATAATCAAGCTATTATAAATAAAAATGATTTAGTTAAGTAATTCCAAAATTTAATTAAAGTAGTAATGCATCTAGAAAAAATACAACGGATATTTAAACAATGTTAAAAACCTAAGCAACTTTTAGAAATACATATTTTCATAAACAGTTTAGCATTTCTAAACATCTTACTAACAGTCCGGAAAAAACGCGCGTTCACTTTAAAATCAACCAATGAAAACACTGGTAATTTACTTCTTAGGAGAAATCTATATTAAAAGGGGAGGGGGTGGGGAGGCTAAAAACTTAAATTTTGTTTTATTATTTAATCAATTAAATCATAATAAAAGTAAAGACAAAAAAATATATTTCTAAATATACTTCTTTATAACTAAAATTTATTAAATTGAACACCTCTGTTTTTAGTTTAATTAAATGTCAGTACTACTCTCAGTGGCAAAACTGCGGGGAGGGGGTTATAGCAGACAAAAAGTGTTTATTTATTTTTTATTCTTTTTTTTTTTTTGGATAGTCAATTTAAAAACCTTTTCTTTTTTTTGTGTGTTAATTTTTACATTTATAATAGTTAACTGAAGTTTAAAAATAAAAAATAATTTATGCTTTAAAATTAATTTGTATTAGCAATTTTAAATTAAATAAAATTCACAATTAAATTAAATAGTCAATGTTCAAATTAACTTCTAACCTTAGTAATTGGAAATAACTCTTGTGCATGGAATTTTTTATTGAATTAAATAAGGAGATCAGAGGAACATTAAAGTAATTTTAAAAGTTTAATTTAAGTTTTTATTAAACTATTCAGTTTTTAAAAAGATTTTATTTAAAGAAATGTTTCAAATTAAATAAGAAAAGGAACTTTATTATTAATTTAAAAAAATATATATTACTGGTACCGGAATAAAGTTATACCGGTACCAGCGCATGAATTCCGCAGATGTTCTAGTTAGTTGGTTCTAGATAGTTGGACTTTTTTTTATAATGGGCACTGCATTTAATCACAATTTATGCTAACTATCGACTTTATATTTTTAAAAACAGTGAACTCTGTTTTTATCACAAAATTCAATAGAAAAAAAAAGTTTAATTGTCCTTTAAATTACGATATAAAATTTAAACTAATTTCATATCTTATTTAAAACTAAAACTAATTTTATATCTTATTTAAATCCTGTGCAATATTTTTTTTATAAATCAAGTATAACCATCAAAAAAAAATTTTACACAAAAGATTTACCATAAAACCAAATGCCGACCCAAATTCCGAGGGTTGCTATTCTAATTTACTTTAACAAGTTTAAAATCATAGTTTTATAGAATTTTTGTTAAATTGTTGATATTTAATAGGTCTGATGAAAAAATCAAGTCTTGATGTACAAATACTATAGTGTTTTGGTTACTATAGTGTCTGGTTTTATCTACTATTCAATTCTTGCTTTTCCAAGATTTTTTGTTTTTGGGTGGATATGAGAAATTAATTCAAAATCAAAGTTAATTCCAATAACAATAGTCTTTACTTGGTAGATGTACAAATCCTCCAAAATGTAAAGATTGTAAACTTTGCATGGTCATAACTTTTAAACGCTGAACTGTCATTAGATGAAATTTAAAATCTTACAATGAAAAAAATAAATTTTGTTTAGAATAGTATAAAAGTATTTTGTTTAGAATAGTATAAAACTCAATATCTTATAACCCTCTTGTTTGAAGCTGTGTGTATAGGGAGGAGGGATGGGGGGGGGGGAGGTTGTTGAAGGTCACAAGTTTTAAGTTTGTTTTTCCCTGGGCTGTCACTGCAATGTCTGAAAAACATTCTCATTATAAGCATAAACATACTCAAGGTTGCTGTCTGAAAGTTACTTTACTCAAACACCAATAAAAACTGCCACAATTCCTGCTTGAACAACTTTTAATTTAGAAGTTTATTTGACCTCTTAAAATTGAAATAACAATGGGAAATCAATTTTTTGTTTATGCGACACAATGATCGCAAAAAGTGACCAACGGAGCCGTCCAGTTTCGTAGACCTGAGAGATGTGATAATAAAAACAGTTAGAAGATGGTGTCATTGAATAAAAAATAAAAATAATATGAAAATATAAAATGAGTGATAAGACTTTTGCGGTAAGGTATAAAACGAAGTAAATGCTCGGAGGGCGGGGAGAGAACAAACTAACACTCTAATCACTCTGTATGTAGATCATATGTAACAAAGAACAAATATTTGATATACTGATTTTGAAGACCGTTGATGTCTACAGGTGTGATGGTGTAGTGCATTAGTACGTACCGTTTGTCGTCTAGTATGGTCTCGTTATATTTTCGTTCACTTTCAAATCGGGTGAATAGAAAGCTAAACACACTCACTTCTTGCCCTTATGGGCTAGCACATCAGAGCCAGACGTGAGACCTACAGAATGGATTTCAATTGATCAAATGCACATATTAGTCACCGTAGGCCACAAGCCATCACTCTTAACCAAAAGAACTACTGCCCGGTGCTGGTGTGGAATGATATGCTATGAAGTGAGATTTCAGATCCGAGCACATAGTCAGCGAGCGCTGATCCGACGTGCATTGTGGAGCTTCCGATTGAACGTGTGCGTGAGTGTCAGCGTAGTCATTAGGTTATTGAGCGCCGTAACCACATCCAGCGGGATAGCCTAATGTCCGTTTTGTCGTTGTGACGTATATTGGAAAAAGTTGGGGTTCACCAGCCACAAAGAATAAATTTTTTGTTTATGCGACACAATGATCGCAAAAAGTGACTAACGGAGCCGTCCAGTTACGTAGACCTGGGAGATGTGAAAATAAAAACAGATTGAAAATGATGTCATTTAGGTAAAAAAACATAAATTAATGCAAAGACTATTTAGTTGGAAGAGTAAAAGTTAGCAACTCAGGAAAAGGGGAATAAAAACTCACACTCTAGTCATCTTTTAACAAATGATGAAATAATGATCTATGAGTAAACAAGTCAATAAAAATCCGCTGGTTTATAATGGTATTCATAACTAAAATAATCGCACCATACAAGTGTCTAATAAATGTGGTACTATATATGTTCTAAACTCTAGATTAAAAATTGATAACTGATAATCACCTGTGTAACATAAAAAATATATAAATGTCGTTAATGTAACAAATTCATAATAAAAAGCTCACAAAGCGCAAAAATATATGGGTTTAAGAGGTAAAAAAATGTTGGTGCCATAATAACCAATTAGAATTAAGTAGTGGATAAATGGTGATCCCCCTTCAGGAATGCACTGCGATCACCAATGACGTTTCGGAGAGCCCGAGACCTGCACTAACGCCACTCGTCAGGGGCGTGTCCTTGCAACAGATCTCACCGCCTGCACTCTACTTGTAACTGTACTTGCACTGTACTTGTGTCTACACTGTACTTTGACCTCTTAAAATTGAAACAACAATGGGAAATCAATTTTTTTTCCTTAAGTCTACGAGATATGACTAGAAGAAGTTTTTCATCAACATGAATAGTCAATGGCTTATTGCTATTGCTGTTATATGAAGCATTAGTGGATGGAGATGATAATATGATTGCTGCATGAGTTGCTCATTTAGTCATTTAAAATGGCTGATTTGCTAAGGTGGTCAAAAGACAACACTGAATTCTAATTCTTTTATCCTTAATGACCCTTTTGCAGATAGTGTAGCAACAAAAGCTGTTCATTGCTTGTTCAATTGTTTTTCAACAGCTTTTAATTTAGTAGCTAAATCCATGTGTCCGAGGTTATTTATCATGAACAATAGTGTTGCATTGACTGACATCGGTATTGCATCAGTTTGGCACAGTGCTTCTGCATTTTACTGGCTTAAAACATGCTACAACAGCTGAAAATGTATTGAACTCCTTATTAGCTCAATTTTGAACTTGATGCCAATCAACTTTTTGTAAATGCAATTCTTCAGTTTTATGAAATGTTTGATCATTGTGTGAAGCCACTCCAGCAGCTTTTAGAGTCAAGCATTAATGAAAGGGCTTTAAAAAACTTGTCTACTGTGCATTTTGAAATTGTTTGATCATTTTTAGTCGGAGAATGGTGTAAAAATTTTACTATGGTGCGGACCTTAGCCATTATCTGCAAGTTTTCAGTCAGTTCAATAGTATCACTCATTACAAATTGAAACCTGCTGGATAAGTCTTCTTAATTATTATTGGGTTTGTGTGATTGTCAGTTATCTTTGTTGTCATTGTCATTACTTTCACTGTTGTTTTTTTATTGCAATTTCTTTTCAACCTTTTTTTTTTTTTTGTGGCAAAAACTGATGGTTTTTGGTACAAAACATTTTGTACACCTTGATGCATGCCATGCTCAATGTAAAACTATTGATCACAATTACTTAAATGCCCCGCTTTTTGCATTACAGAAGCTCAATCAGCAGCAAACAATGGCATCGTATTTCAGTATAAAGATTGAGTTAGTTCACTAAATATCAAGACTTTTTGCATTTTTAGCAGGTAATAAACAGTTCTAGCTTATCTAAGGCTCCAAATATCATCTTCTATGTAAAATTTTATATTCAAATATCTGCAAATTTTTTTATCGATGTCCACTCGTCAAATGCCAAACTGAATGGCATCCTTTGCAATTGGAGATAAGAAACTTGGATATCACTGTCTCTAATTATGTTAGCATATTTGATTATTATATTTCAAATTATCCTCATCAATTTTAGAACAATCCTACAAGCATCTAGCAATGTTCTAGTTCAGCTGATGTGACAAATATGCTAAAGTGCTGTCAATCTAGAAAAATGGCAAAGTTTACTTGATTGATTAATTCCTTGAAAACTTATCATTTAGTTTTAGTACGCAATTATTTTTTAAATTTTTTATTTGTTACATTAGTAATAATGTAAACACATAAAAGTATTGTAAAATTAAAAACCGCAACAACCGAGTGTTTTAAATGACTTCGTATTCAAATTATTATTGTGTCTCTCATACTTTGAATGTATGAATGTCGATAAAATTTCAACTCAGTTTCTTAAATAGTCATCAACTTGTTTTAACTTATATTTTTTTGTTTATACCATGAGAACATATTCCAGGGTAACTTATTGAATCTTACTCCTAGCAGTGACCTAATACTTATATGCCTTGTAATAAAGGGTGATATCAATTTTTTATTGCTATTATTATTGTTATTTTATGTTAATATTTTACACAATTATTCAAAATAAAATAATATTTGAAATACTTAGTTGCAAAAGATGGTGATGTCTGTATTTCAATCTTGCACGAGCCAGGCGAAGATAAGTTTGGTTATGAGAGACCTGAGGAGCGTTGGTTACCTATTCATACTGTCGAAACAATTCTTTTATCTGTAATATCAATGATAAATGAACCTAACGATGAATCACCCGCAAACGTTGACGCAGCTGTGAGTTTTTTTAATTGACTTTTTTACCTTCAACTTTTCTTTTTTTTTTTTTTGAAAAGGTTTTCTATAAACTAACTTTATTGCTTTTATAGAAGGAATGGCGCGACCACTATGAAACGGCATTTAAAAAAAATGTAAGGAGGTGCGTTAGAAAAAGTCAAGAGTTTTTATGATTTTTTGAGTTAGTAATGTATGATAATTTATACCGTATGTACAAAAGTATATTGTAAATGAAAAAAAAAAATTGTGTATTTGCATTTTAGAATGTTTAATTATTCTTTGACTAGCTCAAGGGGGTAGTACAGTTATTGAAATTGTTCAAAAATTCATATTTATATCAATAAAATCATAATAGATTCCTAATTTTTTCTTGGATTGCAAAAAAAAAACTTTGGTTTCTACATCTAATCTTTGTTTAAAATGATTCAGTATCAATTTTTATTCATACGCAACGCTTTGATTTTGAATCCGTTGCTACGCATTTTTGGAATGAAATTATACCACAAATCGCAATAAAAACACCTTTATACTGACTATATAAAACCAAGGACGTATTAATAGATAGACTGTTATAGATCTGAGGCGCCGTAAGTAAACAAAAACCTATGCGAGCTATAATTTTTAGCGTCATTTTTCTGAATAATTTATAAAAGTAAACCGACGTTTTTCCGATAATTTCACTTTTTTAACTACTTTTTTTAAAAAGTGCAATAACCTAAAAAACTCTGGCTTTTTTAAAAAATTAATGCATTTTAATTAATCAGAAATAGCTCATCTGTTTTAAAATGTCAAATTTGATACGCGAGCGCTTTTTAATAAGAACTTATTATTAATAAAACTTAAACGTCAAAAATCATATATTTGTAAAAAAGTGATATTTAGTTTGCAAGAATGAATACTGCAAAGTGAAACGAATTTTCTAGATGTTGTAGGTAAAACTGTAGATCATATGTAGATCGAACTATAGATTACTTGTGGTCTCTATTCCCTACACTTAGTTTTCACTATTATTTTAAGTATTTAAATTTCTCATTTTTGTCGGAAATTTTGCCTCACTTACAATTTTGTTATAATATTTTTCTGTGATTAACTTTTTTTTTCCATGTAAAGATTTCGCTTGAGTTTATAGATCATATAATGAAAAGGTTTTATTTCTTTAAAAACTTTTTAGAGTTTTTAGGTGTAATGGAATGTTTAAACATTTCTAATGCTAGACGAGATTTTATTTTGACGTTCCTTATTTTGAAGATCGTTATTTTGACGTAAAATCAAGCAAAAATATTCTCAAGTTAAAAATAGTTCTCTATTGTTTTGCTATTGTTATTTGTAACAATAAATAGCGCGGATATCTTGTCTTTTAAACAATATGTTAAACGTCCATCTATTAATACGTCCTTGATAAAACAAAGTATTGTTATTCTATTATGAAGCTATTGCTTCTTGTTTATTGATTGGATTTGTGCGCGTTTATTGCGCACAAGATAGCTATTTGTTCTACTTTATGTTCTTGTCAAATATCAAAAAAATTTTACCAAATGTAAAATCAAAGTTTCATGTAAACGGTAATAAAAGGTTTACATTTTTAAAGAAACCATTGCTATACTTTCAGACTCAAGTTCAATTAAAAATATTCCAGACTCATCTTTCTTCAATAGATTGTCAAAAAACAAAGTTTTACAGGATTTTTTCAATATAAATGAAGGTTGTAACTTTATTGTAAGATATATTTCAGCTTAAAACATAGTTATGCTTCTTAAATGTCTAGAATGTGAAGATTTATTTCACCT
This sequence comes from Hydra vulgaris, assembly GCF_022113875.1. NCBI lineage: Eukaryota > Metazoa > Cnidaria > Hydrozoa > Anthoathecata > Hydridae > Hydra > Hydra vulgaris. Next base: position 26,316,223 of record NC_061165.1, read on the forward strand.
TAAAACATAGTTATGCTTCTTAAATGTCTAGAATGTGAAAATTTTGTAAAGTTACATTTTAATTCTTCTAAAAAAGTAAGCCTAGGTATTGCACTATAAATTTGTTGCAATGGTTGTTAATGAGAAACTGTTTATTTATCAACTGCTATTGCTAAAAATAATTCAAATGCAAAACAAAATGATCTGGTTCAACGTAAGTGTGTTTGGCATAAACCACTTGACATAAACCCTAATGTTGTTAGTGATCTGGGTAAAAGATTGCCATATTGTTTTGTTTGTGCACCAAAAGGTTCATGGTACAAATTCCAATTTAAGAAGTTGTCTGGAAAAATGACATACGTTTGAATTTTTTTTATTCTAGCTGTTGTGTACACTATCAAACCACTTATAGTCATTTCTTCTGATGACTTTCCTGAAAAATTTTTACATGGAGAAAATCGAAGTTCCAATGAATCGCTAAATCAAATTATACGAGAGGTCTAAACTGTATACATGCTAAAAGAACTGCTCTAAGTATTGAAGTAGGATCAGCTATTCTAAATTCTATGATAGAAAATAATTTTTAAACAACTTTTTTGGAATAACGTTTAATAATAATGGACAAAATTGTAGTTTATTTAAGAACTACAAACAAATCTCGGAAGCAGAAAAGCAATATAAACATAAAACAAAATCGAGAAAAAAAATGTTATTAAAAGTACAAAATAGTTTTTGTTTTCAAAATAAAACATTAGTTGGTGTAATGTAAAAAAACTGAAGACTTTGTCTCTTTTTTTTTTTTTTTTTTACTTGCATTTGTCTCAAAATCATGTTTCTTGGCTGGTGACGGAGATATTTTCAAAACTAATTATCAAATTGATTTGAAAATTGGCCATCTTATTTATTATACAGTATTGGACAAAACATTTGCAACCAACATAAAACAATGCTAAAAAGTGTTTCTAATTTTACATGTCTTAAAAGCGAAACGAACTATACTACCACAGCAAACAGTTCAGGAGTCTGGAGTTACAGCATGCCATGACATGCGTAATCAGTTGACAGATGACAGCACACAGGCAGAATTTCGTTGACAAGTGCCATTTTGCAGCGGACAAAACAAGTGCAACTTTTTTGGTTTGTTTCATTTTCTTAAGTCTGGTCCGTGTAAACGTCACGGAAGTTTTTTAATAATTAAAGGAAGTATCTAGAAGTTTACAAAAGTTTCCAGAAGCATGCAGAAGCTTCCAAAAGTTTCCAGAAAAAGCATCTGGAAGCATCCAGAAGTATCCAGAAACATTCAGAAGCATCCAGACGTATCCAGAAGGTTTCAGAAGCATCGAAAAAAAGCATCTAGGATCTTCCAGATAACAAAGCAGATAACAAAGCTGGAAGACCGCGTTCCACCACTTCTAGAGAGGATTCTATGATTGTCAGATCCGTCATGAAGGATCCCTGGATATCATCAGTCGAGATACAAAAGCAGTTAGAGCTGCCTGTATTGGACCGAACAATCAGACAACATGCTGTTGAAGCCGGATTGTTTTCTCGACGCCCCGCAAAGAAACCACTGATTTCACTAAAGAACCAGAAAAAAAGACTCCTGTTTGCTACATCTCATATTGAATGGAATGTGCAGAAACGGCGAACTGTCCTGTTCAGTGATGAATCGAAGTTCAACATCATTGGGAGCGTTGGCATTTGCCGTGTACGTCGACCGGCCGGAAAACGCCTCAATTTACGTTACTGCCATAAGACCGTGAAGCATGATGGAGGCAATGTTTGGGGGTTACCTCATGCTGAATGGAATATACCAATAAAATGGGTTTTTCAGCAAGAAAACAATCCGAAACACATTGCAAAAGTAGTCAAGCAGTGGATTCAAGACAACCACCTATCGGTGATGGATTGGCCGCCTCAATCTCCGGATCTCAACCCTATCGAAAACCTGTGGGGGAAATCGTCAACCGCAGAATTAATCGTGAAGGTGTTCGTAATAAAGACCAACTATTTGAACAAATCCAAAAGACCTAGACAGCGATAAAAATAAATAAAAAAAAAAAAAAAAATTAAAAAAAAATTAATATATTTTATCCTTACTCAACAAATATATACGCACTATGATATTTCATTTCTTTTTCTTTAAGATTTTTGAGTTTGTTTCTATTATCAAACTTTTCATAAATGAAGAAAGTTTATAAATGATAAATTACTATTTTTAATTTTTGATTTAATCAATTTAAACTTTCTTTTGAGGAAAGCTTATTTTACACGCATTCTCTGAAGAAAAACGTTCAACTTAAGCACGTATTTAATAGCATTTCTACAATTGCGTAAAAATAGTTGTTGGCTATTATTGTTTTAACGTTAAGTTATCGAGTTAGATCTACCAATTAAATGTTTAGTATTTTATCTCTCAAATTCAGAGGCGTCAGAAGAGAATGGTTAAACGCGGTTAAATGTCAAATGTTAAAAAAACAGTATACTGTAAAACATTATAGCATATCACAGTTCATAAAATATACATAAGTTATAAGATGCATAAATACGTGTTAACAAATCAATATATAAGTGTTTTTAAAAATGCCAAAGAATGTTTTTATTATTTAAATTTAATAAATATCGTTTAACTGTTCTTTTAAATAGTTCAATTGAAGTTATGTTTTTCATGTCTATATTCAGGATATAGTTCCACAAACGTGGTCATCGACTTGTAGTAGAACATGTAAATGTAAATTCTTTTATTGTAGTCCAAGTTTTTTTTAGCGTTTCCAAATGATTTCTGGAGTAGACCGGAATAGTAGTTTTTTTTAGATTTTTTATTTTTTCGAAATAATTTTTTTATCTTTTATATTTAGTTTTGTTTTCATAGTTTTTGTTTTTTAAAAATTTTTTGTATAGCTTTGTTTTTCTTTTTTTGATGATTTTAAAAGACCTTTAGTCATCCACGGGTTATTCACACTTTTGGATATTATAATTTTTTGAATTTTGGGAAAAACTTTATCATATTGCCTTGAAAAAACGCGGATGAAGAAATTGTATGCGCTACACGTGTCATTGCAATCATTCAATAATTCCCAATTGGTTTTATGCAAAAGCTGTCTAAAGATCGCAATCGAGTCTTTGTTTACATGCCTTATGTATACTGTTATGGGTTTTTTATTTATACAACATTTAGTATTAGTTGTTAAAAAAATAGGAAAATGATCACTAATATCCATTTTAAATATACTACTGTTGATTTTCGAGTTACTATAATTATTAGTGATAATATTATCTATGATAGATGATGTTTTTCGCGTCGGTTTGTTAATCAATGGGGTAAGCACTAAATTGAGAAAGAGTATTTATAAAATTTTTCACGAGATTATCAGTGTTTAAATTTATCAAGTTTAAATTAAAGTCACCGAGTAAGTAAAGATATTTTTTAGAGGTTTGAATTAATATTCGCCTTAAGTCATTTTCAGATTGATTGTAACTGCCATAGGGTTATTCCTTAGAAACTAACTATTATAAAGTGAATGAGGTTTCAAGTATTCTAAATAAATCACCTCAATACATGTCATTACTAAATATAAATATTAGAAGCATAAACAAAAACTTTGAAAACCTAAAGTTAATGGTAAATGATATAAATTTTTAATTCAGTATAATCTGTCTTACAGAAACTCGGTATCAGAGTGAAGATATAAGTAACTCTAATTTGCATTATAAGTCTGTTCACCAACCAAGAAAAAACGGTATTGGCGGAGGCGTTTGCATATTTATTGACAACTCGTTGACGTATAAAAAAATCGATAGCCTAAGTGTGAATAACTCGAATTACGAATCATTAGCTATAGAGATAATAAACTGAAAAGAAAAAAATTCGTTTATAACAGCTTTATATCGACCGTTGTCAAGAATGTTTATGTCAGGATCAATGTTCTTTGAGAAGTGACGTACGTTTTCACCAGTGTGTTAAAAAATTAAAATTAATTATTTCCGTCATTTATAAAGACAAGAAAATAAAAATGGAAAGTTAAATAAATAAAAAATACATTAATTTTACTTTGGAACATTGTTGAATATTTTGCCGCATTTTTTAAATGAATAATTTTGTCATACCTCATTGCAAGGTTTTCTCCCTTTAGATATCGTTCTTTAACTTCCGCAAACAACTTTTTTTTAATATCAACTGTCATTTTGGAAAAATCTTCGTTGACATATATATTTGATCCTTTTAATCTATTTGTTTCTTTCAATATTTTCATTTTATCATTTATAACTTTTTAAGGGGTTGTCCATTAATTCCGTCATTTTAATAGGGGGAGGGGGGTCTGAACTGACAATTTTTGACAAGGAGGAGGGGGGAGTTCAATTAAAGTTAATGTCAACAATTTTTTTTTGAGTTTTATTGTTTAAATAACGGAAAATTTGGCTGAATTTGTAGCGTAGCTTCTTTCTATAGGATGAGGGGGGGGGTAATTTTAAGGGGGAGGGGTCACTGAAAATTTGACAAGGGGAGGGGGGAGGTAAAAATTTCAAAAAGTTGTTGACGTAATTAATGAACAGCCCCTAACTTCATCACGATTGATCTTGTACGATTACCTTTTTTAATTGCACTACGATGTGCACGTTTAATGTCGATTCCTAACAAACCTAGATTTTTCTCAAGAAATATTTTTTAACTTTTTATTCCGTTTGTGTCCAAATTTCATTATCATCTTCCGGTAACCCATCAATTTTTAAGTTGTCTCTTTTTGTTCTATCTTCAATGTTTCTTTGTTGATTCTTCAAGAGTTGTAAACAAGTTAATTCCTTTTCAAAGCTGTTGTGGCAAGCCTCGACTTTTTGATCAATAAGGCTTTCTTGAAAATTTAAACTTAATTTAACATCTGCAACACCTTTCTCAAGTAATTTAATTTTACTTATGTTTTCATTTAGAATGTTTTCAATTTTGTCCAGTCTGTTGTTAATTATTTTCATAATATCTAAAACGGTTTTTTCTTGTTGTTTGAGTAAAGCTTCCCTTTGATTTTTGCATTTCTTTCTTGAATTCCATAAACATTTCTTTTAACATTATTTTAATTTCTGATAATGTTGCCATGATATGTAAAAATTGAGTTCAAACAAAGTATCTATACTTTTACAAAATACGAAAAAAATGTAAATTTACATTTATATTTTTTTCTTAAAAATATAACTTTAAAACTTCATAAGTTCAAAACCGTAAAAAAAAATAACTTTAAAACTTCGTAACTTTATAACCGCAGATTTAAATTTAGGGTTTTCGGATTACTAATTTATACCGTAAATTTGGCAACTGAGCAAAAATTTGAAATTTTTTGCTTAGTGTTTCTAAAAATTGGCTTTAAACTTCTATAATATTTATAAAAACTTGCCAAAAATTTTCTTTAGACTATCTAAAAACTGTTATCATTAGAATTTTTTTTTAACAATTTAAGAAATAGTCTTCGTGTGTGTCTAAATTATATCATAAGTTAATTGGGATTTTGGCTAACTTTGCGCAGCCTTAAAAAAGGATATGCCAAAACATCATCATCTCCATCCCCTGAATTGATAAAAACAAATATATTCAATTTAAGAACAAGGATTTAAATAATTGGAATTATTTTAAAACTAAAAATCTGAAACTGTAGTAGAATTAAAGTTTAATGGTTCTAAGATTTCTTTTTTTTTTTTGCTTAGTAAGATTGGTAAAACTATTTACAATGCAGTCAACATTTTTTGTTCTTTAACTGGATTGTCAAAATATGCAAGCTGATTATTACGAACGACAGTCTCTGCTTCCAAAATAGAAGTGTTACTTTGTAACGAACTGTGAGTTGCGTTATCTTCTTCAGTATCATTTTGTAATTGTTCTAGATAATTAGCAACTTTTCCAGCATCTATAGAAGCATCAACGTCTGAAAAATTAATTTCAAAAACACGATAGTGCAATACTAACCAAAGAACAACTGATTTCAGTTGTATTAACTAATATATCCTCAGCTATGTGTAGATAGTTTGGTAAATATACATCACTAGGAATAGCCTGAGGATTAAATAAATAAATTCCACACGAATTGTGAGAATCGTGTCCATCCAGAATCAATAATTGAGAACGTTGTGGACCAATGTTTTCTAAAAATGTCTTGGTAAACCATGTTGACAAGGGTGGTTTGTTGCTCTAAAAGAACGTCTTTTTGATGGAGCAGCGTGCAATTTAACTGATATATAAGCAGTTAAAGATTGTGGGCGATATTGAGTGATGGGCGAAATTATGTAAAGTTACCCTAAATTCGAAATATTTATTTTACTAAACGATTTTGTGATAATTTACGGAACGGAACTTAGACTTTAAATCCGTATATAGCTTCAAGCGGGAAAACGTTTATTAGATCATAAAACTATAATGTGCCAAATTTGAAAGTTGCAAGTCTTCCCGATTTTATCTTATTTTAATTTTTTTATATATGACTCATAATGAATCATAAACCAGAGTGAGTTATAATTAATGAATTTTTAAAACGAGTGTTAATGTAAAAGATTTTACCGCGTGTTTTCATATATAATGAAACGTAAACAATTTATTTTTATAATTTTTTATCAATGTTTGGGTCCTGTAAAAATGGATAGTTTTACCCAGTGGCGTAGGAAGGTCGCAATAATTGGGGGGTGGGGGTGGGGGCTGAAAACATATATAAGGAAAAAGTTCCTTAATTTTGTATGATACAGTAAAATAGATGAAAATGATCTATTTATTCAATTATTTATCACACGCAACGTGATTCTTTTTATCGTGATTAGTCATCTTTTGTCAGCACACATTCATTTAAAAAATAGTTAGTATCTTAAACAGTTTTATGGATATACTTTTCCATGGTGATGTTTAATTGTAATTGATTCATTGCAGACTAGAAAATGATAATTCCGTTGTTGCTATTATAAAAGTTTTTTTAAAACTGTTTAGGAAATGAGGGGGAAGGGGGGGGGGGGAGACAAAATGCAGTGTCTGAGCCAACTAAAACAAAGAAGGAAACCAAAAAATCCAATGTTTATGCTTTTTCAATTTTAAGGATGATTTGCCAAAAATTTCGCTGATTAGAGCCTGGGAATAACAAACCCTTAAAAGTAGGCATCACCCGCGCAAATGTGGGGGAATCGGTTTTTCTAAATATAAATTCTAATATCTTAAATTAAGTGGTAGGTTCTAATTTTTTTTTTGAACAAAATTATGTTCTTTAGAAATTATACCCAGTTTAAATTTACAAACCCTCGTTTTAAGGGGGCTCTAAACTTTAAATGGCTATAACTTTTGAACGCTAGATGATTTTTTGATCAAACTTTAAATATAGATACGCATTTAGATTTTATTAAAGGAAGTAAATTTTTTTTTTCGAAAAATCATTTTCCCTCTTATTTGGGTGGGTGATGCCTACTGTTTAGGGTATTTTTGTTCCCAGGCTCTAATCAACACAATTTTCGGCAAAACATTCTTAAATGACATAAGTATGATCATAAAAAGGTTTGGAGTTTAGAACTTACCTGAAAGTTATTTAACTCAAGCACCAAAAAATCCTGAATCCGCCCCTGAATTATCATGAATTTCTTAATGCTTGTATAAATTTAAGTTTTAAATTTTTCATTTGTAAACATCTAAGTTATTTTAGATTTTTCAATTACAAAAAAAAAATTAGAATTCTAGAAACAAAACTTTAAAAAATCATCGAGAAAAAGCTTCAGTACAATGCATGACATTTTTTGCATACTTCTGGTTTCCTCAGATCGTGCAATATCATTAATTATGAAAGAGTCAGCAGATGCTTGTCTTTTCAAGCTTTGAAATAGTTATTACGACTGTTTTCATAAACTTAAAAAATCGTGCGTTTGCAATACAATTTATCAAAGAAATTTCAAAATGTGATGGTTCCGATAATTTTGAATGACAGCAATTGTTTACATAAATATATACAATATAAATAAAATAATTATTATAAAAACGTACATAAATCTTTCTTTTTGATAAATGAAAAAATAAAAAAAACTATCTTTTAAACCAAAGGGGATTTAGAGTCTGGCGTAAACACTGTTCTGTGGTTTAATAATACGGATAAAAATAGTCGCCATACCTCTTGAATTTAAATGTCAAATAGAAACTAAATGTTTCAATAGAAGGAAAGTCCAAATGCATTTGTTAAACTTCTAATAATTTTTTTTTTTTCAAATACCGACATTTTTAACATGCCATTTTAAAATTTTTCAAAATCTAATATCAATTTAGGTTCAGGAGATCAAAACTTTACTGTCCACAAATTTTTAAGCAACTTCGATTACTTTATTACTTCTGGCAAGGTTTTTTAAGTTTTCGCCCACTGTTATTTAATTTAATTTTGTTTACGTTTGCTTATTTTTAATGATAATTTTTAATTTTCATTAAAAATAAGCAAATTGCATTAAAAATAAGCAAATTGTATGGACGTTAGAAACACTCAGATTGCTACTAGCAGAAATTTGAGTTGTAGTTACCATTGGATTACTAGACTTACAGATAGATGACTGATAGAAGCACTGCTCCATTCCTTTGTTTATGGGTAAATCATGGGTGGCATGTACTTCCCATACCTGTTTCGTCACAATTCCAGATATTTTTACACACACATTCATATATATGAATGTGATTTTTACATTGCATTGGCTACAAGAAAATCGTTAATAAAAACATTTTGAAACTTTTTTTTGTTCTGCATTTTTTTTTGCAGTTGTTAAAAATGCTTTCTGCTATCTCTAAAGTTATGTTTTAAAACCTCACTTTGGAATGAATGATTGCAATAAAGCAAAATAAATTGTAATGAAAATACGTTGAAAAACCCTAATAAAGACATAATTACAATAAGTCAATGTCAGTAATTATAAGCAAACGTTTAAGTTAATGATTTGTTTTTATTATGAATTTTAATCCTTTATGGTTTAACAGAAGTATATTAAATATATTTATGGTTTAAAAGAAGTTGCATATAAACATATTAATTTTATTATTTAGATATAGAAATATAAAAATAAGAAAAATTACAGACTTTGCATGTGTAGTGTCAGTTTAGGTATCATTGGGATTGGAGCATTAATAATTTATGGGCTAGGTAAGAAACATCTGAGAAGAGCAGAAGAAACTAAACGCAATGATAACTTTTTTGAAAAACAACCACTTCCATAAAAAAAAACTTGTTCATTTGAAGCATCTTTAAAAATTCCAAAATCTATTGAATCATACGTTGTTCTTGCCTGCACTTTTAATGCAGAACTTAATGCTTTTAATGCAGAACAATGTTTAAAGGTTTTTGTGTCACACTATTCATTTAGTTGTTTCACACTATTCACTTAGATCATGTACTGATTTGAGTGAGTTGTCTATAAATAGCGAAATTGTTTAATATTTTCATTGAGTATAACAAAATGTGGTTGTTTAATAAACTTTGGAGGGTATCTTTATTTTTAAAATGTAAAATGTCTTCTTTGATGATTCTATGAATTGTATACTTCAACAGAAACAGTTAGATACGAATTAGATTCGAATGATTCTTCATGTATCGTTGAAACTTATTTTTTTGATTAAAATTTTTGAAAGTTTCTGAACATTTAAAAACATGCTGAAAATTTAACCACAGAATTAAATGAAGCATTAAATAAATTGCAGTAAAAAGACTTGCTTCAACTCTCTATGAACGGACCTAGTACTAACTGGAAAATTTTAGTTTCTTCTTAACAAATAACGTTCTAGCTCCAAATTACCATTGCTACTTGATATCGGAAGCTGTGAATTACATGTGATTTGTGGTGCACTTGCTTCTGACGTTAAACCAATTCCATGGAACTAAAAAATAATCCTAAAGGCTACGTGGCCTTTTTTTATAATAAATTCTTTATGATTCAAGGAAATTCCCTGAAAGAAGGGATAGTTACAATACAATACAATAGTTACACACTCGGAATATTTCTAGATCTAACCAAAGCTTTTGATACTGTCAACCACAAGATTCTTATCAATAAACTATGTAATTACGGAGTAGCTCACTCTAACTTAAAGTGGCTGCAATGTTATTCAGAAAATCGTAAACAAGTAGTACCATTTGATTTAACATGCTTCCCATTTGAGTCAATAAGTTGTGGAGTTCCACAAAGATCAATACTTGAGCCTTTACTGTTTTTAATTTATTTTAATGTATATATTTAATATGTATATATATGTATATGTGTATGTGTATATATATACATATATCTTTCTTATAAATATTCTTCTTGTTTCTTTTTGTTTGTCTGTTTTAATTTTGTTTTTAAAAAAAATATGAGTAGATGAACTTAAATCTATAAAAATGTTCGGAATCTTTTTCAATTCAAAATATCTTTTGTATATTTAAATATATATTATGAAGTTTATTGGACGTGTGTACGTATACGTACGGATTTGTAAATTATTTTTTCAAACTTTTTTATTTTTTATTATTTTCAAACTTTTTAGTTTTGTCAAACATAAAAATTATTTTTAAAACTTTTTGATTTTTTTAAACTTTTTAATTTGTTTTTTCAAACTTTTTTTAATTTCACTCTTTTATATATTATTGGAAATTGTAAAGTTTTTTTTTTTTTATTTTCACGAAGGGACTTGATGATAAGACATTTTGTCTTCTACTTGCCCCAGTCAGCTTGCATTTGTATAAATTTATTTGAATGTAAGGTTAACATTGTAAAATGTGTCAAATGACGAAAAAAAATAAATAAAATAAAACAATAAAAAAAAAGGGACAAATTTTTCACGATTCATCTGATAAAAGGGATGTCTATGTAAAAGAAAACTGCTGTGAAGAGTTTCCATTGGTATTATAAAAAATATTTGAGGTTTTTAATGTGTATAGGCTCACAATCTACCACTTTCTATGTTATACTAGCTTTCTAACTAAGCTCCTTAGCTCTCTATAGTGAGCTAAGGAAATGGAAACAATGTGGTTTACAATGGAAAGTATACTTTCCATTGTAAACCACACCTGATACATAAAATTTATGCTATCATTTACATATTCAAATTTTATTTTTTACTTTCTGTCCAACACGCTGGTTAAATGAAGCAGTTGCTGATAAAGCAATTATTATTTCAATAAATATTGTTAAGATCCAAATATACTGAAAAGTCAAAGTAACCGCTATATACCAACTTATCAAGGTTGATGTGTCAAAAAAAGAACACCAATTGTCAGTTAATAAAATACACCTTGAAACAACAGTCAAATTTAATTTACACTCTGTAGATGTGATGACTACAAAACACAAAGGGGATGTGATGACTACAAAACACAAAGAAGATGTGATGAATGCAAAATACAAAGAAGATGTGATGACTTCAAAACACAAATATAGATGTGATGACTACAAAACACAAATATAAATGTGATGACTACAAAACACAAAGAAGATGTGATGACTACAAAACAAAAAGAAAATGTGATGACTACAAAACACATAACAGGTGTGATGACTACAAAACACAAAGTAAAAGTGATAACTACAAAACACAAATATAGATGTGATGACTACAAAATAAAAAGAAGATGTGATGACTACAAAACACAAATATAGATGTGATGACTACAAAACACAAAGAAGATTGCAAAAATGTTAAAATTGTTGAAAAACAATAAAGAAGTCCTTTGAAGTATTGTTAGCGCGAATGCATCATGTCTATCCTCAAATAATATGATTAATAACAAATAAGTTAAACTTTCTTGTTTTAGTCAGCGAGTTGTTAAACTATATAATTCCAAGTTGATATCCATCCAGACAGCTGAATCAGCTGATTCAAAGATCAATTTGTAGACTTTGCAAAACCTGTTGTAATAGTAAATAAGTATAAATTCAGCCAAATTAATTGCCTTCAAATACGCCTATACAAGTTTTTAATGCCTTATTTAAATGGAAACAAATATTTTGAATTATTAAGGAAAATCTGTATCCTAGTTTTCACTTTACCTCACTGTCAGTGTGTTGTTGAGCAAGGTTTTAGTGTCAACAAAGGGCTTTTCATTGAGAACATGCAACAAACCTCTTTGATTAGTTAGCGTTTATAAGCATGTAACTGCATCAAAACAGGATACTAAAATTTCACAAACGAATTTACAAAAAGTTGCAAGTTAGCTCATTCTTGATATGTGCGATATTTGGATGAAAATAAAAGGGAAAATATTTCTACTAAGAAAACAGAAAAAAGAAAGTTGATAATAATGGGAAAGAAAAGTTTTAAATTATGTATTGTTACCCTAAACGAAGAAATTAAAGAAAAAGAAAGGCAACAAGGTTTTATTGAACAACTGGATTGTATTGCAATGCTATAGTAAAGTTAGAGATATTTAAAAAAGAGTTAGTTTAATTAGGATTTATTCTTATTGTTTGTTTTGTATAATATTTAAAGTTGAAAGTATCAATATCAAATATGAATCAATATCAATATCATATTCATTGAAGTCATTTTGTATTTTGGAAGAAATTTTTATTTTTATTTCATTAAGTAGTTAGTATTGTCCAAAATTTTTGTTCATAGCTTTTAACTTTGTTACTTCAACCATTCAAACAAAAGATTCATATCAAGAATTTTTGCACAAAAAAAGTTGATATTTATATGTTGTTATTGTTACATGTTGTTATATGTTGTTATCGACTTCGACTAAATTGACTAAAAGTTGACTAGTCAAATGTTGAAATCAGTCGGAGTTGAAAAACTGAATAGTCGAGTAAATATCTTAAAATCCTTATATCTTTTCATTCGATTTAACTTTTAAATCTTTAGATTTTGCTTTTTTTATTTAGTAACGATAGTATGTACTATTATAACTAGTTTTTTGTTTACTCTCTTAAAGTTTTATCTAATTAATAGCATGTTAGCATTATTTATACCTAATTAAACTTTTGATTATGTGTTTCATTGATTTTTTTTTTAGCTTATTCGATGCTTGTGATTTTCATGAATAATTTCATTCAGAACCGCTCCAAACTGTCTCGGGGTTCTGTGACAAAATTAAGTTGTGAAGTTCCAAAATTTAAATATTATTATTCTATACAACCACATTGTAAATATAATGGTATTGAATGTTTGATATATAGCAAGAACTTAAGGCCTAAATCATTGTGGTCTGGGAATAGATTGTTCCGTTGTCGGTGCGGCCCTTCCTTCTTATTGTTTTGCTTCATTATTATTTAAACGATATGATGTTAAAAAATGATATGATATTAAAAAATAGAAAGCGAATATAAATTACTTTATTATTTTTATTACACTTTATTTCAAAAAAATAAATTATTCCCATACTTTAGTCAATTTCAAAAATGTATTAGCCGATTTTAATTAACTTTAGAAAATATATTAGTTGATTTAGTTGACAGTTGAATTATTTAAAAGTCGTAACAACACTAGTTATTTGTTACTAAGAAACCTGAAATGTTTAGAGTAATGTTATATTAGCGATTAAGGGTGTTCTGGATAAATGTAAGGAAAAAAGAAAATTTTCTTTGTAAGTAATTTAATAAATTAAAAAAAAAATAATTACAGACACTATTTAAATCTTAGAGGCTCTATTGAAATTACAATACTATAAACAAGTTTCACTCAAAATAATCACCATTAGCATCGATCACAGCTTTAATCCTGCTTCGGAACCTGAAAAAAACTGATGCTACAGACTTCCTGGGAAGGGTCTTAGAAACACTCTTAATTTTATCCTTTAAGTGAGCTTTTGTATTATTGGCACAACAATAGGTGTCTTTTTTAACTGTGCTCCATACAAAATAATTATGGGGTTGAAGTCTGGGAGTTTAGAGCCAAACATTTGGATTGGTGAAGTCGTGAAAGTTTTCAGACAATCATTTTTGACTTTTCCCAGAGGTGTGGCAATGAGCCGAATCATTCTTCCATACATACGGTCTACCATTGGCTATCCTTGTTATCCAGGGCTTGACGACATTCTTTAGCAACTCTACGCAGCCATCTAAATTCAATCTGAGGCGCTCTCTGAAAAAATATGGAGGCAATAGATTGCCCTCAGAATAATGCCTGAGACTTTGATAAAACAGTTTAGAGTCTGTATTACACAATGAATGTCCTTTAGACTGTACATACCATCTGTTATTCTGTGTGTTGTGTTATTAAACCTGGTAAAAAATTTTCTAGTCGGAAAAGAATCAGATTATTTGCGGTTAAGCAGGATGTTTCACTTTGTTCAGAAGTTTCTTCGCTTTTATCAAACAATTTTAACGGGTCTTTTCTGTAAACAACTGACCTTTGCGGCACTTGTATGAATAGTAGCGAAGGTTTTCATTGAATGCAAACTTCATAGTGGAGGATGAAACATTCATTTCACGTTACAAAACCCAAATTTTAATGCTAGGGCTCTTCAACACCTTTTCCTGCAGATCATTGAGGAATTCTGCTGTACGAACGCAATCAGATCGTCTGTTATGGATCTTTCTTCTTGCTACAGCCTCGTAGTCATCATTGCAAGTCTCTAGTTTATGCCTGGTTGTTTAGGGAGCATTAGGGTGCAGTCATAATATCCTTATTTTGATGGAAAACACGAACCATCGATGCCATGATGCAAGTTATTCTCTTCCATGATTCAGGTGGATTCCAGTCATCTACCCTCTATGACATCTTGTATATGAGTAAAGAAGGGTCCAAACTTTAAATGATGAATAGTGTGGCTTATATCTTCTAACTAGAAAAAGATAGTCAATTATAAATATGTCAAATTTATCCCGAACACCTTGTATACTCTCCTTTGTGTTCATAAAACTTTTATGTATTTGTTCATTTATCTAATAAAGATTACTTTTTTAAATTTATGAAAAAATTGTTGGAAAAAAATATTTTCTTGCAAAATATTTAAAGGTTTTAAAATATTAAATTTTTTTTTCCTGTAATGCTTAATGGCTTTTTTTGTAATTAGAGTTAAAACACTTCCCCATTGTCGCTTTTATCGTCGCTACTTGTTCTCTAAAAAAATAACGTGCCTATATCTTTAAATTTACAATCTCCAAACTTTTGTCGTTATAATGTAAACATCAGAGTTTTTCATATATGATTTTGGAACTTTCTAGCAATTAGTTTTGCGTTTGTATGTTTTTTAGTGACCAACAGCTAAGCGCATGGCAAGTACTGGGTATTTTACTCGAGTGATATATCATAAACGTTTATGTAGAGTCATGGAAAAGTCATAGAAAAGTTATGGAATTTCATTATCAAATTAAAGTGGCCAGCCTGTGTAGGAAAAAGAGTATGCGTTTTTATCAGTATTTTCTTAGCTAATGATCCGAAGCACAATAAATATGTCATGTATAACAATAAATATGATAATAAACAATGAAAGTTATAAAGCACGAAAAATGTTGCATTGTAAAACTCTCTGGTAATTTAAAATTAAAAGACATTAATAGTTTAATTAAAAACAAAGCTGTTTGCTGTAAACGTTCTTACTTAGAGGAAAATCTAATAATGTAACCTACTTGTTTACGCCATTAATAAAAATCTTAAAAACGTTTTAGATATATTTCGCAAAAGATTTATTCCAGTTAAATATAAACTTAAATTGGTAGAGATTGCGCGACATCTATTGATCAAATAACAATGAATTAAAGTATAAAAATATATGCCATTACTATATTTTTTATAAGATGAAAATATGTTAAACACTCTTCTCAGAAAAAAAAGTGAAACTCACGATATAAATATTTGACTGTTAAGTCAATTTTTTTCAAATTTATTTAGATGTTTCCAAAATACAATATTTACGCGTTAACGGAAATAACGTAAAAAAAGAAAAAACTTTTATAAATAAAACAATTTTAAATTTCTAGGATGACCTGGAAACCTACAAAATATTCCTTGGAATAATTTTTTTTTCTTTTTAACTTTTAGGAGTTTTTAATTTTTCCGTAAAAACTCCCTTTTTGAAAGATAAATTAAAGAATATAGAAAAGCGGGATAAGTTTTACTAAATTGACAAAATAACATCACCATTTATATTGTCAACACCTTTTAAGGATTAAATTAAAAAGACTTCTACTAATAGTTCTTTTTTGATAAATTTCTTCTAGTTATTCTTTTTTGTTTATCACTAGATAAATTATAAGTATTATTGAAGATTAAATATGCATCAAAGTTGAATTGAGAGGATTTTATTTTTGATGCTAAAGAAGAACCAACATTAAATTCATTAAGTTTTTAAGCAACTTTCTACTAAATGACCAACATTAAATTCATTAAGTTTTTCAGCAACTTTCTACTAAATGACCAACATTAAATTCATTAAGTTTTTTAGCAACTTTCAACTAAATGGCCAACATTAAATTCATTAAGTTTTTCAGCAACTTTCTACTAAATGACCATTTTAAATTGTATTGGTTCTTTCATATTCTTAAAAATTTTTTTTTATTAGTATCTTTGTTTGCACATCAATCCTTTGATCATCAAACTCTCTAATCTTCATGTTTTCCTGCCTCATACAATTTGTAGTTTTTTAAGCATTCGGTCAACCGTTTTCTTTCTCTCTAACAATATTCTTTGTTCTCCGTTAACTCCCAACTTAAATAGTGGTTGATTCCAACCTTTTTAGGAGTGAAATAGTTTATACAAAAACCTCAAATACTTAAGTAGGGTACGTTAGCCTAATTTTGATCAACATTAAAAAAGTTTAATTCATTTTCGTAAACATATTCATAGGAATTTTTTTCAACAGATAATGAATTTTGTTTTCTATCAGGGTTCAAACCTGAACATGTTCAAACTGTTACGGAAAAAAGTGCAAAGTATTTCGAAATTTTCATTTTAGTTATGTGAAAACACACAAAAGTAATACAAAGTACGCGTAAAAGTGTTTATTTGTTTATCATCATTAATTAGGAAAAAAATAAATAATATCACTGAGTACCCTTCATAGTTTGTTTTCAAAAAGTTTAAAGTTTTTATTTAAAGTTTCGTCATGTAAAGAACTTCTTATTTTAGCAGCAAAAAGTCCAAGACTAGAAAAAGCTCTCTCAGCTTCTACGGATATAGGATGATTTGTTTGAAGAGCTTTGAAAAGTAAATCTAATTTCTTGGACCAAACTTTGCTAGCTTCAAAATCAGCCATTTCCTTTTGAACAAGGTTTGTTCCAGTTTTCTGATAGTCAAGTTTCATTTCAGTGTCTGAATGTTCAATAAAAAGTTGTTGAGCTACAAATTCTATTCACTTTTGATGTTATCAGTTTTTACTATCAGTATTTACTTTCTTGTCATTATCAGAGTTATTGCCTGAAATAATCACTGAATAAAATTTGTTGCAAGATTAGTAATTGTCTTTTTTGTAATCTTGTTGCCAAATCGGTCATCTTTATTTAAGACATTCAGATTTGACAAGTTCTTCATGTGATGAATTAAATAAATGTTTCTGCTTTAAATTATTCTGTATTCAAATATCTGTTTAACAAGTTAACTTATAGGCGTACTAGCTTCATGAAATTTTTTTCTTCTAAATTCAATCACAACTTCAGAAAACAAAAGATCAGCATCTTCTTTTGAAAGAGTATTAAAGGCCAGTTTTAGTGGTTTTAAAGCAGCACGAAATTCATTTATGACATTTATGACAAGCTCATTTTTATTTAAAGAAAAATTGATATTCATACTAATTAGAGCTATTTTTACTTCTGTTTAGCTATTTTTACTTCTTTTTGCACCTCCAAAAAACTGTTCAAGCATATCAATAGTACTGCTCCATCTTGTCCTTGAATCACAAATCAAAGCTTTTTTTTTCCAATGTTTTCATTTATATTTGGTTGAAGTTCATCATCATTGCTCACTGGCGATCTACGAAATTTTTTAAACACTTTTCTTATTTTCACCACAGTTTCTTGAGATTCAAGATTTAATAATGGAATAAAATCTTCACCAACTGCATGAACAGTTTGATTATCATCACCAACTTCATTCCCATCTTCATCATCACTGTAACCTTGATCATGATCCTTTTAACCCCCTCATGTTTCCAGCACGATCCTTTCTTTTTAAACCCACTAGGTTAGATTGAGACAAGAGTAAACAGTCTAAAAATATATAAAAATAAGCGTGCTAAAGAAATTTACGACCATCAAAATAACTGTACAACGATGTATTTTATTATGTAGTACTTAAACCAAGCTAAACATTTGCACCTCTCAAATTTGCCTTGAAAGCCAAGTTAATGAAAACAGATATTGATATTTTTCTGTCTTCTATAAAGTGACTTTTTAATTGAATTTCACTGAAATTAAGTGCTGTAGACTCATAACAATTTAAAAATCCGTTATTGACTAAAGATTATCAAAACAAAAAGATAATTTAGCTAATACACCTTGAGAGTTATTTTTCATTTAAACTGGATAAAAGTATTAATCAAAGCTCTATTTTAATCTGAAACATAGTAATACTTTACTTAACAACATAAAATTATAAAAACTGGCGATATCATTAGCAACACAGATGAAATACACATAAACAAAAATGAAGACTAGAAAGCTTCAATGATGTTTAATTATAAGAAAGTGTACCTTTCCACTATCATTTTCACTTGGTCTTTTGTATCCAAACCAAAAGGTTTGCAAACAGTTCTAAAGATAAATCTGTTGTCATTATGTGCATTTTTTTACTTGCTTTTTTAACAAGGAAACTGACATAAAAGTTAAAGAGCCAACCTTTTGTATAAACAGTTTCATCATTCAACTAAATAAAAACAACAAAATTACTCAGGTCATTTAAAAATATTTAATTTAATAATAAATTTAAAAATTGCTGAATGCTTCTTCTTTTCTATCGTTCGTTTCACTGGCACTTGAACAAGTAAATACAGACAGAACTCGCTTAGAAGTTTTATTTTCGTCTGAAAATAAATATTTTAATTTAATATGTAATAAACAACGTTCTTTAAGCACAACATATTAAAAAATAAGTCCAAGAATAAACGGTAAAACAATTACCTGCAACTAACTTAATTGAGACATATCGATACCATCATACTGGCACTACACTATCCATTTTTTGCTAATACTCCAACAAACAAAAATACTCCAAAAAGTTTGTACCCCACATAAAAATGTGAGGGGACTAAGTTATTAAAATACTTTTACTTATTTTATTTTATACTACATTTGAATCCATCAACAGACCCAATAATTCTTGATATGTTTAAAGTTATTTTTTTAAGTTATTTCATATGGTCATAACCTTTGAGCATTAAAAAATGTGAATTTAAATTTAGTTTTGGATAATAAACTTAAAAACTTATTAACTCATTAAATTAACATTTGAGACAGGGGGGGGGTTCTATCTTTTTTTGATAGTTTTGTTCCTAAGTTTTAATTACCACAATTTTTTAGCTAATCATTCTTATTTGACATATGATTGAACATACTTATGCTTAGAGTTTTCATAATGTCAAGCACAGTATCTGAAATGTAAAATAACCCTGTGTCTGCTCTTGGTTAATATAAAAATATTTAAAAACTAAAAGGAATAAATAAAAATGTATACAAAATAATCAACATAAAAAAAATAAAAGATAATAATGCCTAATATATTAAAGTAATTTTTAAATGAACTCCAAGTCTTTAAGTATTAGATCTGCTATAACTCCTTCCTGGCTTATGTCAATATCTTCAGCTTCATCTTCATTGACTTTCCAATATCCTATTGTGTATGTAATAGATTTTTTTTTTGTTGCTACTTTTTGATCAACAATTCTACCAAAAAATAAATTTTTATATATTTTTTTTTTTTTTTTTTTTTTTTCTTGAATATTCAATATAGTTATACAATAAGATAGTTGAGATAAAAATCGTTATACAATAAAAGAAAATATATACAAAATTAGAAAGAACGCGTAGACTCGCAGAAGACCTTCAGGTCTTATCATCGAGAACCGCTCGTGAATATTAAGTACATTAAATTAACATGAAGTATAAAATCTAAACAATGTCGTATTAAAAATTAGCGAGAACGTAAATTTCGTAATAATATATAAATAAAATTGGAATAAAGAAATTGTTGATACTCTTATATATAAATACAAAAATATTTTAAAAAGTACTGTTTTCACAAACACATAAGTTATGGATCAGATATAATATTTATATATTACCTTATGTAATAAACTTCATATTCATTTTTAAAAGAATTTAAAAATATAAAAAAATGTCTTCAAAAGACAAAACAATTTCTTTTAGTTTTTTCTTGAATGAAAGATAATTCCATTCATGGGAAAAATCAAAATTTTTTAAAACTATTTTGTTCCATAGAAAAGCTCCTCGATATGAAATACATGACTTTCCAAAATTAGTTAAAGTTGTTGAACTTGATTATCATTTCTTAAGTTATATTTATTTTTATCTTTTAAGGTATATAGATTATGAAAAGAAACTAGAAATTCGTTGGTTTTACACTTGAACATAAAACAAAGTATATTAAAAATATTTAGCTGATAAATATTAAGAATTTTCATTTGAAATAATAATGGTTTGGCATGAGCAAATCGATCTTTATAATTGATAAGCCGAGCAACATGCTTCTGCTGACGATAAAGAGGTAGCAGTTTAGATTTATTGGTATTACCCCAAGCAATATTTGCATAATTTATATGGCAATGGATTAAAGAGAAATATAATTGTGTTAAACTGTGTTTATTTAAAGCATTTCTAGCCTTTTACATTACTCCTATATTTCGAGCAACTTTGTTGCACAATAAATCAATGTGATACTTCCAACTAAGGTTTTCATCAATATTTATTCCTAAAAAGTTAGTAGTTTGTTCTTTTTATTTGAACTTTGTCAATAAAAAGTAAGGGCATCACAGGAGGTAGTAGCTTTTTTTTTGAAGTTTGATGAAAAAGTATCCATTTAGTTTTTTCAACATTTAGTGACAGCTTATTCACTTTAAACCAGTCAGAAACTTTTGTTAATTCAATATTCATATTTTGGAATAATGTTGTTATGTTGTTATGAGCTAAAAAAAGATTTGTATCGTCGGCAAACATGACCGTCATTAAATTTGAGGCTTTAGGGAGATCATTAATGTAAATTAAAATAAGAAGAGGTCCTAGTATAGAACCTTGAGGGACCCCACATGTTATATCTAATAAATTGAAAGAGACAGTTGTATTACTGTAAACAAACTGTTTACGGTTGCTTTAATAACTTTTAAGAATCATTAAAACATTCCCTTTAGTTCCATATTACCATCATCTAGCTCCCATTTATGGCTTAAGAGCTGCCCTATCAAGTTTCCATTTTTCAAAATTACTCCTAAAATTTGTTTTTGTTTTTTATCAATATTAACAAAAGGAGGATTTGTGGTTTTGGCATTTTCAGCTATTGCTCTTTTAATATCCTTCTCTTGTTGCTTTCTTTCCAGACGTTCTTTTTTTAAATTAGCTTTGGCGCATCTTTTTCCTATTTCTTCATACAAAAAATTATTAAAATTTTTAGAGGCTTGACACGTTAAAGCTTCTCTGCGAATTACAAATTGAATAAGATCTTCTTGTTCTGGCAATGTTTTCTCATCAAGCCATGTTAATGCTTTGTTTACCCTGGCTTTTATTTTAGAATCCAGAAAACCAAAAGTAGCATTAGGAGCACGACGCAAAAAAAAATCAAGCATGCCCAAGATCCTTTCAGCCTCCATTGTATGAGTTGGAGCAGATAGTGTGGTTTTTATCATTTCTTTAGATGGATTTGAGAGATTGCCAGTCAAATACCTGGCCATCTGTCTTTTGAGAACTGTCTCTGTGTAGCTTATCAAAGCTGATAAAATCTTTACCAAAATATTTTTTTTTTTATTACACGAAGGGATTGGTGTACCTTATCTTTTTTGATATTTAATACTTGACTAAAAATATCCACATCTGTATAAAGAATTGATTCTGGATTACTTTTGAAGTAAGCTAATTTCCTTATTGCTTTCTGGAAAATGTCACCCTAATAAAAAAATAATTTTTGCACATTTTTAAACTACTTTATTTGTTTATTAGAAAACCTTAAAAACTTACAAACTCAAGATTACTCTTTCCTGTTGCATTTTTATAAACCAGACTCATCCATGGCCCAGTTATTATTTTTCCTATCAGGCCCAACCCTTGCAGTTGCACAAGCGTTATATCATTACTCATATCTTGAAGTAAGAGTTGGCAAATTTTATTTTTGGTGTTGCTAGAATAAGGAGAAAATGTTAATACATAGAATTCTATTAAAACAAATATTCATCTAAAAAAACTTACTTTTTAAGAAAGGTTTTTATAAATCTTTCGTATGTAACAACAATCCCTGCCATATGGAACAAAACATGAAATCTACTACCAACATATCTAAGGAATAGCCCTGGAGCAACATTGTTTTTTTTAAGATAGCTTTTGAATGCTGCAGGATCGCCTTTAAAACTATACCTGATTTTTAAAGAGCAAAAAAATTAAAATTTCAAATTTTCAAAACGTGAAAATAATAAAGAAATAATTGCTCACAAGAAAATAAAACTAAAAAAAAATTTAAATAATGAAAGATATACATATAAAAGATTACCTTAGCTTAGAAATATTTTTGAGGACTGTTACTGCAACCCCATCAGTTCCTTTAGCTGGTTTTATATTCAACTTATTATCTATTGTTTTAAGAGCTAATAATGCTTTTAAGGCAATAGTTTCCAATGGATGAACATTGAAGTACAGTTGCATTAATTGAATGTCCATCTTCTCCTGAAGCATGTTTTTCACACAACTATTAACAGGTGCTCTGTCTGACAGACAACTTTTGATTTTTTGAGTGAAAACATCTAAAACTTCTACTGCTGGCATATTTTTAAACTCTGCAAATGTATTGGCAAGTTCTTTTATTACACTGACAATATGAGTGGCACCGTCAAATCCTGTGCCTCCAGCAAGTTTAGCGGTTGATAAGGAATAACATCTCTGCGGAGGATAGGTACTGATAAGGAACTCATTTACATGTTTGTCTAAAACGGTGATTGCATCAAACACTACTGTTGCACATTCACAATGAAAAAGTGCCTCACCAGTCTGAACCAATGCTAAAACACCTGGCTCATATGCCATTCGATTTACTGTGGATGAGTGAGGTGTTTCTTGCAGTTCTGTGTTGTGTAACAGTTAAGAAATTTTTTCTAACAAAAATGAGACACTTTCCACAGGCACATTGTTAATAATAGCAGCATAAACACATTTTCTTATGGGTAGGTCATATGTTTTTAATTTTTTGGTTTCTATAAGTAACCTATTATCTTTTTTTTTTTCTAAAACAATACTAGTTAAATAATGATTTTGTTCTACAAGTTGTTTATTTTCTTGCTCTTTGATTTTTATCTGTTCCTGTAATTCTTTGATCGCAATTTTGTGTTTCTTTTCTAACTTTTTAACATTTTGTTGCAACTTCGTTCTACTAATTTTAAGAATTCTCAATTTATTAATGAAATCTAGAGAATGAAACTTATTCTGTTGAACTGTTTTTTGTTTTTTTTCTTCTGAATATTTCAATTTCCACAAATTTAGTGAAAAATACTGTCTTTTAAATTTTTTGTTTGTAAGCTTGTTACAGGTCATTGATTTTTTCAAAAAACGAACTCTCTGCTGCAATTTTCTGTTTTTTTCTTGTAAACTATGTATTTCATCTTTTTTTATTTTGCATGAACCACACTTTACTCTCTGCATTGTGTCTGAAGCAATATTTAAATCACTTGCAACGTTTAAGTGAATATTTGTATTAGAACTATTTCTTTTTCTTTCATATTTAAATGGTTGCTGCAAAAAATTAACAATAGCAGCCCATGACTGGGTAGGGTTTTTTTAAAGATTTTTATCTTTTTATGCAAGTATCTTATATTGTTGGAGAATATTTTAAAATCAGATGCATTTTGAGGTCCAATGTTCAGTTTTTTTAATTTCAGACAAGTTTTTGATAATTTGAAATTATTTTCAGAAAAATTTTTGTAAATGTCACCATTTAACAAAGGCTTCGATTGGCATTTATATGAATTAATTAAAACGCAAATATCTTTTGCAGTCTTGTGGTCCATCTAAAGTAAAGAAAAATAAAAAGCAACAATGAAAATAATTTAAAAAAATGGCGCTATAAACAACACATTGGCGGTAGCAACTGTATATATATATATATATATATATATATATATATATATATATATATATATATATATATATATATATATATATATATATATATATATATATATATATATATATATATATATATATATATACATATATATATATATATATATATATATATATATATATATATATATATATATATATATATATATATATATATATATATACATATATATATATATATATATATATATATATATATATATATATATATATATATATATATATATATATATATATATATATACTATAATATATATAAGCATATATATTATGTATATTTTACATAATATATTACTTTATTTAAAAAAAATTTTATAAAAGTATTTTGTAAACAAAAAACGGGCCAATCAGAACGTAACAAAGATATCGTAATTACGATACTGTGGGTTAAAACCCATCTTTGTTAAGTTCTATTGGCAATAATTTCTTTCAATTTTCTTAAGCAAATAATGATTTTCTTATTAACAACGAAAGTTGTTAATAAACAAATAATAATTTGTTTATTATAATTATAGTAAGCAAATTATGATTTGCTTATTTAGTTAAGTTGTTGAACTTAAATAACTTAAGTTGTTTCCCAGTTAGTGAATTTTTACCCTCCTCCTCCCGAAAAAAAAAAAACTTTTACTGGGTATTGTTTAATTTAACATTTTAATGAAAATTTTGTCATTTCTTTTTTTTTAAAGATCATCGATATAAAAGGATACTGGGATACGAACTTTTTTTTTTTTTTTTTGCCGTTTTATATATTTACGATATAGACATATTACATTTATAAAAATTGGCCGGAGCAAGAAGAAGACAATGACTGTCTTATCGCCGAGCCCCGTTTACAAATTGCCCGTGTTTATAAACAAATATAAATAAAATATACAAAAATACGTTAAAGAGTAAAAAACATAACTTTTGTCAAATAATAAAATGACATTTATATTAAAATTTAAAAGTAAAGAAAGTTTTGTATACTAATACAAATATATTTGATACATATAACAAAATATATTTAATGATAATGGGAGCGTTTGTTTCTATTTTAAAATTTCCTTTTAAAAAAAATACTTAAAGTCTATTGAATTAAAATCTAATTGAAGTAAGATTCTTTTAGAAACTGCTTTAAATTTTTCTAAAGAGTAGTGTTCTTTATTAAAGTTTTTAATAAAATTTTTCCATAAAAAAGGTCCTCGATGTTTAATTTGATAAGAACTTATTTTTAAATTTATTCTCGGAACAATAAAGTTATCCTCTGAAAACTTTGTTGGATACTTATGAGATATTTCGCTAAAATAAGATTGAAATGTAAGTGGAGATATTCCATGTTTCATTTTAAACATGAAAAGTAATGTTTGGTAAATGTTTAGTTTATAAATGTTTAAGGCCTTGAGACGATTTAATAGCGGTTCGCACTAAACAGTTCTGTTTGCCCCAAATACAATCCTACAAGCATGCTTTTGTTTACTATAAAGTTCTTTGAGTTTTCCGTAATTCGTACTTCCCCATGCAATGTTGCAGTAAAAAAGATAGCTGTGAATAATTGAAAAATAAATAAATAAATAAAAAGTACGGAAATATTATAAGAGATTTTACTTTCAATAGATTGGATGTGACACTTCCATGACACATTTTCATCAAGAATTACGCCTAAAAAATTAACAGTAGATTCCCTTTTTACATCTGTTTTATTGAATAAAAGATTTGGCAGTTTAAGTGGAATTTTATCAGCTTTATTTGGTTTGTGGAACAGGATGAATTTAGTTTTATCTATATTTAGTGAAAGGCGGTTACTTATAAACCATTCATTTACTTTAGATAATTCTTCATTAAAAATTTTAAAGAGAATTTTTATATCTCTCTGTGAATAAAAACTTAACATCTATATATTTTCTCCATCGGTCGTACGTCATTTTTGTCGACAGCAACGTTGTACCAATATACTTTTCATCAAGAATTACGCCTAAAAAATTAACAGTAGATTCCCTTTTTACATCTGTTTTATTGAATAAAAGATTTGGCAGTTTAAGTGGAATTTTATCAGCTTTATTTGGTTTGTGGAACAGGATGAATTTAGTTTTATCTATATTTAGTGAAAGGCGGTTACTTATAAACCATTCATTTACTTTAGATAATTCTTCATTAAAAATTTTAAAGAGAATTTTTATATCTCTCTGTGAATAAAAACTTAACATCTATATATTTTCTCCATCGGTCGTACGTCATTTTTGTCGACAGCAACGTTGTACCAATATACTGCTTCCGGTATTGATATCTTAGATTGCTCTGCTATTCCTTTTATTGTACGATGGTTTTTTTCCACAATTCCGTTCTCTTCAGGGTAATAAGCGGCTCGAAACGTGATATGCACTCCCCAACTTCCAAGGAAACTCCTCATTTCTTCAGTTTTAAACATTGCCTTGTTATCTGCTAATATTTTGGATGGCGCTCCTCGTTCACAAAAGATAAGACGGAGAATTCAAACTATAACAGCACTTTCGCATGAACTTGACAGTTGTTGCCACAAAGCGTATCTTGAAGGTCCGCAATCGATTAGACTCAGAAATTTCTCAGTTTCGTAATGCGTAATATCCATGGCCAATCTTTCCCAATTTTCTTTAACATTTAAGGTACCTTTCGATCACTGCACAGGTGCTGGACCTACTGACTGACACGGCTCGCAATTTTTTAATACCATTTGAACTTCGTTTTTAGTTGCATTTAGAAGTACTTCACGAACAAAGTTCAATGTTCTCCAAAATGTCCAGTTTTCTTGTGTATACTCAAGATTGATTCAGGCTCCGCAACTACTACTCTAATACAATTCTTTAAAAGCTCATTTCCAGTCAACTTATTTAACTATCTGCTGCAAACTCTCGTTAATGCACAAACTAAATTATATTCCAAACGGACAAGGTTTGATTTCAAATCGTATTCTTCAATTGGTTGTTGCGGTACGCTTATTCTTCTTCAAATCAATATTACACCAGTTGCTTTTGACTTCAACCTTAATTTTCCAGTAAGTACGTCAAAAATCTAGTGGAATACTGTTGCAGAGCCTGTAAAAACTGTCATTTTTTCCAGTTTTCACGTCAAAGCCATATTTATTCATCGTAACACCACGTCTAACTCTGCCATATTTATATGAACGTCCGACTTTTCTTTTCGCAGCCATATTGCATCTTTCACAATTGTATTACCATTTTTAACTATTGCACCCATAGCTAAAGAATTTGCATCAGCCCACACCTTTCCCTCATTGCCATCTACAGCCTAATCCCCACAAGTTGGCTTTCAATTTTCAACCTCATCATAAACTTCTTGAAGTACACATTTCACATTTTCATTATCCCAGCCCTTCGTTAAACTGACAGCTCTTCGTTTCAACAGACTACAAACAACTCGTAACCAACCACACACAGATATATGACCCACCAACTGTCTGAAGTTGTTAGCTTCTATCTAATTCAAAACAGTCCGGACTTCATTATCTTTGTTTCTTTGAATCACAGCCATTAAAGGAATTTGTCCTTTGGGTGGCCCCATTAAATTTTCGTTATACTCAAGTAACCATTTCCGTTTGATCCAATTCTGAAGTTCGTTTCGTATTACGTTTCAGCATGTTTTGGTACTGCGTACTGGCAACTTTGTTAAACAGTTGGTTCTGTCCAACTCCGTCTCTCCATTTCCATTTGACTCTTCATTCCATGCCATCAAAAACATGATCTTCCTTTTTATTTTCAATTTTGTTTACTTCATCTTTATTTAAAGTTTCATCGAAGTTTGGGTCTAGCTATTGCGGACTGCCAGTCCGCAATAGCTGGACCCAAACATCGATGTTCTAGATGAGGAAATGAAAACTCCTCCCGATAATTTAAGTAAACTCATACCAAGCATCATTTCAACTCCGAAATGTCGGAAATCTACCAAAATAACTTCGTCGCGTATTTTGATATCATCAACCTCGACATTCACAGTCACAAATTTAATACATTGATGAACTTTACCTTCAAAAGTTGAACTTTTAAATTTTTTAATAGTTAAACTTTTGTTCTGATTTTCGGACGGAAAATTGTTATTTAGAATCGTCTTTGAGGATCCCGTGTCCATAGCTATTGCTACCATGCCATTAACTTTTAAACGAATAATACATAACGCGCTGATTCCATTTTTGTTCAGAAGCAAGGTTGCGCAGATCCCATGCTCCTGCACTTGTTTCCCTGCATCTTCAAGCATCTTGAAGCCATATGTCCTTTGTCACCACATTTAAAACATCGAAAGATCTTCTTCTGAGACAAGTTTTTTTGCAAATGAACAGTTCTTCGCAATGTGGTGTAATCCTTGTAACATACTAAAGGATTTTTATAACTTGATGTTAAGACAAAGGGTTCAAAGCAGTAAAGGGTTAAAATGGTTCTAAGCAGCTCTTACTTTGGGTAACATAACATCAATCGGGTCTTTTGTTGCTTAAAATTGTGATGATAATGACTCGGGCAATCCCAAAATAAATGCCAAACGTACTGTCTCTTCAGATAATTTCGCAAGATAAGCTAATCGTTTCAAATCAGCCAAAAACACATCAACTCTCACTCCATCGTATAACTTCCGTTTGGTGAAAAGCTCATATGCACTGTAAACATCCAATAAGACCGCTACTAGTAGCACTTGCTTGACTTCCATTGTATCTTGTTTATCTTCAAAGGTTAAAGCGTCATAAACCGAATACGCAGTTTTTCTAAGAAGAGTTAGAAAAAGTAGCTCCAGCTTTTTGTTCTGCATTTCAGCTACTACTTTGGTTTTTTGCATCCACACCGCAGCATCTGAAGTTTCATCATATGTTTCAAACACATCGAATAATTTCATACTTGAATTCGTTGCCCGGTTAGCTTGTAGTTTTCTCTCAGAAATATAACATTAAGTCAAGATATTTTCTTTCCTTTACTCAATGAGAACTTGTCTCTTACAAAATTATTATTAGAATTTATGCAAAATCATATACCTCAAATATTACTATTACAACCCACATAAACATATTTACAATTTCACCTTAACCATATGAACACATTAGCAATTACGTACAAAACCGTAGAAACATATTGACAACAATTCGCAAGGTTAGAATTATCTTGTTCTATCTCCACTATCTGAAAAAATTGAGTTAATGATAGTGTTGTGTTCTTCAAAATAATGTCTTTCTACTGAATTGAAAACTAAGTTATAAGTAAAAAAGTTGCGGAAAAAACATAAGTTATAAAAAAAATGTTTATACGCCGTCTCCTAAAGTTTTCGTTTTTTAAATCGTTTTATCTCAAAACTAAAAAATGTGGAAATTGAACAAGTTAATTCTAACGTCGCGAATTATCAAATAAAAAAGCACTTAAATTACAAACTACTTGACGTCACGGAACACTGTAACATTTAATTTAATATGTAATTATATAAGCACCGACTTTTTTTTTTGTAAAGAGCACATTAATCACTCATATCAATGATAATAAGCGTGGTTGTAACACATTTGATGTTCAGTTTTAGAGTCGTGACCAATTTTGATCATTAAGCTAGCTCCATTAGTAACAGAAGATACAATGTCTAAATTTAAATCAAATGAATTAAGCTTATCACTGATCAATTTAATGGCTTTTGTTGGTGGCATTGTACCATGGATTCTTAACATTCCAAGCGATTAAAATCCTTCATTATGATGTAGATTTAAGTTCATAAATCTTTCGGTTTTATTAAAGTATACTTAAAAATGATGACAAGTTTACGTTTATCTGCAGCTTTCTTTTTCAAAGAACTAATTACTTGTTTCTTGACTAACCTGAAGTATTTGATGACAAGATCGCGAACGTTTTCAGAACTTTGAAGGATTTGGTTTCCCTGGACACAAAAGTGTGAAAGCTGATTCCATCATAAGCTGGTAGTCGACTTAAAATTTCAAATAGAGTTTTATGGTCATCCTTGAAAAAACTTTCAATTCGCGGTATTTTGGCAGCAGGAGTGTTTGCTGCAGCCTCGGGCGCAGAGTTATTGCATTTAAGAATTTTGTGTTTTGTTTTTAAATGCCTTGTAATAGTTGTTGTTAAGCCAAGTGTTTCGAAAATAATTTTATAGAGTTTACACTTTGAATTACCTTACAATTCAAAATAGCCCCATGCCCCAGATCTTCTAGTTTACATCTTTAAACGCATCCATATTTTTTACAAACTATTTTATGGGTATTACCATGGTATTTCTTTAACAATTAAAAATATGTAACGCACGTCACTATTTTAATTTTAAAACATAAAACGTTCTAAATCATTTGTTTACATATTCTATTTGTGACTTGAACTTTTGTGTGTGTGTGTGTGTGTATTTATTTATTTGCAAATAAGAAAATAATTTACAATTGCAATTTATAAAAACAAATATTTACATGACTGGGGCTAGAAGAAAACAAACTTAGTCTTATCACCAAGCCCCAACCTTAAAAGTGTTGCTTTTGAAAAAAAGTACTACACAACAAAAATTATTAGTAACGAAAACTGTCTAAAAAAATTCACAGTTTTAATTTTTTTTTTGGTTTAACTGTTAAAAATAATAATAAAGAACTTAATTTTGATATATATACATCTTCGATAAAAATATATACATCTTCGATAAAAAGTTCAAACTTGAACCTCTTCAAAAATAGCAAAATTTTGAACGTTCGAATATAAACATGTTCGAATTGGAAGCCCTAATACAGGGTTTGCAAAGTTATAAGTGCACGTTTGCAAAGTTATAAGTGCATTTATAAAATTAATTTTAACTCTTATATTTTAAATATCGAAAAGTACGAAAAACAATTACAGAAGAAATTAAAAGTACGATTATTTCAATGAGAAATTGTGAAAAATATTCAATCAAGGAAATATCCAACGTTTGTAATTTAACTCGAAATGCTGTTGGTCGTGTTATAAAAAATAGTGATAATAATATACCCTTCACGTCATCTACAGTAAAAAGAAAAGAAACATATAAAATCAAAAATTCTATAAATACAAACATTGAACAAACAATATTTAATTTCGTGGTCTGTAACAATGCCGTTGTTCAAAAAGAAATTCAAACGCAAATTTTAGAACAACATGGTAAAAACGTTTCAATCTCGTTTGTTTCCCGTAAATTAAAGAAATTAAATTTGACACGAAAAAGATTAGCAATCATTCCTCAAGAAAGAAACAACATGGAAAGAATAAATCAGAGATCAATTTTTGCGGCAGAAGTTGCTAGAATTGCTGATTTAAATTTGGTTTTTTTAGACGAAACCGGATTCAATAAACATACAGTGCGCTCATATGGCTATTCTCCAAAAGATACAAAAGCGTACTTGACAGTTCCTGCAAATAAAGGACAAAATGTTAGCCTCATGTGCTTAATTTCCAATTTAGGAGTTGAATGTTACCAATACAAAAGCGGCTCTTACAATACACAATCGTTTATTGATTTCATCAACAACAAACTAGTACCATTCTTTGCAGTAAATCCAAATAAAATTCTTATCCTAGATAATGCAAAATTTCATAAAGCAGCTGCAGTACTTCAATTACTAAGAGAAAAAAATATTACTCACAAGTTTTTAGTACCATACTCCCCTGAATTGAACCCAATCGAAGAGTTCTTTTCAATGTTAAAATCCAATTTTAAATTCACGAGAAATGCTAATAACGATATGACTGTTAAAGAAACTCTAGAATATATTTTATCACCTGATAATAATTATAGTCAACAGTGCAATGCCTTTTATATAAATACGAGAAGATGGTTGGAAAAGGCAATAAGAAGAAAAGAATTTATCTAATTAAAATATTTAAAATGATTTGTTGTATAATGTATACTATTTTTCAAAAATTATGAAAGTGTTTAATCTAGAAAAGTTATTGATATATAACAATATGCTAAATTAAGTAAAAATGTAAAGAATTTTCATTAACTAATCACTTTTTAGAAAAGAAACAAAAAAAAAAAACACTTATTGATTGCTATGCTGTAATTTATGCTGTAAATTAATTTAATATTTTGCGCAATATTATTAAAGCTAAAAAAATAATTTCCAAAAAAATGTATATGCACTTATAACTTTGCAACCGTGCACTTATAACTTTGCAAACATGCACTTACAACTTTGCAAAACCCTGTAATAATATGTAAAAAAAAAGAGAACTTTTATGTCATATTTATATCCTAAAATTTAATTTACAAATTGCTATAATTTGACCGGGTTTATACCCATTTCAACTAAATCGGTCACCGTTAAAATCAATTAGAAAACAATAAAAAATGAAAAGAATATCAATTTATATATGAAAATTAAAAAAAAATTAATACCCATTGCGCGAACTTTCTCATTTTTCAGCTTCGGTCAAAGATTCTCTATCAGCCAAAGACTCTATTTCAGTCAAAGATTAATTTTTAGATTGTGTTTTTTAGATTTGTCAATATTTTTATCAGAGGCTTTCATTTGTTGCATAAATGTTTTTATATTGCAGATGCTGAACCATTTTTAATTGAAATATGTGTTATTTTATAATATTTAACTGAAATAGTTGACATTGATATTTAGAGACAATTTTACGGGTGTGTTTGTTAAAAGTAAACACTTTTATTAGTACGGGTTCCAGTTTACTTTTATTAGTACTACCCCACGCAATGTTCGCATAGTTTATGTGACAATAAATGAGCGAATAATATAGTTTAAGTAATGTATGTTTATTTAAAAAACTCCTTGCTTTGTACAAAATTCCTATGCTTTTTGATATTTTACTACTTAAATTTTTTATGTGACTTTTCCATGACAAATTTCCATCAATATAAATACCAAGACAGTTTGTAACTGTTAATTTTTTTAGAAGTATATTATCAATAAAAAGCATTGGCATCTCATTTAGTATAAGATTTTTTTTGTGATTTGGATGGAAAAAAATCCATTTCGTTTTATCGATATTAAGAGACAGTTTATTTGCTTTAAAACAATCCGAAGCTCTTACTAGTTCATTATTGATATTTTGAAATAACAATGTAATATCATTATGAGATAAAAATAAGTTCGTGTCATCTGCAAACATTATTGTCATTAAATTTGAGGCTTTATGGAGATCGTTGATGTAAATAAGAAAAAGAAGAGGCCCTAATATTGATCCCTATATATATATATATATATATATATATATATATATATATATATATATATATATATATATATATATATATATATATATATATAATCTTTAAAAGTCATTTCTTGTTATACGATATATATATATATATATATATATATATATATATATATATATGTATATATATATATATATATATATATATATATATATATATATATATATATATATATATATATACAGGCCCGCCCAGAGCACTTGTGATGCCCAGGTCCAAATGTTTAATGGATGCCCAATTATACTTCTTAAAATGACAAATACTAAATAAATTAGTATAGTTATTTTTTGTTTACTTTCATAGAAATTCAAATTTAATTAGTTTTGGTTTTTAAAAGCAAACTATGTAAAATTAAGTCCTAATATTAAACACATCTTCCGGGCCTTCTTAGCGGCAAAAATAATTTCTTCCTAAGAAATGTTATTGGCTAAATCTGATTTAATTGAAAGGATCAATCAAGTAGCAATATCGCTTCTGATCCATTGTGGAACGAATATAACCTTTGATGATAGCTAACTTGCTGAAAGATCTTTCACCTTCAGATATTGAAACGGGTAATGTTTGATTCTAAGTGAAACACACGTTCGTGGAAATATTAAATGCAACCCCTTTACATAAACTTCATTTAGAAGTTCGACAGGCTTTTTGCTGGCTAGAATATTTCTTCTTACGGAAAAAAACCTTCATTAAAAAATTCGTTTTCTAAATAAGTCTTCTGGGTAACGTTTAGCCAGATTCTTAGCTTTTAAACCTAGTTGTTTGTCTATTTAAGATTTCTGTGAAGACCAAAATGAGAAAAACTTGTTACATTCCTCCTTCATTACTTTAAATCTTGATCTCATTTGACTAATGAGATTGTCGAGAGCAACATTGAAGACAATACACTCAAAGTTTTTTGATGATTCTTCGTGGTAGTAACCAGCAGTTTTATCAAGGAAGACCTTCTTTTTTTGCGTTCTCTTTGCAGAAAACATAATTTCATTAAATTTCAAGTTCTTTGCAACTTCTGTTGCCTATATCAGGTATAATAAATCCCAAGACAAACGGATTTAATCCAGATCTGTCAAAAGGCCATTTAGAATCTTTACTTCATCATCAAGAGTGAGTTAAGTAAAGACTCACGTTGTTAACTACATTTAAAGATTTATACCAAGAAATAATGAAAACAAAAAATTCAAAAGAATTCATCCATTAAGTTAGATAATACACTTCATTACTACTTTCACCTGGAAGGTTTAACTCTTTCGGACGATAAAATGATTTTAAGATCTTTCTTGGTTTTTTGCTAGTGGCTTCACTGCTTCAATTCTTGAGATACATTGTGTAACTGAAATTTTATGTAATTATTGGTCTGTCTCCTCCTGAAGAAGTTTTCAACTAACTGGGCTGCAGCTGAACAGATTTTGAGTATTTCAAAAATAGGATTTTGCAGAAGCCGATAATTCAATAGCGTGTACTGCACATAAGTTCAAACTGTGAGCAGAACAAGGAATGAAAAATACTTGTAGATTATTCTGTCTAATCAAAACTTGAACTCGATTGTAAATACCTGCTATATTAGCGCCAATGTCGTAGCCTTGCTTAGCAATAAGCTCAAAGAAGTTTCCATTCCCATTTTTGAACAATTTTTGATTGAATTCTAATTGCAAATAAAAAATTATCCATATTTATATCCAATCATAAATTTTAATTTTAACTTTTAAATTATAAATAAAATAATGCAATATATAAATTAAAATTTAAAAACAATATTCTTACTTTTAAAAGCTAAATTTATTGAAGCCAGAAAAATTGTGACATAAAGAATGCATTATAAAATTACTTTCCATCAATTTGTTTCATCTCCGATTTTGTTTCATGTCCAAAAGAACTTTTACATGCTGTTAAATAAGAAAATAATCTTTACTTTATTATGCAAACAAAAGGCCAATGAAAACGTGAGTGTTCAAATGGAAAATGAAAACTTTGTAAAGTAATAATTATCCTATTTTAAATGTGAACAAAGTTTTAACGGAAAACGAAATTTATACACAAAAATTGCTTAAGCTTTAAATATGTTATCAGCTGAATTTTTTATCATTAAAATAATTTTTTTTTTAGGTATATGTGATGCCCCATAGACTGTGATGCCCGGGGCAAACTACTTCAATTGCCCCTCCCTCTTGGCGGCCCTGTATATGTATATACTAGGTTGGTTGAAAAGTTCGCGGAGCGGCACCTATGTTGCAGTAGTAGAAACAAATTTATAACTGTATTAAACGTATTCATTCTTCGTATGAACGCATAAAAAATTTCAAGTCGATATGTCATTTCAGTCTTTGTTTACAAGCTATTGAAATTAGACGTGTCATAGTATTTTTTAAAATGGAAAATATTGAACATCGTGCTGTAATAAAATTCTTTGTGAAAAAAGGTTTAAAGCCCATGGAAATTCATAATGAAATGGTAAATGTGTTGGGTGATGATGCTCCTTCAAAAACAACAGTATGCAAATGGGCTGCGGAGTTTCAACGTGGGCGTTCAAGCCTTGAAGATGACCCTCGCTCTGGACGTCCAAAAAGTGCTACTACTGAAGAAACGATTAATGCTGTGCATGACATGGTTATGGATGATAGACGATTGACCAAACGTGAAATTGCTGAGGCTGTGGGCATCTCAGATGAACGGGTATTACACATCTTGCACGATGAATTACGTCTGAGAAAGCTGTTGGCAAGATGGGTGCCGCATTCGCTAACTCTGGATCAGAAACGCACTCGAGTAAAACTTTCTCAAGAACATTTGGCCCGTTTTCAAAAGAATAAAACAGATTTTGTGCGTCGATTCGTAACCATGGATGAGACTTGGGTTTACCACTATGATCCGAAGCTGCGACAACAAACTGCAGAGTGGACAGAACCCGGTTGTTCAGCTCCGAAGCAAGTGAAGGCGTCAAAATCGTCAAAGAAGGTTATGGCATCAGTTTTTTGGGATGCGAAAGGAATTTTATTAATAGATTACCTTCAAACCGGTAAAACGATAACAGGTGAATATTATAAAAATCTTTTGGACCAGTTGGATAAAAAAATTCGTGAGAAAAGATCTGTTTTGCTGCATAAAAAAATCATTTATCACCAGGACAACGCACCTGCTCATATCAGCGATGTTGCAAAGGCGAAATTGGTCGAATTAAAGTACGAACGCTTGGAACATCCACCCTATTCACCAGATCTGGCTCCGTCCGACTTCCACCTCTTTCCACATCTCAAAAAATTTCTGCGTGGAAAGCGTTTCTCATCACATGAAGAAGTCATTGCAGCCGTAAATGGGTATTTTGAAGGCCTTCCGGAATCGCACTTCAGAGATGGGATACATGAATTGGAGAATCGTTGGAAAAAGTGTATTGCTCTTAAGGGAGAATATACTGAAGAATAAAGTCATTTTTTGAATCATAAAATTGTTTTTTCATTTCCGCTCCGCGAACTTTTCAACCAACCTAGTATATATATATATATATATATATATATATATATATATATATATATATATATATATATATATATATATATATATATATATATATATATATAATGTGTAAATTGATTTTAATAAAAAGGCAGCATATAATTATTTTTAAATATATTTTGATGTAAAAATATAATAACGATATTTCGCTGACCTATTGTGGTCAGCGTCATCAGGTAATAATAAAACGTTACAAAATAACATAAAACAAACCGTTTAAAAAGAAGACATTAAAAAGCGTCAAATGTAAAAACCAGTTAAATAATATAATAATGACGTCAGTTAAATTTTTGTCAAAATGGGTCCCAAGTTCGTGCTTTAACCTTATCCCCGTCATCTCGATTTGCAACACCTTCCCCAATACCTATCTCATATCAAACTTTCCCGTTGTGCACATCACTGTTGATTCAACGTTGATTGAGTGTTTCCGAGCAGTGTTGATTCACCGTTGACTGAGTGCAGAGTTTTGTTAACATTTGCAACGGTGTTTTACAGTTGCTCAATCAACGATGAATCACTGATGCTTTGTAATTGTTAACTTTACGTTGATTGAATGCTTTTAAGAAGTGTTGATCAGCCGTTAACTGACTGCGGAGTTTCGTTAACATTTGCAACGGTGCATTAAGGATTTTTTACCGTCGATATTATTTAATTAGTACTATTTTGTTAAATATCTTTAGTATTAATTCCAATGAATAAGAACTAAATTTTATTTGTAATTTATCTTAAAAGAACACCCTAATAAAAATGCCTAATAGACCCTTGATGATTTTCAAAAATTAATTACACTATTAATTAACACTATTTCCTCCGTTTCTATTTATCTAGTAAATAATTAGTAACAGAAAAAATATTAAATTAACAAGCAAAATATTTTCTGCATTTTCAAATTTTTTTCAATCAAAACGATGTTATTTTATTGTTATTCTGTCATTTGACGTTTAAACAGTGTGCCATGCATACGTAGCCACTTTCCTATTGCGGTTGTTATATCGCTATCTTTCGCTGATTCGTCTTGTAATTTGATGGCATCTTAAAAAAAAAAGAGAATAGAAACAAACAATGATACATCGTATTAAATAACATAATACTAAACAAGGTGTCTGCCAATATTATAAGAAGGATTTCCATGACTTTTCCCTGTTTCTCTACCTGTTCTCCCTTTAAAGCTACAAAAGCTCAACTTATAATTATTTTAGAAAAATACTTTCAATTGCATATATATATATATATATATATATATATATATATATATATATATATATATATATATATATATATATATATATATATATATATATATATATATATATATATATATATATGTATATTATAACCTACATTCAAAGTATTATTATAACGCCATGAAAAAAATACAACTGACAGTTCATGAGAGTTTGCCACAGAGCCGAATTTCCTTGATTTCTACTTGATTTTTCAAAATTTCTCAACACAATTTCCCTAATTATTCCCTGATATTATTGCAGAAATCTGAATTCCCTGACTTTTCCCTGATCTGGCAGAAACCTTGCTTTAATGGGCCGGATTAATGAAAAATGTGCTCCATGTTTATTAGAAGCCCTACAGCATTAGTGGTGGATTACCCATTATGCAAACTAGACAGTTATTTAAGGCCCGTATAGCATATAGACCTTAAATATTAGCGTAAATAAAATTTTTAAAATAATTTTAATAGTGTTAATATTATTATACATTTATTTTTGTAAACAAAAAAAAATTATAGTTTCTTTTTTAATTTACTTACTGAAAGAAGGTCCTCTATTAACAATATTACATCTAACAATATAAAATTTATTCGTACATATTTTTTTGTAGTATGAATTAGGCTCTAAAAGAATAATTGTGCTAAGATCCTAAATGACTTAATCCGCCTTAACCCGACTTAAATCCATCACATTTGATGACAACTAATAGAGCACTTTTTAGAATTTAAGGGTCAAAATAACAAGGTAAAACTTGCAAATACTTAAAGATGTACTTACTAATTATAGCAGAAAATAATATTGGGCACTTTTCACAAAATGAGATTTTCTGAGAACTGCCTTTTATATTAAAGTGGCTAGAAGCCTCGTCACTCATCACTTTTTTCATAACATTGTATGTAATATCTATTGTAGATTTTCCACCCACATTACATAATGATTCTACCTGCAAAAAAAGAAAAAAGACTTAACTATAAAAATGATACAAAATGTAAGGAGAAAAAATTAATTTAAGTGGAAAACTAAAAACAATAATGTATAATTTCTCACTGCAGAATCCTTTCTTTTACTATCAGCTGAAAGAAAAACTTCCAGATCCAAGATTTCATCAAATTGCAGTTTTGATAGATGTAACGGTTTGACTAAAGTTTTTAAATCATTCTGCTTAAATGAGGCTTTAAAGTCATTGAAGTTTTTTTCTAGACGTGCTATTGCTGCTAACATTGTTCGTTTAAAAGCTTTGCAGAAATTAAGATAAATATAATTCCAACTATGTTAATTTACACAAGCTACAACATAATAAAATTACAAAAACAAAATTGCAAGATTTGAACAGAAAGAAATATTAATTCAACTTTTTCTTACTCTGATCAGAAATATAGTCTTTATCTGTTTCCCCAGCACTTTTACCATTTTCTTTATTAATTATTTTTTCACAAGTTAACTAAAAAAATAAGTTATCATTGAGTTTGCAGATAATCACAATAATAACCAACAAAAATATTTTTTAAAAGAATTCAATTACACAGGCAACTCAATATTATGAAATTCAACATTACTGACCCCTTCACTGGAACTAATTGTTGCTGAATTGTTGTATGAGTATACACAAGAAGAACCATTATCTATAATTTATCATTAATGCATTGTTAGTCCATCAGTATGAGAAAAAAACCAGAAAAAAACCAAACCTTTATGGAACTATTGTTACCGTCTAATTTTGGAAATGGTGTACTGGAAAAACTGACTTCATCGTCACTTGTTTTTATATAAGTCAATTTCTTTGTTTTCGATTTTCTTGCATTAGCTAATCTTTTTTCTATAAATGTTTAAATTGTTTTTACTTATTTTTTGTTGAATATTTTGATTAATTCAATAATACCAGGACTAGTTGTGGTTATCTTTACTAATACTAGTAACATTCAATAAAATCTGATTCAAACCAAAACATTTTCACACAAAAAAAAACACTCACCTGATTGCTTTTGATAGGCAAATGAATCTATTTGGTTGTATTTCCTTTTCCCCAATTGCGAATTGTGGTCAGATTCAGATTCTGAGCATGTTTTAATTGATTCACAATTTATGTAACTGTCTAAAAATGTACTAACATACATAAATAAAATTTATTTAAATCTAGTACTATTTTGATAAATAATGAATTGAATATATAAATATTATAAATACCTGCACTCCCAAAATGTTGAACTAAAACAAAAAACAACCAATTAATGCCAGGATTTTGGCAACGCTTTATGTACGGCTCTACATCTTTAGCATTGCAAGGCCAACGAATAAACTCTTGCCCTTCTTCTTCTTCAATCCAGTTTGTTGGCACCGTCCCATACTGAATTTTACTAGATCCATTTGCATGTGGTTCTATCCATTTTACTTTTGAAAACGCCATAATTAACTAAAAATTACCAAAATTGCAATATATTTACAAAAAAAACTTTATTTATGTAATAAATATTTAAAACCAATATTATGAAATTCAACATTACTGACCCCTTCACTGGAACTAATTGTTGCTGAATTGTTGTATGAGTATACACAAGAAGAACCATTATCTATAATTTATCATTAATGCATTGTTAGTCCATCAGTATGAGAAAAAAACCAGAAAAAAACCAAACCTTTATGGAACTATTGTTACCGTCTAATTTTGGAAATGGTGTACTGGAAAAACTGACTTCATCGTCACTTGTTTTTATATAAGTCAATTTCTTTGTTTTCGATTTTCTTGCATTAGCTAATCTTTTTTCTATAAATGTTTAAATTGTTTTTACTTATTTTTTGTTGAATATTTTGATTAATTCAATAATACCAGGACTAGTTGTGGTTATCTTTACTAATACTAGTAACATTCAATAAAATCTGATTCAAACCAAAACATTTTCACACAAAAAAAAACACTCACCTGATTGCTTTTGATAGGCAAATGAATCTATTTGGTTGTATTTCCTTTTCCCCAATTGCGAATTGTGGTCAGATTCAGATTCTGAGCATGTTTTAATTGATTCACAATTTATGTAACTGTCTAAAAATGTACTAACATACATAAATAAAATTTATTTAAATCTAGTACTATTTTGATAAATAATGAATTGAATATATAAATATTATAAATACCTGCACTCCCAAAATGTTGAACTAAAACAAAAAACAACCAATTAATGCCAGGATTTTGGCAACGCTTTATGTACGGCTCTACATCTTTAGCATTGCAAGGCCAACGAATAAACTCTTGCCCTTCTTCTTCTTCAATCCAGTTTGTTGGCACCGTCCCATACTGGATTTTACTAGATCCATTTGCATGTGGTTCTATCCATTTTACTTTTGAAAACGCCATAATTAACTAAAAATTACCAAAATTGCAATATATTTACAAAAAAAACTTTATTTATGTAATAAATATTTAAAACCAATATTATGAAATTCAACATTACTGACCCCTTCACTGGAACTAATTGTTGCTGAATTGTTGTATGAGTATACACAAGAAGAACCATTATCTATAATTTATCATTAATGCATTGTTAGTCCATCAGTATGAGAAAAAAACCAGAAAAAAACCAAACCTTTATGGAACTATTGTTACCGTCTAATTTTGGAAATGGTGTACTGGAAAAACTGACTTCATCGTCACTTGTTTTTATATAACTCAATTTCTTTGTTTTCGATTTTCTTGCATTAGCTAATCTTTTTTCTATAAATGTTTAAATTGTTTTTACTTATTTTTTGTTGAATATTTTGATTAATTCAATAATACCAGGACTAGTTGTGGTTATCTTTACTAATACTAGTAACATTCAATAAAATCTGATTCAAACCAAAACATTTTCACACAAAAAAAAACACTCACCTGATTGCTTTTGATAGGCAAATGAATCTATTTGGTTGTATTTCCTTTTCCCCAATTGCGAATTGTGGTCAGATTCAGATTCTGAGCATGTTTTAATTGATTCACAATTTATGTAACTGTCTAAAAATGTACTAACATACATAAATAAAATTTATTTAAATCTAGTACTATTTTGATAAATAATGAATTGAATATATAAATATTATAAATACCTGCACTCCCAAAATGTTGAACTAAAACAAAAAACAACCAATTAATGCCAGGATTTTGGCAACGCTTTATGTACGGCTCTACATCTTTAGCATTGCAAGGCCAACGAATAAACTCTTGCCCTTCTTCTTCTTCAATCCAGTTTGTTGGCACCGTCCCATACTGGATTTTACTAGATCCATTTGCATGTGGTTCTATCCATTTTACTTTTGAAAACGCCATAATTAACTAAAAATTACCAAAATTGCAATATATTTACAAAAAAAACTTTATTTATGTAATAAATATTTAAAACCAATTATCAACATACATTATATATAGATACACACACACAAACACACACAAAGAAATATATATTTATATATATTTATGTATATATATGTGTATATATATATATATATATATATATATATATAATATATATATATATATACACATATATATATATATACATATATTGCCTACGCCTAATATAAATATATATAAGAGTAATAATATGTGAATATTGATATTATTGGTTTTTTATATGTTTCTTATCATTTAAAAAGTTTATAAACTTCAAAAAAAATTAAGTAATTAAATCAATCAAACAGTTAAAGTCAATGAAAAAATTAAAATCAATCAAACAGTAAAAATGAATGAATCAATTAAATTAATGAAACAGTTAAAATATATTAAAAAATTAAAATCAATTAAATAGTTAAAATCAAATAAATAACTAAACAACGAAAATCAAACAATTAAACCATCGACTAGTCATTAACCTCAATAAAACCAATAAAATTAAAGCAAACATAAAAAAAAATTCATAGACAAATTTAAACAGGAAATTTTTATACACATTTATCTAGTGTCACAATGAACTAGAGTCATAAAAACAAAACCCCCTTTTGAAAATGGCATCATGATTGCTTTAGAAATAAGTTCTTCTTTTTTAAAAACAGATTCAGTATAATTATCAATCGTAGATATAAAAAATGTTGTATGTGGAAGACAAGTCTGGTTCATTAAAATAATTAGAGAAGTATTTTAATTTAATTAACCTTCCAAGGTACATATCTTCACTAAGCTTTTTGGTTATAATCGTGAACCCAGATTTTGCAATTAAACTTTTTTTCCCTGTACCAATTTTAGTTGTTTTTTCTTGAGTTGTTACATTTTCATTGAGTTGTAATTTTTCCTCTAATCTTTTGACAGCCTGAGATATAGCATATCTTCCTGAGTGCACTACTTTTTTTAAACATCCTAAGTAATTTTCAAATGGATAAGCAGATAGCTCGTTTAAAGTCTTATTATGATTTAAAACATCATCAGCTATATGTATTAGAGAATGGACATTATAAGATGAAAAAGTCTCTCCATAGAGTAAAATAGCCTCATTAGTAAACCAATAAAATAACTTTTTAGAAAATATAACATAACGTTTTTGTTTACTGAAAATATCAGAAAGAAGTATACGTGTAGCAATTGACAAAGCCAGAAACAAATTGTATTCTTTTCCAGAGATCTTACCTTTTAGTACAACTAATCCAGAATACAGAAGAAAGAAAGGAAACTCTACAGCCTTAAAATATAATAAGTCATCTAGTTTTCTTGCAGTACGTTGAAATTCTGAAGGGGTACTTTCTGCAATATGAAGCATCTCAGCTGATATTTGATCAATTATATTTTGTTTTAATCTATGGATTGATGATCTTCTCACCCAGTTGTGTAATAATCTTTTAACAACTCCTAAACATATCAGATGCATATAATCTAATACAAATCCACTTACCATAGGAAAGTTTAAAGAAAGTAAAGGAGAGAGTGGTTTGTGTTGATGTAAATCATAAACACCACATCTAAACTTAGCATCTGTTCTAATTGGTGCTGATGTACCCAATAGCCTTACACCTTGTGTATATATACCATGCTCTTCACATCTTTCACAAGAGTTGTATCCGCTATGACCTTGAATACAC
Organism: Hydra vulgaris; assembly: GCF_022113875.1. Lineage (NCBI taxonomy): Eukaryota > Metazoa > Cnidaria > Hydrozoa > Anthoathecata > Hydridae > Hydra > Hydra vulgaris. The sequence goes on from NC_061165.1 coordinate 26,360,367, forward strand.
TTTAAAAATGCTCTTGCTGGAGCGTCACATATAAAAGCGGTTAAACAGACAGGAAAATAAATATTATTATGTTCATACCCTTTACTTAACAAATGTTTCATTTCTTCAATAAACTCTTGAAGGTAGCAAGAAATATTGTTAGGCTTAATTTCCCCATACCACAGAGCAACCAAATATGGAGAACTTTGATTAATTTTGATTAAAATTGGCCAAAACAATTTGCATTGACTTGAGTATACCCTCACTCCATCTATATTAACTGTCAGCTCTAAAACCTTCTTTACACCTTTTGTGCAATTTAAATAATGTATTAAAGCACTAGCTACTGTTAAATATATGAAATCGCCACCAGCTTTTTTAATAACATTCACATCATGTAACGTTTTCTTTAATGTTCTATTATCTCTTGGTAAACCTGGTATAACACTATTTAAATGAATTAAAAGCTCATTTAAGGGTGCAGTTTTAATGTTATGCTTTAAGGACCACGTTCGAAGAAAAGATATGGTGGTTACATCTTGATTTTCTATTTCCATATTTTCATTCACATTTGTTTCACTGCTGATTAGTTTTTCACTATCTGAGGAATCAATACCAAAGGGAACGCTGTCATCTTCATTTGATAAAATATAATTACAGGAAAGATTATTTATGCTGTCAGAGTCAGAGGAATAACAATTTATCAAATTTTGCTCAGCACAGACACTATTTTCAACTGATTGTTGATGATTCGTTTCAATTGGAATTTCCTTAATGTTCTTGTCTACTGTAAAATCTACTGAAGTTGAAGCTACTGAAGTTGAAGCTAGTGAAGAAACTTTTTTTTCTTTATAATCTTCTTTTAACAAATCTTTAATCAATCTATTGTTTTTGCGCCAGTCTCTCATGTAATGCTTGAAATAACTACTTCGAGTGTTTTTTTTAAACATAATCAGTCGTAAATTTATCAAAATATAGAAATTAAATAAAGATTTGCTACAATTTTAATAATTTTATCATGAAATAAATATGGTAAATATAATATATATATATATATATATATATATATATATATATATATATATATATATATATATATATATATATATATATATATATATATATGTATATATATATATATATATATATATATATATATATATGTATATATATATATATATATATATATATATATATATATATATATATATATATATATATATACATAATTTAAAAATAGTTATATGCTGTCTTTATATATATATATATATATATATATATATATATATATATATATATACATAATTTAAAAATAGTTATATGCTGTCTTTTTATATATATATATATATATATATATATATATATATATATATATATATATATATATATATATATATATATATATATATATATATACATATTTAAAAATAGTTATATGCTGTCTTTTTATTAAAATCAAAATTGATTTTAATAAAAAGACAGCATATAACTATTTTTAAATATATTAACGATATTTCGCTGACCTACCCGTTGTGCACATCACTGTTGATTCAACGTTGATCCGATGAAGTTGATTGGTGATCAACGGTGATCAACGAATTAATAGCATTCAACCAACGGTGTTAAAATCGCCGTTTACGACCGTTATCAAAACACTGTTGCTTTGTCGTGATTTCAACGCTGACAAAACGTTACTAAGCACGCTTATGCTTGCAAGCATAAGCGTGCAAGCATAAGCTTGCAAGCATAAGCGTGTAATGCAAGCATAAGCTTGAATTAAGCTTGCAAGCATAAGCTTGCATTAAGCTTGCAAGCATAAGCGTGCTTAGTAACGTTTTGTCAGCGTTGAAATCACGACAAAGCAACAGTGTTTGGATAACGGTCGTAAACGGCGATTTTAACACCGTTGGTTGAATGCTATTAATTCGTTGATCACCGTTGATCACCAATCAACTTCATCGGATCAACGTTGAATCAACAGTGATGTGCACAACGGGTAGGTCAGCGAAATATCGTTAATATATTTAAAAATAGTTATATGCTGTCTTTTTATTAAAATCAATTTTGATTTTAATAAAAAGACAGCATATAACTATTTTTAAATATGTATGTATATATATATATATATATATATATATATATATATATATATATATATATATATATATATATATATACATATATATATATATATATATATATATATATATATATATATATATATATATATATATATATATATATATATAAAAAGACAGCATATAACTATTTTTAAATTATGTATATATATATATATATATATATATATATATACATATATATATATATATATATATATATATATATATATATATATATATATATATATATATATATATATATATATATATATATATATATATATATATATATATATATATATATATATATATATATATATATATATATATATATATATATATATATAGTATAATATTAAAACTAGTAAATAAAAAAATAAAAAAAAATTAAGAGCTTGCTAATGGAAAGAACAAGAGTTTTTAATATAAGGTATACCTTAATTTTGAATTTTATCTGCTTCCAAAAGTGTCCGCGATTTTAATTTCATTATTATATCCATTCATTTTAATTCGAAACGTGTGCGTGATTCAAGTTCTATTTTTATTTCCATTAATTTTAATTTCAAATATGTGAGTGATTGACGAAAGTTTTTTTAACGTCAATTTAATTAATATGGTATTTTTTTTTTTTTTAAAGTTATCAAAAAATAGAAGGTTTATTAAATTAAAAAATTTTCTTATCGTCCGTTTAATTAATTTTTTTTTATTTCAGATTTATTAAACACCCACTATACAAGTAAGGTAAATTAAGAGTTTCATACAAGATAAATATAAAAAATCTTTTTTTTGTTTCAACGTGATCATCTTGGAATATGCTTTTCAAGAATGTCCTTGAAGATAGTTCTCTGCTCTTTGAAGTTCCAGTACTCAACTGCACATTTTAGAGATTGAAGATCCGTTTCAGGAATTAAATTTTTGAGGCCGACAATTTTTATTTTTTTTTTACTTTCCATTATTGTCTCCAGATTTAGTTCATGATTATTGCACAACCCTTTGATACTATCTAAAAAATGTTGTGGGGCTGTTTTGTTTTTTAGCTGCGACCTAATAATATCATATGTCATTTTATTGTTCATCAAACGAATAAATAAGTTTAGCTTGTTTTGTTGTATAATAATTGATATATCTTCAATAAAAAATAAGGTATGAATATAATTTTTGTTATGTTTTGAAACATCGAGGAGTGACTTAAGTGCATTTCTTCCAACTATATCAAGCTTTTGCATTAACATTTTTTTATGTTCACACAGCTCAAGACCATACGTTAGTGTTGGAACAGCTAAATATTTATATAACTGGACAATGGAGTTTGGGTGAGCAAAACGGATTCCTGATTGAATTGAGGTTTGGATTACCGTCCGGAAATTAGATATTCGGTGATCAATATTTGATTTATTAAGTGAGGAAAAAGGGGAACTTTTTGTATTCCATGTAAAACCTAGATGACTAAATTTATCATGAAGTTTTATTTGTTGGTGGGTGAGAGTTATTGTGCAGTTTTTAATTTGCTTTTTTCCGGTGAACAGGAACTCGGTTTTGTCAGCATTCAATTTTATGCAGTTTTTGTTTGTGTACATATTACATATATTAATAAGCTTTTGTAGGCCAGAGAGGGTGGAGCTAAGAAGTATAATGTCATCAGCATATGCTACAACACCCGTATAGTTTCCATTGATTGATGTACCTACGACGCTTTCGTTTTGTAAGGTTTCTAGTAGGTTTTGAGTATAAATGTTATATAAATGAGGCGAGAGAATAGATCCCTGTCTCACTCCTTGCGTTAGATAGAAAGGATATGATTTGCAATCTCGATAAGAAACAGAAGCACTGCTTTCATAGTATAATGACGATATGGTATTAACAATATACAGAGGGAGTTTTTTATCATTGTACAGTCTCTCAAACAGAATGTCCCAATTACAGCTGTCAAACGCTTTTTCAGCATCTAGGGAACAGAGATAGACAGGTGAGTTGTTGTTGTTGTAGTGTTTAATTGTTTCACTAATAACAAATTCACCGTGTAGGGTTGAGCTATTTTTAGTGAAACCGAATTGAAGAGGATGAGTTTCTTTTATTTCTGGACAAATTAGTAGGATAAGATAATTAGTAGGATATTTCGTAAAGATTGGAATGATGCTCTGTGCCACTCTGAATGATTTTCTGAGCCATTCTGTTAGTGCTTCACAGCTCGCATTCTTTAAATGTTCAGCTGATATTCCAAAGGCGTCTTTGGATTTGTTTAATTTAAGGCGAGAAATAACCGTTTTTAGATTTTCATCCGATATTATTGCCTCGTCGAATTTTGTGCAAGGTGGAATTTTTAAATTTGTAGAGGTATATGTGATTGCTTTAGAGTTTAATCGATTTTCAAAACTGTAGGCAAAATTCTTTCGTGATCGAGTCTTTATCTTTTTTATTATTTATGATATACAATTTCGATTTGCATCTTTTTTTATATTTCTGAAAGTTTTCCAAAAATATTTTGGATTTGTATTTTTTAACGTTTCGACTTTTATGTATTCTTTGTACAGGTTTTTATTTTGAGCATTTTTTACAGCATTGCGGAAATTTTTTCATGCCATCCGGAATCGAATAAAAATTTGCGAGTTTAAGTTTTTAACGAACCCAGTTTCCCGCCATTTTTTAAAATAAAATGAAAGAACATTTTTACTACGGGTGTCCACCAGGATTTTGAATACAATGACGGTGTTTTCATGGATAAATATTGATTAAGTGCCTCAGATGTCGACTTTGTAATAACAGTATATACTTTGATAAGTTCCTCATCGTAATTGTCATTCGTAAAATTGTGAAAATTAAAATTAGTATTTAAGCGATTGTTATATAATTGTAAATAATCATTGTTATTCCAGGCATAATTTGGAATGCTGTAGTTGTCTGAGTTTTTATGATTGTTTTCTTGAGAAGATTGTCCAATAATTCCAACTTCAATCGATACTGGTAAATGATCACTCATGTTTTGAGATAAAAAAGGAATTACGAAACAATTGGAATAAAGAAGAAACGTATACTTTAAGAAAGCTATGTGATCTATGTAAGATGCGTTTGGTAATGTATTATGGTGATACGTTATGTTAGGTCCAGAGCCTTTTGTTACGTCCACTAATTCAATTTTATTCGACTTAATAAAATTTGATAAAACTACGGAGTAGTTATTTTTCGTAGAGCTAGCTCTCTTTAATGAATCATATATTCCGTGAGGAAAAGATTGAAAGTCACCAAGGACAATAAAATCAGCAACGCCCTCGTAGTAATTACACCTAAAATTTTATCCAACTGACTCTTGTAATCCTCCAGTGACGTTTGATTATTGCGCAACGATGAAAGATAAATGGCAATAATAATATTTGTCTGATTTTTTTTAAGATTTATTGCAAAGATATGATGATCTTCATATAGAATAATAATGTTTTGAAACAAATGTTTCCGAATAAAAAAAGCGTTTCCGCCAAACGGTCGACCCTGCTTATGTTTGTTAGCCTGGTGGAAGAATGAAGAGTGGGTATTTTTATAGATATTTTTTATTATGAAATATTCTAAATTCGATAACCAGTGTTTACATATAAAAGTTATGCCATGAGAGAGAATTAACGATTTGGTATACTCAAAATTAGACTTTAGACCGTGGCAGTTGAAAGTACATAGATTAAATGTTGTTAGAAGTTTATCTTCCTTAAAAATATTCCCTAAATCCATTTTGATCTATGAAAATCTTCCTGGTTTCCGTTAGTTTCCAGATTTTTAGATATGTTAGTATATAAACGTTTTTTTCGGTATGGTTTAACTATTATATTGTTATCCCATAAAGCAGGGTTAAATATTATATTTTTTTCTGTGTTGTTTATGGCAACTTTGTATGATCTATTGTATTCATTTTCTTTATTCAATATAACAGATAAGGGGGAGATTCCTATTTCTGTTTCTAAATAGTTTTTAAAAAGCTCTTCATTGATTTGATTGCTTACCCCGCCGACAAAAATGTCAAATTTACGAACTATTCTTTCACCTGGAATTGTTTTATTTTCAGAAATTTTTGTTCCGAACACGGGCTCTGAAATTCTATGTTTTTTTACTAATGAACGATTTTGTGTTTTGTGATTAGATTTACTATTTCGGCACACTAAAGTAAAATTATTTTCATCATTGTTGGTGTTTAATGCGTGTAGTTGTTGATCGATATTGGTTTTTTTATTTATTTTTGTGGTCAACATGGCGCCGATTTGTGGTTGATTTGTGATTGAGTGAGTTTGAGCTACTACATTTGCGAATGTTTTTAATAGTTGTGGTTTGTATTCAACGTTTAAAAAAGACTTATGCGTTGTTTGAGTTAGATTTTTTGTAGCAGCTGGGTTGCTAATTTTATTTTCACATTGTGTATAACCATCGATCTTTAATTTCGGTATTTGACACGGCTGTAAGAGACTTATATCCAGTTCCGATTGTCTGTTTTCTATCTTAAGTTTTTCAATAAGTTTATTTTGGAATTTTTTTTTTTTTTAAAAGTATGAGTTCTTCTTTTATTTCTTTATTTTCTTTTTGAATTTCCTTTGAAATATGTAACAACTCCTTTACAGATTTAGTTAAAAATTTATCGTTGGGCAGTGTGTCCACATTTTTTGTTGAGATAATTACCTTAACAATTTCTTGATGAAGTTGTTTTTCACATAATGTGATTGAAAGTATATAAATATCTTCTAAACATAAACTTGTTTTGTATCTTTTACAAAGATTCTTTTCAACAGGATTTGTAAGGTCTAGAGTTATGTTCGCCTCACTAAATTCATCTGCACAAAATGTCTCAACGATTTCAGCAAATAGTCGTTCTCGAAGGTTTCGAATTGAGTTTTCTGAGATTGAGTTCATGCTTGCGATAACCAAGTCTTTCGGATGAGAACAAATTTCCTCAATATTTTTCAAAAAATTTTCTTCATATGTATAAATGTCACACTTTAAATAGATAAACATCTCCTCGATTGAACGTGGTGCCATATTGTTTTTATTGACAAATTATTTTTCAATTTCAAGTTTTATAAATAAAGAACCATATTATATATATAAAAAAAAAAAAAACTTTATTTATTATCAGTTATTTTTTCTCTTTAAAAAACACGTCTTACTCTCTTGCGTATAAAACAAATTTTAATGAAGTCTTGCATATTTATATTATTTTTTAATTACTATTTATATTTATACTGTGTTACCATTTTAAGGTATTGTTTTATAATTCAAAGTACTTAGGTTCATTATTTTTTAAAAGTCGTAAATAACTTTTGATATAACAAAATTAAGTTAAAACATGTTTTTTAACTTAATTTTAGGTTCATTAATGTATTTTAGTTATACTATTATAATCATAATAATCATTTTTAAGATGAGTACTTAAAAAAGTATTCAATTTTTATTAAATCCCGGGAAATCCTGGGATTTCCCGGGAACAAATTTCTCAATCCCGAAATCCTGGGATTAAAACCTTCCGGGATTTTTGCCATCCCTATTTAGATCTTTATTTTTTTAAGGAATCAGTTTGTACTTTGTTAGGATTCACCTCCCCCTTCCTGGTGAAGGCTGTGCAATAGATGGTGAATGCTATACAGTAGATGATACAGTCAATGTTGATTGAGATGCTCTGGTGATCTTTAAATATTTATTTTCTATTTTTTTTTATTTTTTTTTTTTGATTGGTCAATATTTGTATGTTTAACGTGACAATCTATTTCAACGTCCAGTGGTTGCAAAATAAGATTTGAATGAGTTGGTAAAAGACCGATCAGTTTTCCTTACATATTTCAATAAATTTCAATGACAAACTAGTGACCATCTAATACTATAAAGGGATGTGTTCTCCCTCAATCGTTTTAACTGCTGTATTGAACCATTTCCAATAACTCAATAAACTGCAATTTCTCTATCCATCTCGAATCCAATCTTTATACATTGTACCGCTTGGACAATCATTGCTCCATGATTAATATAAGTATCATTTTGATTTATAAATGATGAAAGGTGGTAAGTAGAAGCATTATTCATTGACAATTGCTTACAATAAAAAAAAAAAATTTTTTAACTGTTTTCTTAAATATAAGAAATATAAGTTAATTTGTGCAAAAAAAAGTTAATTAAAAGATCATTTATATTTTTAAGTTTACAGCAATATCAGCTATAGAAAAAGAATATTTGCACCCATCACGTTAGAAAACTTTATTCTATTATTTCCTGAAATTATACATTTCACTTTAATTAGTTTATTTTGTTTATTTCATATATTTTATTTAGTATATGTTTTAGCATATTAGAACAAGATCAAAATTCATAATGGAACAAAATAGGAAACCTAAAACACCGGTAACAATCGAAGTAGTTAAGATGATAGGAGACCTAATAAATAAGGAAAAGACAACAAGAGAAATTAGTGATCCTTTACTCTCGAGTCCTTAATACAGGAAAGGAGGGGGACATTTAATAATTTTTGGAAAATTTTCCTACCCACTCTGAGCCTATTAAGATCCTTCCCCCTGTTTATTAATTTTTACTTGTAATTAATAAAAAGTATATATCTCAAAACTAAAAAAAAAAAATTCAGTGAAAATCGGCTTTAAAAATTAGAAAATCATTATTTCAGTCACCGACAAAAACAAAAACTTTCAGTGTAAGCAAGACTTTAGAAATTATTGACCTAGTAAATTAATCTTGATTTATCGGAAATGCTTTTGATTCATCGAAAATGCTTTTGGTTTATCGGAAATGCTTTTGCTTTATTTCTCATTAAAGTATAAAACTTTTATCAGCATATTAAATCCTGTTAAAATTACGATCAAACAACTGTTTAATAGATCTGGACTAAAATTCCCACTCCCCTTTCCTTAAATCCCCTCCCCCTCCTGCTTGTATTAATAACTTGAGAGTACAGCTTTCATATAACAGCACATTGATATTATGAAAAAATATTTTAACCGGACAATCTGATTTAAAGATTATTATTAAATAAGATTGAAAAGTAAATAACAAAATAACTTAACAAGGTCTTGTATCAACATGTGCATTTAGAGATAATGTTCTAACACTAAGAGAAATTTCTGATTGTGTGAGCCAGTCTGGAAGTTCAGTTTCACAATCGTACGTTTAAAAAATATTAAAGACACGAGAAAAAGATTGTAGCGTAATTCGCTAAGAACGCTAGATTTAAGATAAACATATGCAAGGGATATTGTGTATACATCAGTTTCTAGACTTGTATACTTAGACGAAACCAGATTCAATCTTCATACCAGCCAATGTTATGGGTATGCACTCGTAAATCAAAAGGCATATTCTATTACAACGGCAAACAGAAACTAAAATAGGTTGCGATATCTATGGATGGTATAATTGCATACAATTTAATTGAAGGTACATATAATGAATTAAAATTTTTAGATTTTAGTTTTGAAAATTTCGTTCAATACCTTCGCGGACGTCCTGACAACCTTATTATCATGGATAACAAACCGGTTAAACTTCATTATATATATATATATATATATATATATATATATATATATATATATATATATATATATATATATATATATATATATATATATATATATATATATATATATATATATATATATATATATATATATATATATATATATATATATATATATATATATATATATATACTCTTGCATGGTAGTCAGAAAGAGTTTCCCATAAACTGTAGCTTTAAAGAGCGCGTTAATATACCAGACCAGAAAAAGTTTAAAAACTTAAATTTTTTTTTTTAAATGATAGACTGCCTGCCCAAAATAAACCCTCAGTCGATGTAGCAGCACTCCCTTGCAAGTCAGGCTATTTGTCAGTCGTTGTATCAGCATTCCCTTGCAAGTCAGGCTGTTTGTCAGTCGATGTAGCAGCACTCCCTTGCGAGTCAGGCTATTTGTCAGTCAATGTAGCAGCACTCCGTTGCGTATCAGGCTATAAGATAGTCGATGTAGAAACACTCCCTTGTAGCAGCAGGCTATAAGATAGTCGATGTAGCAACATTTACGCATGTTTTAAAAATGTTTTTTAATAAAACAAAAACAAAAACACTATTTTTTGGACCCATTGGAAGTTTACTGCCGATGTGTGAAGAATTGCCCGTTGTACCATTTGTGGCTATAAAGTTTAACAACTGTCCTCCTGTGGATTGTGCTGACTTGAGCACGGATCAAAAATATTTGTTCAGCATGTCTAAAGCAGTAGAGACTGGGCAAGGTCTTGAAGATCTTGCGTTGCAAAAGTGCGGGCCAGTAGTACTTTCAAGATGGTTGACTACCGCTAACAGGCTGCTTCGGTTATATGTATTCGGTTATAAGCTTTATCATATAACAACACTGTAATTCGACTTGAAAACATTACGTGTGGGTTCCCACAAGGATCAATTCTCGGTCCATTGTTATTCCTCGTTTATATTAACGATATCTACTTATCTTACTTATCTTCTAACATACTTAATTTTTTCCTTTTTGCTGATGATGCGCAAGTATTCTTTAGCCACACAAACATTAGACTATTATTTAACACTGTTAATCAAGAACTTGAAAACCTGAACGAATGGTTTAAGGCTAACAAACTCTCTTTAAATGTCGAAAAAAGTAAATATATTCTTTTTACAAAATTATCAAAATCTGAAACCCTCCCCTTAAAACTACCTGATTTACAAATTGATAAAACTAAACTTAAACGAGAGTACTCAATCAAATTTTTAGGCGTAATACTTAATGAACATATTAGCTGGAGTAATCATATCAAAGTAATAGAAAATAAAATATCTAAAATTATTGGTATTATGTATAAAACAAAACATCTCCTGAACACAAATTGTTTAAAAAATATTTATTTTGCATTTATTCATAGCTACATCAGCTACTGCAACATTATCTGGGCAAATACTTATCCTTCAAAGTTAAATATGATCTACAAAATACAAAAACGAGCAAGTCGCTTGATATTAAATGCAAATAAACACGCTAGTGCCAGACCACTACTAAGAGAAATAAGAGTGCCTAATGTCTATGAAATAAATATTCTTAATATACTTATTTTTATGTTTAAGTTTAAAAATGGTATGCTACCAAGCATTTTCCAAAATTACTTTTTTTCTTTAAACCACTAATACGAAACTAAATACTCAACAAATAATTTTATTATACCAAAAACGTTATCAAAACAAGCTGATTTTTCGATATCTTGCCGAGGACCGCGGTTATGGAACTTGCTTTTAACAAGTAATATAAAAACTTTAAATTCATTTCAACATTTTAAAAGGTGCAACAAAACAACACTTATTTGATTTTGATTCAAAGCAATTACTGTCCTATTATTAAAATCTTAATTATATTGTATGGTAACTTGTATAAGATTATCTTATACAAGATAATCTTGTACAAGTTGTCATACAATATAATTTATAAAACGCAATTTATAAATGCAATATTTATTATATCTTACGCAATTTCTAGATGAAATATAAAACAGATTTATTTGATTTTGTATGTATATATTTATGAACAGACATGTGTGTGCGTGCGTGTATATTAAAAATAAAAGTAGAATTAGATAAATAATTAAAAAAATAATAATAATGAGAAGAAAGAATTAATTTTTTTTTCTTTTTTCTGTAAATAGCAAATTATTTTTAAATCAGTTCTTGCTTTAGTTTCTTTTTTCCTTTTTCATTTTTGTCGGCTGAATTTTTTAGTTATAATAACGGGGCTGGATGATAAGACCCTGTCTTCTGCCAGCTCCGGTTGAAACTTTAATGTTACATTTTTTATGTTGTAAAAACATTGTAAAAGATTATTTTTTAATGACAAAAAAAAAAAAAAATTATGTAGCGACAGCTATTCCTTCCGAGAATCTTGTGGAACTTGTCACGTATGTCATGACTGTGTATGCACCACTATAGTTCCACCTTAAAGTCAGGTCGGCGTGCACGGAAGGATCGCGACATATGTGGAGACTAATACAGTTTTTCAGATACATGAAACCGGAACTCAAAATGATCGTTGATGCCGTAATTGCCAGAAACGGTTACTTTTGCCATTCTGAACCTTTTGTTGGCAATGCTAACTGATGAAAGAGACCAGATCGGAGAGCTGGGCTGCAGACGGATACTTGCTGCACGGAAGGAGAACGCATCAGAAGCACTGCGACAATTTCGAGTTCCAAGTTTAAACTTCAATGCCAGAGATTACATTGACCTGGTAAACTGTAACAACGAAGACCGCTGCGAACCTCCGATGGCGAAACACCTGGCTGAAGCAGAGCTACAAGACTGCGTTAAGAACAGGAACAACCAGCTTGTTAGGAGCCTGCCAAAATTTCCCTGCCACACCCAAGCCACCAAGCGACATATTCGTCTAGTGACTGAGGCATCGGCGGCAGTTTGCGCTGAACAACGAGACGGATTTATCCGGTCTGGTATTGAATCCAGAAAGAAAATGAAAACGTTTGACAACAAAGCACAATACAGACTTTAACATTTTATTTGCATGTGTAGTGTGTACTTGTGTACTGTATAGTACAAGTTTTTTAAGTAACTAAATTAAACATTGCTTAGTTGTATGTAAAATGTCAGAAAACTACAAAATTGCATAAAATTGGTGATATTTCAAGAGTGTTGGGGCACCCAAAGACCAAAAAATTTATGACCTTTATTTTTTTGTTTTCACTAATGCTACTATGGAGCAACTATTCCACCCCCTGCCAATTATAGATTTTCAAATTTTTTTTTTTACAATACTTTCAGCCCACCTTAATATATATACACACAGATATATATATATATATATATATATATATATATATATATATATATATATATATATATATATATATATATATATATATATATATATATGTATATATATAGTTTATATAAATATATATATATATATATATATATATATATTTTATCAAAATTATATATATATCATAATTTCGATAAAAGTAACTATCCATTACTTGTTCTAAGCTGAGCTTCGGATTCTTGTATTGTACTTTGTAACAATCTTTGGTCATGCATTTAAAAAAATTTAAACTAGAAATCTAATAAAAAAAACTTTAAAAGTAAAAAAAAAAAAATATTAAAAGTTTATATTTATTCATTTAACTTTGTCAACCTTTTTTCATTATCTCTCTCTATAATTCCTTTATCAAAATAAAAATATATAGATTCTTTCTATCTATCGATAATTTTCCAATCTTCTCTTTCTACACTAGATAATATATTACAGAGCATCAACAAAAATAATACTGAACCCGAATATTTTGGGATTAAACAACCTTTAGGGGTCATTACATAGAAAACACTGATTTTTGAGCACCGGAAATATTTTCTTAAAAATACTTTTTGAAAGTTTGACAAACAACAAAAAAATTTCAGATTATCCAGACCACGGCGTAAAATGAGCTTTAAACTAATAGATGAAAAACATCAAAGATCCCCTTCCATCGTTGACAACAACAACCAAAAAAACAAGTCTAAACAATAAAATAATGTTTGAACTTCCTATTTAGAAATGTAACATAACAAATATGTTTTTTCATAACTTTTATAACATAAAATGTTTAATAACTCAGTTTTATTTACAGTTGCAACACAAAAAAACACATTTCAGCTGCAACACATAAAAACAGATTTCAGTTTACGTTTTGCGATACATGTTTGCTGATACTAACTCCTACAAAGATTTATTTTTATAAATATAAGAGTATGGATCAAAGATTTGATCAATACTCATATTTTTTAATATAACGACATATTTTTTCATTTTATGATTTTATTATTAACAAAAATTATTTTAAGTTTGATAAAAATAATTTTTTAGATATTTTTATTGCAAGAAAAACGTAAAATTTCCAAAGCATATTGCAAAAGTAACCATTTTTGCAAATAAAGTTATATTTTTATTTTATGCGCAATAAATTTTAGACTTTCTTTTTTAAGTTAGGCTTTTTATAGACTTTGCCGGTTTTTTGCCAGTATAACGTCTTTGTTAGATTTTTATTTTTATTTATTTTATTATATCATTTAAAATAAGCTTTACAACATTTTTACAACATAAAGTATAAAAATTTCGACCAAAACTGAAGACATAACTAAAATGTCGAGTGACTTACGATCTGAACTAAAATGTCGAGCGACTTATGATCCGAATAAAAATCATGAAATTCAATGATTTTTGAATTTGATTTGAATAATTATTTAAATTAATTTAATGATTTAGAACTTATTATTCTTTAGCACGGAGTCCTGAAGTCCATTGCCGCCATTATACGTAAGGGATCCATGTTTAAATTTAATTACTTCTCTACCCTATCGGGTGGACACGGAAAAATCTAGTCATCTTTAAATTGAGATTTCTCCAAAACCACAAATGCTTTTTATATAATTTTTTTTTTAAGTTAAACCTTCTTCCTTATCTTAAATGGTGTTGATAAATTTTTGTTTACAAATTAATGATTTGCAAAATGTTTTGGAAACAAGTTGAGGTGCGTAAAAAAGTTGTGAATTTTTTTTTGCAAAAATCCATCGACTTCCTATCGCTTGATTGCTAAACGCACAAATGTCCCAAAATCTACAGTCATAGATATTATAAACAAGTTCAAGACTACTCAAAGCTTCGAAAGAAAACTTGGAAGTGGAAGAAAAAAAACTTTCCATAAATCCAAAAAGGTAAAGTCGATTTTACGTTCAATAGCAAGAAATCCAAATCAGTCACAGCGAGATCTAGCAAGAAAATTTAAGACTTCTTGTTCTTATATCAAAAAAGTACTTAAAAATGCTGGAATTAAAGCATTTCATAAAAAAAATACACCTAAGAGAAGCGTAAATTGTGAAATTAAAGGAATTCGACGCGCAAAGAAGTTGGTTAAAATAATGGCGGATAAAAATATGTGCATAATTGAAGACGACGAAACGTATTGCAAGGCGGATTTTCCACAACTTCCTGGTCAACAGTTTTACTATGAAAACAAAGATAAACCTGTCGATGATCAATTTAAATATATTCGACGAGAAAAATTTGCATCCAAGTTCCTTGTGTGGCAAGCAATTTGTAGTTGTGGTATGCAGTCCTCTTGTTTTGTCACTAAAAAGTCCTTGACTGCCAATCTCTACATCAAAGAATGGCTCTAAAAAAAGACTTTTGCCTTTTATAAAAAAACACAAATACCAATGTCTATTTTGGCCCGATCTTGCTGCCTCTCACTATTCTAAAAAGGTTTTACAGTGGTGCAAAGATAATAATGTGAAAATTGTTCCTAAAGATGCGAATCCTCCAAATCGTCCTGAAGTGCGCAAGATTGAAGATTTTTCGGCAATAGTTAAAAGGGTTCTTCGTAAGACAGATGGACTAACAAATAATAAAAAGGACTTCCAAAAAAAGTGGATTAATGCCACCAATATGGTGAAAAAAGAAAAAATCTGTAAAATGATGGCATCAACCCGCTATAAAGTTCGATTTCTTGCCAAGCAACCCATCAAGCCCCTTAAAATTAAGTTGAAACTCTAATTTATGTAAACACATTTAATAATAAAAAAAAATTGAAATAAAAAGCATTTATGGTTTTAGAGAAATCTCAATTTAAAGTTGACCGGATTTTTCCGTGTCCACCCGATAAAATATTTTAGGTTTTAGGAAATTTTTTACTAATATTTTTTTTTCAATGCACTTAGCATTGAAAAAAAACAATATTAGTGAAAATATTCATACTAGTGGTAAATATATGGGAGGCTGAATAACCATAAGCATAAGTGCAAAGCAGTTACTTTTGTAACTGCTTTGCACTTATGCCAGTTATTGTCAGTTTTTACTGGCACAAGTGCAAACTGGCATAAGGGCGAATTGACAGTGCATCGAACAAATTTGCAAACAAAGTGCAGCGAACAAATTTGCCAACATTGGCATAAGTACGAATTGGCATAAGTGCAAAGCAGTTACAAAAACTGGTAGAAGTGCGAACTGGTATAACTGCAAATCGGCATGAGTGCGCCGAATAAAATTACAAATATTGGCATAAGTGCAAATTAGTATTTCGCACTTATGCAAATTCGCACTTATGCCAGTTCGCATTTATGCCAATGCTTGCAAATTTATTCGGCGCACTTATGCCAATTTGTATTTATGCCAATTCACACTTATGCCAGTTTTTGCAACTGCTTCGCACTTACGCCGTTCGCACTTATGCCAATTCGCACTTCCCGTAAATATACTCTACACACATATGTCCAGGGGCAATTCTAGTAACAAAATAAGGGGCGCATCCTTGAAAAGTACTGACTGCTTTCTTAAAAAAAAAATAGCACTCCCTATCCATACTCTCCAACCCACCTGTTTCAATCACCCTTGTATGTGTCTATATCTAACATCTACTGATTGCGTCAATATAATAAAATAATATCATGGGCACAACATATATAAAAAAAAAATACGTCATTATATAACTTATTAAATAAGAATTAACAAAAAATAATTAAAATCTTAAAAATAATTAAAGCTTATAAATGTTTTTGTTAATTCTTATCTAATGAATATATAATGACGTAATACATTTATTTCAAGTTGCAGTAAGATCCATATGACAATTATAAAAAAATCAATCAATATCATTTGCAACTTGATTTTAAACAACTTATAGATCTTGGTTATACTTAATTCTTCATAAAGATATTGTCGCCTAGTTTTATTTTGAGAGTATTAAAAATTTTATTTAAAAGTTCTATTTTGAGAGTATTAAAACTCTTGAACCTTAAAAAAAGTAAATGTTATCACATATTTTTCTTTTAAGATAATGAATAAGGGAGTGACCTATATAATAGAAAAACATTTTTTATATAAGATAAATGAAAACTGTAGGAATAAATATTTTATGCGCATTAATGAATTCAATGAAAAAAATAAATTTTCGGAAATTTAAGACTTTTTAATGTTTCCAAATTTTTCATTATTATCCCAAAGATAAATGAAAGAAAACCAAACTTACTCCAAAAAAAACTCTATATCATAAAGTTGTCAAAAGATTGGGAAAAACATAATATCCGCACCAATTTTAGACAAAAAAACGTAAAGTAACTTTACTTAAGTTTTTTCCTGAGTTATGACAAATTGAATGCCAAAAAAATGATTAATGACAAATAAAATGCCAAAAAACAATTATACTTCTTCAAGAGTTCTAATATTCCAAAATAACTTCCGTTAAAAACGTTTCATAAACGTGGTAATTTCCAGAACCACTTGTACAAGTAAATTTTTTTAGTGCTTTAAAGCTCAATTTTCTGACTATTCTGACGAAATATCTATGTTGCCGGTGGTGAATCGAGAAACATCTAAAATGAATAGTCAGCAGATAAGTCTAAAAATGTCATGATTTGAATGGCTAAGAACGGTTTTTTTTCTACCTTTTTTTTTAGGTATTGAAATGTTGAAATAAGAATTGAGTAAATCTTAATACCTCCAAATTTTGATACCTCTCAATCTTAATACCATCTCAATCTTTTATGAAGTAAAACAATTTATTATTATGTATTTAATTTATTATGTAATCAATTCTTTTAGAAGATTCATATTCAACTTAGGTTTGTAAAACTTTTTTTTACTTTGAAAGCGTGTATTGTTAACATTAAACATGTTAACTTTAATGGTTTAATTAAAAAAACTGCTTGATAGTATAAAATATTGTTTGATAGCATAAAAAAAAGAAAGGACGTTTTATTACAAATGAAAAAAAAAAAGAGTGCGTCATTTACCGCAGTAATTGTTCCTTTTATTTCTTTAAAAGATTTTGGATAATGACCTAATAAGATTGACGACAATAAAAGTGTTTACCTAGTTTAGTAAGATTTTTTTTTTTTTTTTTGCAATTCAAAATTTGATGGCGATTTATAATAATAATAAAGGAGTAAAACATCCCTGTAATACCATCACAACCTAAGATAAAACAAGAAAGCTTTTTAATGTTTTTTTTAATGGTGAAAAGCTGTTAAAATTAGGGATGTACCAAAGCTAAAATTTTTCCGAAGCCGAAGCTTTGGCCGAAGCCACTTTGCCGAAGCCGAAGCTTCGGCACTATATATGCTTAAAATTTAATCAGCATTCAGATCAGCAGGGGTGCAATACAAAAAAGGTACCAAAACTAAGGTCCTTGACTAATAATATAGAAAAATCGTATAAAAATGAGGACGCCAGTCAGGATTGCTGTCCCAGGCAGAGTAAAAGCTCTCAGCGCCCCTGTTTGAAAGTTTCTCATTGTGTCGTTGCTGATACTTGACCGCACCGAGCGTTTTTTTTTAACCTTAAGCTTTTTTGAAACGTTCTCCCCAAACTTTCCTACTTCTAGTTCTACTTTTTCTGTGTGCAAACCATATTAATGTTATATATCATCTTTTCATGTGCTGTATATTTTATTTTTATTTTTAATGCACCTTTTGTTAATAGAAGTGGATAAAAATCTCTGAACATTACTCGAGTAAATTTATCTTTTGCACTTGATCACTCTTTCTTTAAATAAACACTCTTAGCTGATCTAGTTGTATCTACAACATAAAAAATCTTATAAACACACTTTATCTTTTTATTTCTATTATAGAAGTTATTCATTAAACGAACAACTTCTAAACTAAAAAAAAACCAAGTTAAGACCATTTAAATTTACGATGAAAATTTGTAAACTTTTATTAATATGGTTAAATAAAATTTAAAAAAATTAAACATACACACAATTTAAAATAGTAGCAACGTATCTTTAATCTTCTTTAAAGAGAGATTACTAAGGTTTATAGGTCAAATGTTGAAACCAAATTTTGATCTATTTGCGGTAATTCCACACAATAATTAATATGAATTCGTTACATAATAAAAAATAAGTTTTAATTTGTTTTAAATAATAAGGTTATTCTGAATAGAAATGCTGATTCAGATCATCTAAAGTCACACTTGGAAGCCTTCAAAGTGTATGAGAACCTTCCCTAATTTTATTATTATTTTCAAAATATTTTTACTTATTTATTATTATCCCCTCCATAACAAGACACTTGGGAGTAAATAATACTAAGTATATGGTATAGACTCCAACTTTAACTCTGTAGTCCTAAATTTATAACTTAATTAGACACTGGCAATTAGCGTATTTTTATAACTTGTCCAACAGTAACTTATAACTTTAATTACTTAAAATTTTTTGCCGAAGCCAAAGATTCGGCAAAAAAATGACCTGGATTCGGCCGAACCGAAGCTTCGGCAAAATTGCCGAAGCTTCAGCATGCCGAAGCCGAAGCTTCGGTACATCCCTAGTTAAATCGTCGATGGTGTATTCGCCATTGAAGAAAAGTATATCTTATTTTTGCAGACAAAGTTGTGAAACGAAATCAGATGCTAAAGTATTATTTATTGCAATGCAAGTTTTTACATTTCATGTTTATTTATGAAAACCTGCTTTTTTGAACATTTATGCTATCTTTTTCATTCTATGATTATGATAAATCTTTTTCATTCTATGTCAAAGCGAGCCTGAAGATTGCATTTTAAACTTGTATATCCCTTAAATTTCAAATTTGAAGTGTTAAGTTTTAATATAAATTAATAATTTTGACCAACACTAAACAATAAAAATACTTTTTCTGAAATAATCGTTATATTTAAGGAACCATAAGAATGTCTATATACAATGAGCTTTACATTCAAAAAACATAAAGTATAAGAAATGTCTAAATATAAAACTATGTAACACAAAAATAAAAATTTTTCCCAAGAAATAAAAATAGTATCTAAATGGCTGTTTAATATATTATATACATTTAAACTTAAAGTTGATATAAATATGCTAAATGTTACATTTTTACCATTTTACTTGCGTACACACAGCGTAAAAAAGTATTTTATTGTAGATATAAGTTCATAAAATATACAACAAGATTAATAAGACTAGTAGATTTCACCTCAACGATGTCAAAGTCGTACTTGTTGAAGTTACAGGTATAGAAGAATAAGAATTATGTGATATACGAAAATTATCTTTTTCTTTTCTAGGTAGCAAACATTCTTGGTCCATATCTATAAAAGATTTTTCATAAACAGGATCAACTGTCCGAAGTAATCCTCTAGGTGGTGATAAATGGCCTCTTGGGGATTGAAAATCGTGACTATAAAACGAACCACTATCTCTCATCATTTCTAAGAATAACGCATTAGAGGGGTTACGTGTATTATCGTGAGGAGTATTCCTAAAATCTAAACGAAATCTATCTGTTTCTTTCAATAAAGCTGAATGTCGATCAATACGATATTTGTTATCAAATCTTTCAATATCTCTCATGTATGGTTTTGTATTTAAGGAGCCAGAAATCCCCTTGAAGATTGGGTCTCTATAAGGTGAGGTAATAGGATCAAAATTTGTATCAATTTCGGAATGCGTTGCTTGATTATTAAGAGGATTATGAGACATTTTGTTTGCAAAAAAGTGATTGTCATTTGTTATCGGAGATAATGAACGGTTATCACGTTGTAACATTTTAGTGTAGTAGTCCACTTGTTTCATGTGCTGCTTTGTACCTAAAATAGAAAGTTAGCAATTAAGAAAAACCTTATGATAAAATATTTACAAAATATTTGCAATAACTCAATTTTACCAGTTAAATGTGGAGAAGCGCTGTTACAATATGAAGAGTCTGGTAAAAATTGTTTGAAATGTCCCCCGTTTCCATAAGAGATGGATGGATTTCCGTGTGAAATAGATGGACTGCCATGCATCGAAGGTCCAACTGCTTGAAAAGCATGGAAACCAGGTCTCGTAGAACGATTAAGTTCTTGAGGCTTTTGAAAGCCAACTTTCTCACTCTATATATATAAAAATAAAAACTTTTATTTCAGCTTATGCTTACAATATTAAACCATACTGAATATTGGTCTCACTCAGTCATATATTGGTCTCACTCAGCATATATTTAAAACTAGTGCCACTCAGTCATATATTTAAAATTGATATCCCTTTTTCATAACAAAATGTAGCACGATGAAAAATTTATGGAGTTAATCAAACCTTTTGTTGACTGTACTGTATAAAACGAGCAATATATGCATGCATCGAGCTCCAACATCTTTTTTGTATAATACTTTGAGGCTAAAAAAATATTGTTTAAATAACATTAAATTTTAATAACATCATTTTATCTAAAATAATAATAATAGTATAATATAAAATTTAAATTTCAGAAAAAAAACTATTTAAAGTCTGTTTTTTAAAGGTGAGTTTCCACTCATCTGTTTTTCTACGGGAACGGGATAAGAAAGGGAAAAATAATCAATTGAGCATGCGCAGTTTTACTTCGGACAAATTAAAACTTATAATACGCATGCCAACATGATTATTTTTCCCTTTCCTTTTCCGTTCCCGTGAAAAAACGGATGAGTGGAAACTCACCTTTAGATTTTAAGAAAAAGATATTGTGGAGGATTTTATACATTTTAAGTATAAAAAAAAGTTTAGTTATATCAGCATGATATAATTAAACTATTTCACTTATATACAGCTATTAATAGTGTCCAGAATGCTCAACATAAAATAAAATTTAAAGGAATTAAAAAATTTTATTTTGAGATAAAACATTTATGCATTTAAATTGGTCACTGAATATATCTATATCTATATCTATACCTATATCTATACCTATATCTATCTATCTATCTATCTTTATATCTATATATATATATATATATATATATATATATATATATATATATATATATATATATATATATATATATATATATATATATATATATATATATATATATATATATATATATCAGGGACTATTCTAGACCGTTTTCCACTGTATTTAAGCGCAAAATTAAAAATTGAGGACTATTTTTTTTTTCTTTTACATTTTTAACTACAAATGTTTTTTGGTTGTGAAAAAATGTCTATATTATGCAATATTTCCATTAAATTTTAAATCCATTGCAGCTCTGTTCGTTAAATAGTTAGATCTCTCCTCATATTCACTAACAAGCTGACACTCAAGCTGCTTGTTGTAGCCGCAAAAATTTTATAAGCTGCACTCTACCAGTTGACACTGTGGATAGCATTTTTGAACCTTCCTAACATGCGATTGGCTGTGGATGCTGCTTTTCCAAATTGTGCTCTGACTTTCAGGTCATTTGAGACATAAAGGCATATAGTTTATACCAGTGAGATTTCATATAGCAGTATTTTATACCAGTATTTTCCATGGAGTAGTCATGTGTTGAACATTTATTTAGACATGCACCTTTTTACATTGATTAATGTTAAAGTGAATTGACCATATAACCAAGTGACAAGTGTTTGACCATATAACCGCGTTACCAATGTCTAGCTAAAATATTGTGATGTCCGATTCAGACTTTATGATCAATACTTTTGCTCTCATCAGCATAAAGCATTATCTTGTGAGGAATACTTTCAGGAAGATTGTCTAAAAATAAGTTGAAAAGTAGTGGGACAGGTCCTTAAGAAACTCTATTAGTAACATTCTTCCAGTCTTCACAGTAAAAGACTTCCACTCTTTCACTGAGAAGAATTAACCTTTCACTGACTTAATCTTTCTCAGAGCATTTGAGTTTTTTTTATTTTTTGCTCATTGTATTTTAACTAATTCGTAAAAATTAGTTTGGAAAGTGTATCAATAAAAAAAAAACACTACTGTATAATTGACATACCCATTAAAACCATAAGCTCAGGTTGTTGTGAAATTATCATTTTTAATAAAAATTGGAGTTTTTTGTTCTTATCTATCTAAAGCAACTTCTGAAATTTCCTTCAGAAATGCAAGATATACACAAGCTAGTTATTTTTGTAAATGGTTTTTTAAATGGTTTGAAAAGTTTTTTAAATGGTTTGAAAAGTATAAAAGTATGAAACACTCAATAAATTGTGCGTGTTGTGACATGACCTAGTCATAAATAAAACAAAAACACCCACAGCATAGTTAACACCTGCTTCAATGAAGCAGGTCAGAACCATCAAAAAATAAATATATATATATATATATATATATATATATATATATATATATATATAAATATATATATATATATATAAATATATATATATAAATATATATATATATAAATATATATATATATATAAATATATATATATATCTCTCTCTGTGTGTGTGTGTGTGTGTGTGTGTGTGTGTGTGTGTGTGTGTGTGTGTGTGTGTGTGTGTGTGTGTGTGTGTGTGTGTGTATATATGTATATATATCAAGCCTTCATCAATCCTTCCTGAGAAGCACATGCGGTCGCACGCTATATTCGTCCACGTTTAAAGTAATTTTTTTAGACATATATTTTTTTAGACATATATTTCAACTTTTGTTATTCATTTTTTTAGAGTCGTTGTTTTTAGCTACCAAATTTTATACAAGTTGATAAAAAAACATATTGCCTTTAAAACAATTTAATAACAATTAAAAGTTTTGATATGCAATTTATTTATGATTTTTATCAGTCCTTATAATAAAGAAATTAATTTGATATGTACGCTAAAACTAAAAGAACTTTTATTTTACGTTTATTCGTTTTGACATCTTTTTGCTTTTAAAAATGTTTTTGCTATATTTGACGTTTTTCCTAATTCTTATATAATAGGAAAATAAGAAAATAAATTGATATTTATTTATAATATATATGATTTGAATAATAAATATTGTAATGACAGAATAATTTAAATAAAAGCATAATATTTAATGCTTGTCTGAAATTGTTTCTTTTATTTTGCCCAATTTCCAACATTAAAACGAATTACTAGAGATAATAAACATAATGATTGCTCTATTTGAAAAAATCTTAAAAAAAAAATTTTTAATAATTTTTTGAACATTTTGTTAAAAAAGTACAGTAAATAAACAATACACTAGCCCACAAGATTTTCGAGCATTGTCAATATTATTAGTTCATCAGAAAATAAACTTCAGGTTTAAATGCACAACTTGGATAACCCAACAAAAGTGTAGACTATTTCAATGGGGTTATTGAAAACAACCAAATATTTTGTATTTAAATATTAGTATAAATGAATTTTTATTCTTTTACATAAAAAACTTATTAAAAAATTTTTTTTTACAAATAAGTAGCAATTAGTTTTCTTGCTTTCCTGTGCATTAAGAAAAACAGTAAAGTTTAGCAAAAACATTTGAAAATCAAAATTAAAAAGCCCATATTTCTAGCGCAAATGATAAAATATTCCCTTAACATATTGACTGAAAAAAGTTGCAAAAAAAATTTATATTAAAAAATGTCTTTATTTTCATTATATTCTTATCTGCTTTTTTCCTCAATTTTGGTAGTGGAAAATAATAAACATCCTAAAAATAATAAAACAAAAAAAGTAAAATGTTTAGGTATATTATTCTTTTGAAAACATTTTTCTTTATTTAATATTCAAATTTTTAGCTTATTTCATTTATATTTTTTATTTTGCATAGCCTTCATTTCTTTTCTTCGAGTATTGTTGTTTCATTAACTCTAGTTTCTTATAGCTTTATTTTGCCGCAAATTCTTAAAAGACTTACTATATAAAAAGGTGGTCAAGTTGTAAGATTAAAAATTACTTTACCGTGGTCAAACAATGTGTGCGATTCCTGTGAAGGCTTCATATATACCTATATATGTGTATTTATGTGTATTTATGTGTATATATATATATATATATATATATATATATATATATATATATATATACATATATATATATATATATATATATATATATATATATATATATATATATATATATATATATATATATATATATATATATATATATATACATATATATATATATATATATATATATATATATATATATATATATACATATATATATATATATATATATATATATATATATATATATATATATATATATATATATATATATATATGTATATATATGTATATATATGTATATATATGTATATATATGTATATATATATATATATATATATATATATATATATATATATATATATATATACATATATGGGCAATTCCATGGCGGAAAATGAAAAAGTAGTCAAATTTTATTCTCTTTTTCGTCAACTTTTAGCAAATGAATATTGATGTAGACACATGAAAGTTTATTTAAAATATATCTTTGATACTAAAATTAATTTTTTTATGCTTCAGAAAGTTATGGTTTTTCTCATTGTCACATGATAAAAAAGGTATCATTATAAAATGTTAATCTAACCATGAATTTATTTATTAATAAAATTTAGTTAAAAAACTTAAGTTTTTTAATAATATATGCGAAAGTTAAAACTACAAACATTTTCTTGAGTTCTGATGCTTTTTTGTAAACAAAATGAATTACGTCATTATGTAAATATTATTTTGTTGACAAGGTTTAAACTGAAACTTTTTATATTAGGAGAATTTAGAAAAAAAATCTCTTATTTATTTAATGTTAATTAAAATTATTTTTATTATTGCTTTTTTATATGTTAATGTATTCTTATTTTATTTGACATTAATACACATAAATAAATAAAAAATAAGAATTATATAAATATTTGTATTTAGACATTAAAAAAAAGATTTAATTGATTTTCTCCTAATATATATATAAAAAAAATCAGTTAGAACTATTTTTTTTTTTTTTTTTTAGTAAAACAAATCATTTGTAAATGCTATTATGGGTCATCTATAAAGCACATCACCCTATATTTATCAATTTTTAACCCCTTCCCTCCTGTTACAAACAATCACATATAACTGAACCCCTTTCCCTCCTAGTTTTTTGTCAAAAATATTTCAAAATGTAAATATTTTGCAGCATTTTAAAATTCAACTTAATGAAAATAAGGCAATACGCATAAACGTAAGGAGTGTAAGTAAAAACTTCAACAAACCAAAGACTTTCTTATTTAAACGACTCAAATAAGTGTTAAAAAGTTGTAATACTAAAATAATTTTTTAAAGTTGCTCTTGGTCTTGCAGAAAAACTGTTTTTGATTTGATAACTTTTATAAATATTATGAAAAATCACTCAGGAAGAGTGCCATCTGTTTTTTAAAATTTCCTTTGTTAATTTTTTTTAATGAATGAGTTCAATACTTTTGCAATTGTTTTGTTATGTAACTCTAACTCAAAATAATAGAAGTAAAAATTCCACAATAATAATCGCAAGGTAACATAAATTAGATTTATAGTATCAAAAAAACCAGTTTATTTTCCTTAGCCAGTCACCTCTGATAAAATTTTATAAATTTTTTAAATTGGCATAAAATTCTTAAGATCTTGTGAAAGTTTCTAATACAAACTGCTTTACTGATTTGCAGAAATCTAACCTAAAAGTTGAAGCAATTTTTTTTACCTTATTTTCTGTGTAACATAAGTTTAGTGGCATTTGCAGTAATAAGCTCGCCCTCTTTTGGCCAGAATTAAAACTTTTTAGTTTATTTTATTCTTTAGACTAACAGCTTTCATACAAAATAGCTAAAAGTTTCATTTACAGTTTAAATAGGCAAATGTTTGATAAAGTTGTTGGGCGTATATATATATATATATATATATATATATATATATATATATATATATATATATATATATTCCTACAGCTTCTTTTCTCTGGCTAACTGGCAAAAGCAAAATATAGTTTTATATTTACATTTAAAAAAAAGAATTTGATGTATACACATTTTAAAAGTTTTAAAGGTACTTATGAAGAAACAACAGATAAAAAAAACTAACCTTGACCAAAACTGTTGATGACTGAGGCTGCATATGATGAGGTATGATGTAAGGAGGATAATACTAAAACAAAATACTTCATACAACTTTTGTTTCTTAAATCTAAAACAAAAACAAAAAAAAAGAATATTTACCATATGAGGTGGCATTGGTTGCGCATATGATGGAGGATGAAAATGTTGATGTTGGTGTTGGTGTTGATGTTGGTGTTGATGTACATGTCTTGATTCCCTTTCTTTAGAAGAACTCTCAATTGTAATTGATTCATGTCTAGTTTCAACATGATGATGTTTTCCATCTTTATTTGTAGATATTTCTGAATCTATTTTATGAAAAGTTTTTTATAAAGTTTATTAATAGCTCAAACTATTTTATTAATAGCTTAAACTATTGCTTGAAACATCTAAAGAAAATTAATCAAAAATGAAACAAGAAAATTTTTTTTTAACAAATAACAAATTTTTAGTGGTCCCCATCAGGTCACCTAAAAAAAATTGATACAAAGTTCTACCAAAAAACATAGAAACAAGGTCAGCAGTTTTTTGCTGACCTCAAACACTTTTAGGTCGGCATTGCCGAACGTTATGAAAACTATAGATTCCAAAGATGCACAAGTTAAATTCTTCTGAGACTACCATAAACTTCAGACCTATAATATCATCTATTGGTACCTATAATTATCAACTAGCCAAATTTTTTAGAGACCAGTCATCTCCCCTAATAATCACTGAATTTTGCATGAAATCTGAATTTGATTCATTTTTATAATTGTTATAATTGTTAAGTTTTTGGTTTTTCCTTTTTTTTTTGCAATTTTTATGTTGAAAAATACCTTTGTATATGCCCATTTAAAAAATGTATAATAACCGAATATAAAAATAACATGATCATAACATTACATTACAAAATACTTTAAAAGTCTACCTTATATTTATTTTATTTAAAAAAAAAAAAACTAATATTAGTTCTATAAATATAAAATATGTAAATTTAAAAATTATTATATATTTGTTAATATACTCAACCTAATTGTGTAATTTTGTAAATCATTTAAAAAGCTCTGCGGTAAGTATATTTATTAAAGTATAGAACTTTGTTTATGTTTAAAAAGTTTAGATTTTTGTATTTAAAAAATTTTTTTTTGTTAATTTAAAGCTTAAATTTGAAGAGTCAATTATTTTGTAGCTATATTTAAATTTTAATACCCAGCCTCTTTTTTAATTTATTTTTAAGTAACATATTATGCTATATTAAACTACATTATATATTATTAATATATTATATCATATTAAACTATACACACACATGAAATTAAATTATCAAATTTAATTTATAAATAATATAAAGCATTTTTTGTATACCTTTTACAATTAAATGTTTACTTGAAGTAGTTTCTGTTAATGATTGTCGTGTATCTTCTGTTTTCTCTTCTCTACAATGAATTGGATGAAAGGTAGATGATGTACTTAAAAGTTCTGCTTTTTTGAAAATGTCACTAGAAATCAACTGTGTGGTTCTCGAGTTAGAGACAACTGTTGAACTGCTTGTATCTACATTTTTTTCTGGTAATGCTTGAATGGAATTTAAGTAATCTAAATAACAAAACTCAATTCAACTTTTTGTTATGACAACAATTCAAATGTTGTTATAATACATTTGGTTTTATGGTTCATATACTATAAATTTTTTATTAGCAACAACAAAGGAACAGCAAAAACAAATGACAATGCATTTCTTAATTGAGCCACATTTTTAATGTGGCTAAAATAAGTATGTAAAAGATGTGTTTACATATATATTTAAGCTTTTAAACATATTTCTATATTATATAGAATGTAGAAACTGCTAGGTAAATTCAAATAAAATAAATAAAAATGAACTTTTGGCTTTTTTAATAAAAAATTCAAGCTGCAATTTTTTTCTAGAATGTCAGTAAAAGATTTTAAAAACTGGCCTTAAAGTTTCTAGTGCTCTTGAAAAATATTAGCTTCTAATAATTACAGTGCTATACTTTCAGATCTCACTCACCGCCAAAATCTCGATCATTTTTCAATCTCAGTCTCAATCATTTTTTAATCTCAGAAAAATGAGAAAATGAATTTGAAAAATATTAAAACTGACATTACTGAAGTATATTGAAAACCTTTAAAATTGGCGCTTTTTTTTGAATGAGAGAAGAGTTGTAATGTTTTTGAATAAAGAGGAGTCCTCAGTATAAACATGTTTCACAAGTATCCATTTTCACGTATTTCTCTGATAGAAATGCATAAAAAAATAAAAGTGACAATTTTGGAGGTTTTCAATATTTTTCAGTAATCTTTTTTTGAATATTTTTGTAAATATTATATATTTTGTAAAGTTTCAATTGAAATGCAATGCTTTAGCTTAATTTTGGTTATGGTGGTAATGCAAAATAGTGTATGAGATGTCTCAAAACTATCAAAACCAAAAAAAATACAAAGTCAAAAAAAAACCCTGAAGTTTTGAAAGTATGTTACATGATGTGAACAGCAGATTCAAGCAAATATTATATCAAACAGCATACTAACAAATAATAAGTAAACAACAGTAACAACAAGCAGTAAGTATAACAAATAAACAAAAGCAAGAATTGTATTAATAACACACCATTTGATAACATTGAAGATTCACCCTTGTGCTGGCCCATTGATTGCTAAAAATATGTTTAAAATGATTATAATAAGAATCATTCCTTTCACAGAGTCTAAAAAAAGAATAGAAATTTCTTGATGTGTTTCAGTAATTAATTGCTGCTTTTTCAATATAAACGAAATGAATAGAAGAGTTACAAGAATACAGCAATTCAATAATCAACAAAGAACATAAATTTTTGCAAAAGTAATTTATTCTCTTCTAAAAAAAAGGTTTTTACAAAGTTAAGAAAACTGTATAACAAAGAAAAAAATAATTATCAAGGTTAGAGAGTTGAGATATAACAACAATATTTAGTTGTTTTTATTGATTTAAGTTTTAACTACCAATTTTAAACTTAGATTTTAACAACTTATGCTGTAGTAAAATACAAGAGTTTTAAGATTTAATTCCTGCACCTCTGTATTGTGTTCAACCTATTTCTCTGTACAATGGTCTTGTTTAACAAGTTATGGTAAAAGTTAATTAATTAGTATTTCTGGTTTTAGTAAATTTTAGTCATAAACACTTGATGATAAAAAATCAAAAAATCGATAGTACTATGAGATAAAGAAAACCTATAAAATATCTTACTAAGTCCATGTTTTGTTGGTCATCTGAAACATCCTTGTAATCGTCAACTGGGTGGCTCTAAATAATAAAAATTTAAACACAATTAAAAATTTACATTAAAAACAATTTTTTTTTTTTGAAAAACAACTTTTTAAAAAATTGTGTTTGTAAAATAATTTATTTACTTCATGTAACAGTGAGTAAAAATGTTAAAAATCCAAAGTGTAATTTTTTTATAAACCCTATGAGCTATGAGCTTTTTAATAAAAGATAAATAAAAAGTTTGTTTACTAGCATGCTAGTAGATTATTTTACTAAATATTACTACATCATAGTTTACTAGCATGCCAAAATAAACAAACTTTTTATTTACCTTTTATTAAAAAGTTTATAAATTGCTAAAGGGTTTATAAAAAAATTACACTTTGGAATTTTAACATTTTTACTCACTGTTACACAAAGTAAATAAACTATTTTACAAACAGAATTTTTTAAAAAGTTGTTTTTCAAAAAAAAAAATTGAAAAAATAAATTTTTATGTAGTGACAAAAATACAAATATATATTTTTTTTAAATATTTGTATTTTTGCCACTACATAAATAAAAATTTCTCATAGTAAAACAAAATAAACCTTTCACAAACAATTTGAATCTATGATACTGATGATATATATATATATATATATATATATATATATATATATATATATATATATATATATATGTGCTGGATCAAGGAGGGGGCTAGGGGGGCTATAGCCCCAGGCCCTGCAAATTTAGAAGCTCCCAAAAATTTTAGAGGATCTTTTTTTTTTTTTTTCATTTTTAGGCTCTGGCCCATAAAAAGGCCTCCAAAAACAAAAACAGCCCCGGGCCCCAAGAAGTCTTAATCCGCCACTATATATATATGTCAGATATATGAGAAGGTGTCAAGTATTTTCAGAAAAAATCAAGTAACACAAAATATCAGTATATATATGTAAAAAATAATAATAATAAAAAAAAATTATTAAATTATAGAGGAAATTATTTTTAAAATCAGTTTATTTAGAAATTTTATGGTAATTATGAATCATAGTTATCTAGTTTACTATTGTTAAATTAAATGTTGTTAAATAGAAATTACCAATTGACTTAATGTCTGTGGTAATTTTTAACTACACATATACAAAGAAAAACTTGAATAAAACCTCTGTGAATTTCTTTTTAACTGTCTTCTTAATCTCATTTTTATCTTCTTTATTTTTTTTATCAGTTTTATGTTTGCTTTTTCGTGGTCCATATGGTCTTTTGGTACCTCCAGTCGAAATTTTTCCTTTAGGAACTTGCAATCCAGGACGAATAGGGCCATCCGACTAAAAAAAGACAAAACATAAAGAGTTGACAATACTTTACTTTTACATTTTTACTGCCGTATTATACTCATGATCTGTTAATTGAAAAGTTAAAATAATATTTAACTAATTATTTTTTTTATTATTTAAAAAACTATGTTATTAATTATATTGAATGAAAAAAACTTATTATTTAAGATTCATTTCATTTAGTAAAAAGATTAATGCGGCATCTTTTTTTACAGATTTTAAAACTGATTAGCACACTTTGTACTAATCAGATGTTTTTTTCTAAAGTAATAACTCAATCGAAAATTATTTAAAGAGGGAGTCGCTATAAACTGACCGTGAAGTAACAAAGTTATCTTTAAAATGATTAAGGATATTTAGTAGTTATTGTTTTTATTTAAAAAAAAAACAATTTAATAATTTGAACTATTTATTGTTTACTCGACTCTGAATGAGTTACATTTGATAATCAGAAAATGTGAAAAAGTTTTCTTTTCATTCATTTCTGGGGTAGAAGTTTTCAAAACGTTTTTTTTAAAGATTTTTTTTCAATTAAAGACGCATACTCACAAAACCATTAGGAAAATTAATTTTTTTTTTTTTTTGTTTCTAAGGTATGCACAAATTTTGACAAAAAAAACCAAACTAAAAAAACTAAAGGCGCGAGTTTTGTAAAATGTTTTAAGCTTTTTGTTAAATTTTTATAACTTATGTTTAATTTATAAACTATAAAAGTATTTTTAAAATTATAAATGTAGAGTTATTAACAAATTACGACCGGGAGTATAAGAAATGTAATTTAATTTTTTAAAACTAAGGAATGGAAAGAAGATTAATTTGGCGGAGAAAAAAGAAATGCATTGTGAATATATCTTTACCCTTAATTCATTTATAATATGCGGATTTTTATAAGAAAAGGCGTTTTATATAAGCTTGAAATATAAAATAAGGTCATGTTTTTGTATCCAAACAGTTTTGCGTGATAAATTTATTCACAAAAAGTTTTCACTCTGAATACGGTAAAAAACAATTTACATTTTGTGATGCATAGCAAAATATAAATAAAACAAATTCAGAGTAAAAAAAGATTGAAATGATATATTAGGAAAAAAAAATCAGTGAGTTGTCAGACGTCTTTTAAAATTTAATAACAATTGTAAAAGACAACTGAGTAAACACAATTAAAGCAGCATATTTGATCTTTAAAACAAAACAAAAAATCAACTTTTTTTTTTAAAAAAAAAACTGTTTTTTATGCGGTTGAAAAACATAAGAAAAGATGTCATGTTTGATGGCATAACCAAGCAGTAATTTTCAATGTAATTTTAAAAGCCTATAATTAAAATAAGCTTCCGTAACAAAAACTTAAATAAGGGATTAATAACTTTAAAGCTAATCGTTTATACAAATATCTGCGGCGAAAAAAATCATTTTCATATTTATCAACAAAGAAGACAAAAGTTTTTTTTTGTATATATAAATCAAAAGAAAACCGTTGGCAGTCTAAAACCTTTTATCAAACACAAAATATTTACTATGTATTTCATAGTATTTTTTTGAAAATTTATAATAATGAATATATAGCAGAGTAAATGTACCATGTACTCTTGGCATAAAACCACTTTAAATTTAATACGGGATATTGGCGCAAATAACGCAAATAACTTTGTTGCAAAAAAAAATTCTTTCCCTAAATAATAGAAAATAAAAAAAGTTTTTTAAAACTATAACAAATATGTTAACGTTTGAATTTATAATTTTACTTTTTTAAAAACAAGAATTTTAAATATTACATATTCATTTTTAATATGTATTTCATATATATTTATAACAAAAAAATACAACTTTTTATAGACATACAACTTTTTAGCACTCATATGCCTAAAGGCGATAATCAGCAGTGTAATACAAAACAAAAATTATAAATATGGTGCTTTATTAAATAAATCATATTTATTATTGAGCACTCTTATTGAGTACAAGATTTTTTTAATAAATAAAGAGTACAAGATTTTTTTAATAAAGAGTACAAGATTTTTTTAATAAAGAGTAAAAGATTTTTTTAATAAAGAGTAAAAGATTTTTTTAATAAAGTAAAAGATTTTTTTGTATTTTATATACAAAATATCATGTATTTAAGTCAATTTTCAGGTACATTTTAAAATACTAAAAAAATGTTAACAGTTCACAAAAATAAGCGTTAAAATAGTATCATTTAGTATATTCTGCTTTTAATTAAATTAGAAATAATTAAAAGTCAAATAGAAACAAAAGTTTTTTTTCGTTTTTTTTTACTGGTGGTAAAATGAGAACCACATAAGCTATTCATTTTATATAGAGAGTTGGCAAACATCAAATGTTACACAAACTTATCAACTTATGAACGCCCCTTTTTAAGTATATCAAAAAAGTGTGTATACATACATAAATATATATATATATATATATATATATATATATATATATATATATATATATATATATATATATATATATATATATATATATATATATATATATATATATATATATATATATATATATATATATATATATATATATATATGTATGTATATATATACATATATATCTACATATATATCTAAATATATATATATATATATATATATATATATATATTTATATATATATATATATAATCATATATATATATACATATATATTTATATACATATATATATACATATATATATATATATATATATATATATATATATATATATATATATATATATATATATATATATATATATATATGTGTATGTATTTATTTGGAAAAGCAACAATATATATTGTTATTATATTAATATTGAATTGTAAACACAGTAAAAGTATAAAATTTATAAACAAGCACACAAAAATTACTGTTTCTAAATCACAAGAGAAACACAAAAAAAGAAAAAATAGTGCTATCATAAAATAATGGTAAACATATCTTACCTCTAACTCCTCGAGTGTGGCATAAGTTACTATCAAAAATTCTTCTATACTATCTTCTTCTCGAGTAGAATTTATTTTACGAATTCCTGTTTTACCCTTGCATTTCACAGCAGTTTGAATGACCCCCGTCTCATTTTTTATATGATTCATAGCCGCTTGTCTTGTTTCTTTTATAAATCCATCGACTATGTTTAAATTTCCTTCACTACTCTCATTTATTTCTGCATTATTATCCATTCTATAAGTTTATTTGTAACCAATATATACAATTTTTACTCTATATCTAAAAACTTTTTTCAAAATTCAGATCGTTTACTACAAAAAACAGACTTAAATAACTGTTTTTACGCACACGCTTTCAAAGTCTTAAACATGAATAAACTTTTTTACTTTCTTGGCGGTACAAAACATTCAGAGTTGAATAAGGCGGCAACATCTAAAGAATTCGACTAGAAGATAAACATTACGAATTTCTAAATCACGCCTTCCTTTTTAGCTATAAAGGAAGAGTTAAAATGAAGGTTGTTAGAAAAGTTTAAAACTAACAAAAATAATTTATGACGCAAAATAAGTTTTTTAAAGTGTCATAAATATTTTTAACTAAAGAAACAGTTTAATAATTAGCTTTATAAGTAATTTACAATAATCCTAGTAGCTTTATCCTCACTTCGTAAGTTGTTGGCAAATTTTCTTTTTTTAAGCAGTATTTCTCAAGAGGGAAGATATTACGAACATATATTTCAAAATTATAATAATGAAGTCGCACTAAAAGATGTAAAACCAAAAGACGTAAAAACAGAAAGATATAAACGTAAAAACCGGAAGTCTATGCTTTGCGCATTAAATTTTTAACTGCCAATTAATCAAACTATAATTCTTAAAATTTTATTAACTAAAATACATTATAAATATATTCTATAGCTAAAAACCAGATTGTTATAATCATAGCAAATAAGAAATAAAATAAATTTAAAAAAAAATTAATATATTTTATTCTTACTCAACAAATATATACGCACTATGATATTTCATTTCTTTTTCTTTAAGATTTTTGAGTTTGTTTCTATTATCAAACTTTTCATAAATGAAGAAAGTTTATAAATGATAAATTACTATTTTTAATTTTTGATTTAATCAATTTAAACTTTCTTTTGAGGAAAGCTTATTTTACACGCATTCTCTGAAGAAAAACGTTCAACTTAAGCACGTATTTAATAGCATTTCTACAATTGCGTAAAAATAGTTGTTGGCTATTATTGTTTTAACGTTAAGTTATCGAGTTAGATCTACCAATTAAATGTTTAGTATTTTATCTCTCAAATTCAGAGGCGTCAGAAGAGAATGGTTAAACGCGGTTAAATGTCAAATGTTAAAAAAACAGTATAAAACCATTGGTGGGATTTTTGAATAATTTACGTTGTTTCAGGTTTTTGCTTTAAAAAAACGTTTTACCGTTTTTCAAGGGGCCACGACGACAGATTTCCTTTGGTGCAAAATCACAACACACATTTTCTTTGGTGCAAATTTGACGACACATTCCCTTTGGTGAAAAATTAGTTTTTTTTACATTTGGCAAACTTGTGCTTTTGCGTTCATCAGAGTCAAATTCAAAAGGTACAAAACCGGCAGCTTTTATTACACTAGAACGACGAACATAATTTAAAAATATAATTTCCCCAAAAATCAGCAAAATCTTTAGTTATACCTGCCTAATTCATCTGGAGTAATTTTAGCAAAAAAATTGCGGAAAAAGTTATAAAAATTAAAGATTGTTAGTTTAAACATATTTTCTTAATCTCAGAAATTTTTTTTAATTTTTTTTATTTGAGCAGTTATTTGTCTTAAATAATGCTTTTCGCACGTTTCATAGCTCAAAAAAAATTAAAAAATAAATAAAGTATTTACATGTTTCGTCGATGATTTTTTAAACACTAGTGAAACATGCGGAAATATTTTTTTTAAAAACTTATGAAGTTATTTAAAAAACTATGAGTTTTCAAAAATACCTTTTTGTTAATGGGCTTATTTTTGGTGTACACAAATTTTATGTTTGCGTTAGGCATATTGTGGTCGGTCCATCAAGACTCCCATCGGTTCTAATATCGGTATCTTTGT
Source organism: Hydra vulgaris (assembly GCF_022113875.1). Classification (NCBI taxonomy): domain Eukaryota; kingdom Metazoa; phylum Cnidaria; class Hydrozoa; order Anthoathecata; family Hydridae; genus Hydra; species Hydra vulgaris. Next base: position 26,396,894 of record NC_061165.1, read on the forward strand.
TTGGAGGGTATGAATCTCGGTTGTGTTAGTTAGGTCTTAGGTCGATTTATTTAATTTATTTATAAAATAAAATTAAGAGTTTTTTAATTTTCAAAAATGATTCTTTATCATTTGGTTTTGATTTGGACGTCTGTAAATGTTAAAACGCTTAACTTATTCACTCAAAAATATATATTATTTATGAGCAATGTTTGTAACGATTTTAATATTTTGCATTTGTTTTGAATTTTTTAGAAAACGAAGTTTTTCCTTTTTTTTTTTTTTTTTTTTTGTTACTGCTATTGTTGTTTACATTAACTTGTTAAATTATTTTAATTTTTAGTTAATTAAGGAAAAAATAAAGCTCAAGAGATTATTGAATTTAAATAAATTGTAACAGGATTAAAGAAGTACGCTATAAAAAATACATTAAGACTAAAAATATTTTAGTTTTTAATTACCATAGGAAAGAGGGGGAGCATAGGTACAGGGTAAGCATATGTACACAGGCAAACACTCAGCCGTTTTAAATAAATTTCAACTTTTAAATGCTGATTTCAAATGTTGTTTATAATCACTTAGAAAATATAGTCAGGTTTAAAGATTTTGTTACCTGTAAATTTACCTGTTGTTCATTATGCCGCTATGTTGATTTTTTTTTTTTTTTTTTTACATTTTGCTGAGAATGGTAAATATGCTACCTTTTTGAGCGTTTATTAATGTTTTAATTAACTTAAATTTTAGATTAAATTTAAATTTGCCGTGAAAAAATTAAAACATGAACAGATTTTTAATACATAAATAAAAAGTTCACTCTGAGGCACTCACAGGTAAAAGATGAGGATTGATATATCGAAATTGGGAAGCATTGGTACAGAATTTTTATTATCTGTTCTGTATATTACATATATACTTGGTTCACTACGGTAAATATTTTAATAAAGTAAAATATTTTACTTTATTACAAGTTGCAAATATGTATGTTATTAATTTATTTAATTCAAGTAGTAAATTTAAGTAGTAGTTATTTTTATTAATTTTTTTTTATATTACATTATTTATTTTATGTTTTTATTAGATATTTAGTACGAAATTTCTCTTTATGTGTTAATGTTTGCATGCGGTGTACGAATGCTACCCTTGCTGTGTACCAATGCTCCATAAGTAAGGGAGCATTGGTACAAATAGCTACGTTTTGAAAAATCAAAAGTATTGTACTTAACCAGTAATTTTTGTAAACATAAATTTTATTTAAATGTTGCCAACACATTGTGAAAATAGCAAAAAATATTAGTTTCCGATTTATTATTATTATTTTTTTCAATTTCTTTTCGAAACGTGCCAATGCTCCCTCATCTCCCCTAAACTAAGATATTTCCTCTCTCATCATTGTTGTCAATTTTTGAGTTAAACGATATATATAAATAATATATATATAAATATCTTTTTTAAACTTTTGAGATAACGCAACTAAATTTAATTTCTGATTTAAAAGTAATTTACTTTAAAAAAAGAGTGAATTAACTGAATTGTCAAAAAAAAAGTTTAAATTAACGAAAATATTAGGAAAAATTTTAAAATCTAAATGTTAACACCTTATAAACATCTAAAATAAAAAAATTTGTTATATATATATATATATATATATATATATATAAATTGTATGTATTTAGGTGCTCCCAGAAGTCCTTGCAGTCTTTTCATAGAGCACCGCAGGAGAGCATTTAACAGGAAGTTCACGCCTCCTTCCGTACCAATGTTGCTTGTTGGGCTAGAGCTGGCGTCGAACCTAGGACCTCTGGGTTCTGAGCCAGAACTCCAACCACTGCGCCACGGCTGCTTATATATATATATATATATATATATATATATATATATATATATATATATATATATATATATATATATATATATATATATATATATATATATATATATATATATATATATATATATATATATATATATATATATATATATACTTACGTGCATACATATACATATTTAGGGGCTGTACATTAATTACGTCAACAATTTTTTAGCAATTTTTACCTCTAGAGATCCCCTTACAAAATTACGTCAAATTCAATTACCCCCTCAAAATAATAATAATAATAATATATTCAAATTTTATGAGCATATTTTAAATGAATATAACCATTAAAAATTTAAATTCTTGCTCTGAACAAAAACTTAATGAAAATAAAAGATATAAAAAAAAAAAAATTAAACTTTAATTAGGAATATATTTTCAGTTTATAACTACAAAGACTTACTCCAAACAAAAAAAAGATAAAAAAGATGAAAAGGGTTCACAAAAATGTATACATTTTACACGTTTAAATTATTAACATATTTCAAATTAATACAACACTTCAATGAGCCAATCCTCCTCACTTTAACTTTAGACCTAATCCTATTTTACAGTAAAAGCCAATTATTTCTAACAGAGTAACAAAATAGAGTAACAAAAAATGCATTCAACAAATTGTAAAACAAGGGCTCAGCAACCTTTTAAGATGGAAGAGCTAAAAGTTGCACTTTTAACTCTTCCTCTCAAAAATTCTCAGATGTCTCAAAATGTCAAAGACACTAAAAGAATGTCTAATAGACGTCTTTGTGCCTGCTGGTGATATTTTAAGTTATATAGTAATATAGTATACGCTTTGAGAGTAATACATGCTTGCACGGTAAGTTATATAGTAAAGAAATACACGTTTATAAAGTAAGACATGTTTGTATGCAAGCTTAATTAAGTAAGACAAGTTTGTATGCAACCTTAATATGAAGGCGCTTTAATAATTTGATTAACTATAAAAGTTAAAAGTTAAAGTGCCAACAGGTATTCTAAAAATTGTTTAAAAAATTTAACTTTAATGGGTACTTGTTTATAAATAAATGGTTACTTGTACATTTCTAAAAGTTTGGGTTCGTTTTCACAAACAAAATGAAGTTACTCAAAAATAAAAATACTGAACAATAGGTAATACTAGAGATTTGAAAAAAATTAAAGAATTAAAAAGTAGGCAACAAAAATTAAAAAACATTATTTTTGTTTATGAAATTTAAGTAATTAATTTCTTATGGTTTTAAAACATTATTATTTCTGAAATCTTTATAAAGTTATGATTTTTTTGAGATCGACAATAAACAATTATTTGTTTACTAATTCTTCAATAAATTTTAATGTTTAAGATGGCAATCTTATTGTTATTTATCTTAAAATTTTTAGATTTTATAAATTTATGATAAAAATACAGGTAAATAGTAATTACACTTAAATAATTTTTTGTCAAATCTTCTATATATCAAATATAATAGACCATCGTGCACTGCCGCATAACTTCTTTTATTATAGCTGGTAATAACTTAACATATTATTATTTTTATCATTAATTTTATTATTATTATTGTTGTTATTATAATTATTATTGTTATCATTATTATTTATTAATTTATTTTATTCTTTTAATTCAACACATTATTGATAGATCTCAATAAAATTATTTTAATTAAATTAGGTTTTCTTAGTTTTTTATTTAAAATTCGCTATATCCAATTAAGTTTTATTCTATTATATTATTATATGTTCCATTAAGTTCAATATATTTTTAGATATTATATAATTATGTAGGTAGCGACAGAAATAGAAAGTTTTTCTTTATTTTTTTTTCCGGTTCGATGTTTATCCCGGACATTAATATTTGTTTTGAACTACACTTTTGTATAACCTGTTATAGATTATACGTTCAAAGAGTTTAAAGAAACTTGGAAGAACGGTAATCTGTAATTATTTAAACTTCGGATTTAAAAACGGGCATGATTTTTATAATTTTCCGAAACAGTTTTTAAAGTGGTATTTGTTTTTATGACGGTGGCATTTGTTTTTTTGAAGGTGACATTTTTTTTTTTTTTTAGGTGGCATTTGTTTTTTTGAAGTTGGCTTATGTTTTTTTGAAGGTGGCATTTGTTTTTTTGAAGGTGGCATTTGTTTAACATCGAAAAGACATTCACTACTACATTACTAGAGACTTATCGGTACTTTCAGTCTTATTAAATTTAAATATATATATATATATATATATATATATATATATATATATATATATATATATATATATATATATATATATATATATATATATATATATATATATATATATATACATATATACATATATATACGCACATACAATTATCTGTAGATTTATATGGCAAGAATAAGACAGAGCCCCTAATAATCCTTAAATAATATATGCACATTTATAAATATAGAAATACAGATATGTCCTTAAACGACTTACATAAAAATCGAAAGAAAAAAAAAAGTAATATAAGTCCGAAATTTATTTTTAATAACAAATGAACCTAAAATAAATTAAAAAAACAATGAACAAAAAATTTAAAAAGTGTATACCGTAGAAATGGTTAATTACCGATGAATTCTAATTACTAATAAAGCATAGTAAGTTACTACGCTTTATTAAAGTAAAAAAATAGTAAAAAAGTTACAACTTGTAACTTTTTTACTATTTAGAATTAGTTATTATTATTATTATTATTATTATTATTATTATTATTATTATTATTATTATTATTATTAATTAAAAAAAAATATGAGAACAACCAAATAAAAATATGTAAAAAAAAAATTATTGTAATCGTATTAAATTTCAATTTAAAATCATTATAAAATTAACAAAATATAACACTCTAAGTGAGATCATACCCAACGGGCATTTGTTTTTTAAAAGTTACCTTCTAAATGTTTTTTAAACGTTTTTTAAACGTTTTTTACGTAAGAATGTTTAGAAGACCTTTAAAAGACATTTAAAATACATTTAGAACGTAACTTTTAAAAACAAATGCATGCTTGGTAAAAACCAAGTGATTATTTCCCAATCTTTTCAACACTAATTTGATATGCTAAGAAAAAACTAACAGGACATCAAACAAAATATTAAATATAACAAAACGAGAGAAAAATAGTATTAAAATTTTCCTCAGTCACTTATCGGTAATAAACTGAAAACAACTTGAAATTAACTACAAAGACGCAAATAAAGCTTATAAACATTTTATCGGTGAGTTCAGTAATGGGTATAAAAAAACATTTCCGAAGCAAGAAAAAAGAGTCAATCTTAAAAACAAAGTCCATGGATTTTACAAAGCCTTATCAAATCTTCCAAGAAAAAAGAAACTCTACAATATATATATATATATATATATATATATATATATATATATATATATATATATATATATATATATATATAAACAACTTCCATAAATGAAAATAAATACAAAAGTTGTAAAAATCTTCTTGAAAAACTTAAGAGTCTAAAAAAAATTATTATTCGAATCTTTTATTATTATTTTATTTATTTAACACCCAATTTACAAGGTAAAAAGAAAAAAATAAGAAAGTTATTTCGGATGACTTTGCTTAAAAATGTTTTCTTCCAGAATTAGCTTGAAAACTCCTCTTTGCTCTTTTGCATTCCAGCACTCTATTGCATACTTCAAGTTTCGTTCAACTTCGGAAGGAATTTTACTTTTAGAAAGTGGTATTTTTACCTTCTTTTTATTTTGAATTAGGTTTTGAAAATTTAATATCTGAAGGTGGCATAGTTCCTGAATATCACTAACAAACGAATGTTGAAATAACGGGTGTTGCAGTTGTGAAAAGATAATGTCTGCAGTTGTTTTGTTATTAAGAAGTCGAAGGAACAAGTTTAACTTATTTTGTTGAACACTTTTTGAAATTTCCTGGATTTTAAATAACGAATTCATATAGTTTTTACTATGTTTTGAAACATTTAAAAACGATTTTAGCGCACTCCTTCCAATTATATCTAGCTTTTTCATCAGACCAGGATTATTTTCACATAGCTCCATACCATAAGTTAAGGTGGGGACTGCCAATGATTTATATATATAGGAAATAGAACTGGGGTGAGCAAACCGGATTCCAGATTGAATAAGAGTTTGAACAACAGCTCTAAAGTTTGATATTTTTTCATCAACATTTGAATAACCGAGTGAAGCAAAAACTGAATGTTTAGTATCCCATGTGAATCCCAGATGTCTAAGTTTATTCTGAAGATTTTTTTTATTACCAGAAATTGTTATTGTATTAGTTTGTATTTGGGCTTTACCTGAGATCAAGAACTCAGTCTTTTCGGCATTCAGTTTAATACAATTTAGATTACTGTAAATATTGCATGTTTTTATAAGCTTTTTGAGACCAGATAAGGTAGAGCTTAAAAGTATTATATCATCCACATAGGCTACCACACCAGTAAAGTTACCGTTTATAGATGTGCCAACAATACCCTGATTTTTAATAGTTTCGAGAAGACTTTCAGTGTAAATATTATAGAGGTGAGGCGAAAGAATTGATCCTTGTCTTACTCCTTGGTTTAGAGGAAAAGAGTTTGATTTACAACCTTGATATGAGACTGTTGCGCTACTATTGTTATACAACGAGGAGATAGTGTTAACTATACATAGTGGTAATTTTTTATCGAAATATAATTTTTCAAATAGGATATTCCAGTTACAGCTATCGAAAGCTTTTTCTGCATCTAAAGAACATAGATACACAGGGGAATGGTTGCTGTTGTAATGTTTAATTGTTTCGCTTATTAGAAATTCAGCATGTAGCGTTGAAGAGTTAGCATTGAATCCAAATTGGAGGGAGTGAGTATCTCTAATATCCGGACATATAATTAAGATCAGGTATTCTAGAACCTTTGTAAAAATTGGCATAATACTAATACCACGATAGTTGCTTGGGCTATCTAAAGACTTTTTGTACGATTTAACAAGGGGTACAATAGTTGACGTCGACATTGATATTGGAGTCGATCCATAATTAATAGAGTAATTAAAAAATTTGATGAGCCATTTTGTTAAAGTATCGCACTTTGCGTATTTCAAATGTTCTGCTGAGATACCGAAAGAGTCAGGAGATTTTTTTAATTTTAAATTTGAAATAGCCCCAATTATATTTTCTTCAGTTATTGTTACATCATCATGTTTTGTACACGGGGGAATTCTCTGATTTTCTTTACGATGAGTTATTTTTGGAGTATTCAGTACTCTTTCGAAGTGGTTTGCGAATTCTGAAGTAATAGATTCTTTGTCTTTTTTATTATTTATGGTAAATAATCTAGAATTTATGTCTTTGTTTAAACATCTAAAAGCATTCCAAAAGTTTTTTGGTTTAGTATTTTTTAACTTTTCAATTTTAATATATTGTGCGCAAATTTTATTATTTTGAGCCGACTTGACGGCTTTACGAAAGTTTTTACGAGCCATTTGGTAACGGTTAAATGATACCGAGTTTAACTCTTTAGAAAAACCAGAATCTCTCCATTTTTTAAAATGAATTGAAAGAATAGTTTTAGACCGACTTAATTCAGGTGTCCACCAAGATTTTGAATACAAACATTGCTTTTTATTTTTTAAAGTCTCCTTAAAAGCTATTTGAGCGCTGTCAGTAATTTTTTTATAGATTTGGAGAAGGTCGTATTCATAATCGTTAGTAAAATTAAGATTGTTAAAGCGATTGGTTAAATGAACATTGTAAGAATTTATAAAGTTAGAATCGTTCCAAGCGTAGCTAGGTATATTAGTATCTTCTGCTAGTTCAATGGTATTGCATTCGGTGTACTTAACTTCAACTGATATTGATAGTGGTAGGTGGTCGCTCAAATTATTTGAGCATTCAGGATGAACAATGCATTTAAGATTTATAAAACTTGTATATTTTGATACGGCGAAGTGATCAATATATGACGAATTCGGTAGTGTCTGGTGTCGATATGTATAATTAGGGCCAGAACCTTTAGTTACATCAACTAGTTCTAATTGATTTGTTTTTAAAAATTCCGATAAGTGCACAGAATAACTATTTCTTTTAGAATTTGATCTTTCAAATAAATCATACATTTGGTGAAGAAAGGATTGGAAGTCACCTGCTAATATTATATTGCCGTTACCTTCGTAACTATCAATTAGACCTTTAACAGTATCTAGTTGACCTTTATATTCTTCCAGAGACGAGAGGTTATTCCGCGATGAGGAGAGGTATAACCCAATAACTATAATATTAAGATTGTTTTTTTCGAAATTTATTGCTAAAATATGGTCGTCCTCGTAAATTACCCTTATATTTTGGAATTTATTTTTTCGTACAAAAAACGCATTTCCGCCAAACGGTCGGCCTTTTTCATGTTTATTAGACTGATGGAAATAAATGGAGTGTGTGTTATTAGATATATCCCTTATTACGGAGTATTCAAGTTTAGATATCCAATGTTCACATAAGAAAGTTATATCATAGGATTGTATAAGTGACTTTGTAAAATCAATGTTTGACTTAAGTCCCTGACAGTTGAAAGTACATATATCGAAAGTTGTTGAAGATTTGTTTTCTTCTCTTATGGTGCTTGGATCCATTTTCAATTAATATTTGTTATTCCCCCGTTGGATACCAGATGATCCACGTTAGAATATATGCGCTTTTTACGGAATGGTTTAATGATGATATTATTATCCCATAATGAAGGGTTGAAAATTTTATCTTTTTCTGAATTACTTACGGAGACTCTATACGATCTGTTGAATTCGTTTTCTCTGTTTAAAGTAATTGATATAGGCGTAACACCTAATTCAGTTTCCATATACAATTTCATATGTTCTTCGTTGATTCGATTGCTAACACCACCTATAAAAACTTCAAATCTACGAATTATTCGACTACCAGCAATAGTCTCATTTCCCGGAGTTTTCGTTCCAAATATAGGCTCCAATAACTTATGTTTTTTTTCTAAGGGTAGAATATTTGTTTGGCGGACAGGTTTATTATTTTTTCCAACTAAATTAAAACTATTCGGATTATCATCAATATTTGAAGGTTTTTCTTTAAATTGGTTAGTTTTGTCTGAGGTCTGTTGTTTTTGAGCCGCAACCTTTGCATATGTTTTGATATTATGCGGTTGGCTTTCTGTATAAATGCTTGCATTCGTTTTGCCACAAGGTTGTTGAAAATTACCTTTTGCAGCATTTGCGGTGACATTAGAATTTTTATTTTCGTTTAGTGTGTGGTAATTAAAAAGCTTATTTTCGCATTGGGCATAATAATCGGATTTTAGGTTTTCCGTATTTGCATTTGATACTTTGGGGATACTTTTAAATAACTTACCGCAAGAGTTATTAACGTTTTGTGTATCTTCAGCGATAGATTTTGAGCACGTGTTTTTATCGTGTTTTAAACTACTATTTATGTTTTGCCTCGGTTGATTTTTAAGAAATAAAAGGTTATCGTTAGATACTATTAGGTCTTGAATAAGCTCATTTTGTATACTTATTTTTTCTTTTAACAAACCTAATTCCACTTTTATTTCTATATTTTCGTTTTGGATTGATTTTGAAATTTGTAATAAATCTTTTAATGATGAAGTCAGAAATTTATCGTCTAAGTGCGCAGTTTCTATATTCTTGCAAGAGATTAATGTCTTTGAAATTTCTTTGTGCAACTGATTTTCGCATAGAGTTATCGAGAAGATAAATATATCTTCTAAACATTTGGTTGTTTTGTACCGTTTACGAAGATTTTTTTCCGTTGGATTTTCTGAGTCTAACGTTACGTTAATCTCTCTGAATTGTTCACTACTGAAGCTATCCAAAACTTCAAAAAACAAACGTTCACGGAGACTTCTTATTACATTTTCTTTCATTGAGTTTAAATTGTGTATTATAATATCTTTTGGGTGCGAACATATTTCTTCTAAATTCTTCAAAAAGTTGCATTCGAATGTGTTCAAATCTGAGTTCAGATATACAAATATCTCACTAACGGTGCGTGGTGCCATGTCGTATTGAAGTGTTATTAGATAATTAGTTCCACTTTAACATTAATCTTCATTATAATAAATATTCATAAATAGTTTTTGATAAATATTTTTATTAATTTTTTTCTTCTCTTTAAACACGTCTTACTCAAACAATACTCAATACTTAAAAAAAAAATAACATTTATAAAATAACATTGGCTATTTTAAAAAAACATGGGATGTAATAAAAGAAGTAATAAGAAAGAAAAAGATTGATTCTGGTAATATCCTCCCAAACCATTTAAATACTGATGACAAACACACATTTTATTAATAATGAAAAAAATTTTTTCTCAAATCTTAAACAATTATTTTACAAACATCAGAAAGAAACAAACTAAGAAAATTCATTGTAAAAAAATATCTAAATCATATTTAAAAGAAGAGGACTTTTTGAATTTGACTTCTTCTTCTGCTGAGCTTCAAAATGCTTTAAAAATAATACAATTAAAAAAGAGTCCGGATCTTGATGACATAAGCTCTCAGGTGGTTAAAGAAGTTTATGACATTATTGAATATCCTCTACTGTATATATTTAATCTCCTGTTAAATGACGTAGTTTTTCCTGAAACTTAAAATTAACACGCGTAGTACTAATATTTAAAAGCTGAGATAGCAGCCGTTGCGCAGTGGTAGCGCACTTGCCTCATAAACAAAGGATCCGTGGTTTAAATCTCAACTCTGCGCAAGTTTTTCGACATTGGTTAGGAGGGAGGCGTGAAGGCGTATTAAATGATCAATCGCGGTGCTCTGTGATGAGACCATAAGGACTTCTTGGGGCACCTAAAGTTAAAAAAAAAAAAGAAAAAAAAAAGATAACTCTAATTTATCAAACTACATTTTATCTTTAAGTATACTGCACTTTACTCTTTTTGCAGATAACACCCAAGCTTTCTACATCCACTCAAATATTAGTTCGAAATACTTCAAGCTTGAATAGTTAAGCGATTGGTTGAAGATCAACAAACTTTCTTTGACTATTGAGAAAGTAAATACATTTTTTTCATAAAAGCATTTAAGTCTGACACATTACCGTTAAAACTTCCAGATGTTTTAGATGTCAAAACTAAATTCAAAAGGGCATTTTCCCTGAGGTTTTTGGAGTAATACTAAATAAGTATTTTCCGTGAAGTTTTTAGGAGTAATACTAGATAAGTATTAGCTGGAAAGAGCACATAAAGTCATAAATAAAATAAAATATATAAAAGCATTGGGATTATTCTTAAAACTAAATATATTTTAAATAAAACATTTCTTAAAGGTTTATATTTTGCATTTGTTTATAGCTGCATAAGCTACGGCATTGTAGCCTTACCGCACTTAATCAAACTTAGTTTTAGTCTATAAAAAACAAAAGCAAACATGCTTTTTTAACAAATGCCACTAGATATGCTAGTACTAAATAAATAATGAAAGAACTGAGAGTTCTTAAGATTTACGTACAAAACATTTATTCAGTTTATGACATTCAACACCCTTCAGTTTATGCTTAAACTAAAAAACAATTTGGTCCCAAAAATATTCAATAATTACCTAAAACTTACTGATCACAAATACGAAATAAAACATTCTATTCATCTAGAACTACTATATTCCTAAAACCACTTTGAGACAATCCATCTCGAAGAGAACCACAATTGTGGAAATGTTCTCATAAATGATATTAAAACGATAAATTCGATTCAAAATTTTAAATGCGTTGTTAAACAACAGTTACAATTTCTTATTTTTATTACTTTTACACTCATTGAATTTTTTTAATGCACACAATAACTGGAAATGTTTATGGTTATAATTACAAAGTCTGGCTAGCTTATTATTTTTGGTTATACATTTAGTTAGCTATTTTATTCATACTGGTAATACAATATATATGTTATAAAATATTTTATAATTTATGATTTTATATTTTATTCATTATCAAATTTATTATTATTAAGTAAAGTAATATTCTTCTTTGACATAAACATAAACACATTTAAATTTGCACATATATGAATGTGTTACAACTGAAGCATGAAGAAATCTAGGCAACGCCACTGTATATAAAATATAATTCAAAGTATTCAAAAAAAAATTACTACAACTAATAATATAGCTTTAAGAATTATTATATTAGGAATTTATAAAATCTAATAAATTTATTTTTATTATATATCGAAACCAAAGTAAAAAATGAAAAAAGAAAGTTTTTCTAAAGAATTTTTTATTTTGCATATATAAAGAAAAGATGCAGTTTGATATTTTGAGGACCGCTAACAAAATATAGTTCTAAAAAAAATCCTCTTTACTTTCGTTATTTAAAAATATTTCTTTTAGTTTCGATTTGAAATTATTTACAGATGCAAACGTTTGTCATTATTTATTATTATATTTCACACTTGTGAGGCGATAAAAAACCTAGTGACTTTAAAAGATATTTGTGCTGTTATTTTTAATTATTGCTTTGAAAGGATATTGTTTTGCTACGCTATTAATTTTTATGCATAGATATTAAATAGTGATTAATAGTTATTTATTAAGTATTTATAGATTATTAAACAACTTAGATTATTGTGAGTGGGAGAGACAACTTTGCATTAAATATTATCCTCATGTTTGTTGAAAAGTTTTTTTCAACTTTGTTATTTTGGTGCTGCACCAAACTATGTTAACATAATTGAGATAATAACAAATAAAGGAGAAATAATTGTATTTAAACATATTTGATTTGATCAAACATGTTTTGATTGATATTAGTTTGTTGAATGTTAACTGTGTATATTAGATATGTTTCAAATGACTTGTAAGGACAATAGACTTTAGACTAGATTAGATTAAGAGCGATGTAAACAAAAAAACTGTTGAATTTTTCTGCAAGTTGTATTTTTGTCGCTTTTTATTACTTACAATAATCTGAGCAGGTAGACATTTTATTTTAGTTTCTTGTTTCTAATTGTTTTCGTTTAACTGTTCCATACTTTTTAAATCTCAATATTTAAGTTATTAACTTAATTTGAGCAATAATGTTTCTTTTATTTAAAAGAAAAAAAAAGTGTTGTATGTTTATTTGCATATTGGTTCTATGTCTATTTTTGTATAATGCAAAATTTTTCTCTTTGATAATTTTCTTGTACTTCTGGTGATCCGTGGGCACTCTCTGATATTTCTTGTGATCCATGAGCACTTTAGATATTTTATTTTGATCTTATTTTTTATATTTGGAAAGCGTTCATCATAGGGGTTAAACTTTTGTAGATATGTTATAACCAAAGTTGAAGAATTAAGCATAATCCAACGATTTTTAATATAATGTATCCCATTTTTATGCCTATAGTGTTTATAAATTGCTGATTAGAGGTATTATCTTTCTTTTATGCTTATTAATTTTAGAACCATTTGAAGTAAATTTTAGTTTATTTTAAACCAAAAAAAAGAGCCTAAAATGTTTTTGCTTTTAAGTTAACATTTAAAATTGAATTTAATTATATTTAAACAATACTAATGTATTATTTTGTTATATTGTTATATATATATTGTTATTACAAAAATGATAATATATAAATTTTTAATAATTTATCTACTGCAGAGATTAAGTTGGAGTTACACAGATTTCTTTATTACTGGGGAGTATAGCATTAAAGTATTTAAATTTTGAAATTTGTATTGTGGGAAAAATTTTTCTTAACCCTAACATTATTGCTGCCCTAACCAAAGCCTTCAATCGATGTAGAAACACTTTTTCGTATGTTCTCCCTAAACCATTCGATATATGTACTAAAGCCCCCAAACCGCTAACCCTATATCCACAATTTCTTGATTTTACAAATGCCCTTTTAAATAAGCCTAAAAAATAACAACATGTTTTTACAAATTTGTTTCCAAACTTTTACAAATTTGTTTATAACTTTTATAAACTCTGAAACAAGTTATATTTTCAGTTATAAAAAAATTAAAAAACTCATTTAAAAAACTTAAACAAATATTACACATGTTTAAATGTAATGCAAAATATTTGAAATAATCAACGAGATTAAAAGTTGTTTTTTTTTTCACACTAAAAATAAAATTACGATGTAATAAAATAGAAATGTGGAAATGATTTTATTTATATTGTTTATTTTTTTTTTAAAAATATTATAAATCTTTAAAGTCTTTTTTTTATTAATTCTTTGGCTTTAATTCTTTTTTGAACTTTTTTATAGAGATGTATTGATTTGTTTCTTTTTTAGTAAATGTTGAAAAACATTTCATTGAAACAGTATACGATATTGGATTTGGTAAGAACTTAACAAAGTTATTGAAAATTAAGTAGAGCATTAATGAAATCGCTAATGTATCACTGAAATTTATTATAGTTCATGCTTTACCCCAAACATAAATAACGTAACTTGATGCATATTAGATTTATTTAAGGCGTTAATTTTCCCTTTAAAAAGTTCGCAATTAGCATAGATAGTTAACATACATAAGCTCTGTGTGCGTATAAGACAACCTTGCATGCATGCTTTGTTCACTATAAAGAATTTTTATGTCATCGAAAAAATGTCCACTATAAAGAATTTTTTCTCAATTTACCACAATTAATACTTCCATACAACATTAAAATAAAAGATAAAGAAAAATTTCTTTCAAAATAGCAGTATTTTAATACTACAATTTAAAAAAAAAAAAAACCTTTTTTTTTTAAAAAACTTAAAAGTTTTGTAAATACCATGAGATTTTCCTTTCAATATATTTAATTTGAGATTTCCACGATAAGTTTTATTGTGGATTTATTTTATCTAAAATAAATCCTAACAAGTTAACAGTTGATTCATTTTAATTGTTGTTTTATTGATCATTAGGTGAAATCGTTTTATATAAACAGTAATAATAAATGTGGTTCTAAGATTGATCTTATGGGAACACCTTAAATTTTTTTTAATTTCAGTTCTATTTTGTAGACTATGTATATGAAGACACATAAAAAAGCCTCCATCGTTAAGATTACTGTAAATAAATTTTATATGACAAATTATAGACAAAGCAATTCAGTATCTGGTTGTACATTGTTATTATGTTGACCTCATTCTAATGTTTGTGTGTGTGTGTGTGTGTGTGTGTGTGTGTGTGTGTGTGTGTGTGTATGTGTGTGTGTGTGTGTGTGTGTGTGTGTGTGTGTGTGTGTGGCAAACGCATTTACTGTGGATGATTGTTATTTGAATTGTTAAAAAAATAAAACACGTAATAATTTTTTTGTTATAATTCAGAACGGTTTTGTTCCAACAATAAACAAAACAGCTTGCATTACAATAAATAAGTAGGGTTACCATCTTATTTATTGTAATTATTGATGTATTGTAATTACCTACTTATTTATTGTAATTTAACCCTACATAAATTGATTAAATGGTAACTAACAATTTCAAAAACATATAAATTAAATTTGAAATGTTTAAAACTGCTTTGGAGTTTTTTATAATTTCGCAAAAAAAAAAAAAAAAAATTCTTAAAAAAAGTTTAAAAAGTGAATAAATAATGATACTTCTTGATATTTAAGAATTTTATCCAACACAAACTGGTGTCGCGGTAAATTAGGACTCAGAAAATTATGACTTCGAAAGTCTTAATTTCCCGGTAAATTAGAACCTTTCCAGTTTAGATTTACCAGGAAATTAAGAGTGGAACGGTAAATTTGGACTCCAACAATCTCTTGAAATTGAAAGATCATTTCGCTACAGGGTGAACTGAAATAACATCGCGCAACGCCTAGAAAATTATGTTGAAAATGCACAGAAAACTGTTGTAACTATAACTATGACTCAGTAAAAGATAAGACAAATACTTCGAGAATTTCTAAGAGATCTTAAAGAGCGCCAGAGATGGATTAAAGCTTTCCTAATAGACAATATACCATATAAACATTACACTGTAGTTTGTGCAAAACATTTTCCATCAAACTTCCTAGTTATTAAAGTAAAAGGAAAAGAAAATCCTCGAGATCCACCTAGTGTATTTGAACTAATTTAGATTTTAGTGCCATCTCTTCCTCTAGAAAAAGAACAACATTAATAGGTAAAAGCTCTCTTAGTGTATTTGAATTAATTTAGAGTTTAGTGCCATCTCTTCGACTAGAAAAAGAACAACATTAATAGGTAAAAGCTCTCTTAGAGAGATTAGAGAGTCTCTCAGATTAGTAAAAGAAGATGAACTTTCAAAATTCGTAGAGTTTGACGAAGTTGATTGATTTAGAATATTTTGCAGTTATTTATCTCAAGGAAGGCTTAATGATTTATTAGCTTATCTATTTATTTATTTTTTGAGTAGATGTTGTTTGCAATCAAAAGAGCATTAAAGCAATACTGGTATTAGTAAAGTGTGTAATAGTATTTATTAATTTACCATATGAAAACTATCATGCTGGAGTTGTATTCAATATTACTTCATTAGTTAAAAATTGTATTTATAAGTTCAAAAGTTGGTCACATCATTTGGATATTTGATTTCTTTTAAGAAGTCAGAAAAGAAAACAATTTTACGTCAGCAGGTTGAATGCATAAGTTGAACTCAAGTAACATTTTTTAGCAAAAATATTAACCTGAAGTTATTGTTTGAGCTTTAGAACATTTAGCACGGTTACATAGTTTATATGATCAATTAAGAAATGATTTTTATCTTCCTGACACTTATAACTTCAAAAGTTTCACACTTTTATTTGTAGTGTTTTTTTAAAACTCAACAAAATAGTCAAAAAAACTGTATGTTATTACTAGATGAAGTTTATGTTAAACGTATGCTAACTTATTACGGGGACGTTTATTTGGTAAAGTAAATATTTTAACCAGATCACCTTCTTTTGAAGCTTTTTTGATGTGAACCGTAAAGCAGTAAACAATGAATCAAGTTTTACAACAACTGTTCGCTTTCATGGTTGTA
This sequence comes from Hydra vulgaris, assembly GCF_022113875.1. Classification (NCBI taxonomy): domain Eukaryota; kingdom Metazoa; phylum Cnidaria; class Hydrozoa; order Anthoathecata; family Hydridae; genus Hydra; species Hydra vulgaris. Next base: position 26,413,672 of record NC_061165.1, read on the forward strand.
TGTTTTTATGAGGGAACAAAATTTATAGTAAGAATGTCATCAGTAAATAATTTGGATTTTGTATACAATCAAATTAATATCCTAATCAACCAAATTAAGAAGACAAATGGGAAATTTATCGTTTTAATTAATGATTATAATAGAGTAAATCAAGCATTTGATTGCTTACCTCTATGGTTTACAACTGATGGCATTTTTTTACTTTTTAGTTTTATGCATGTATCAAAGTGTATACGAAACAATTAGATAATTCAAAAGTCTGCTGAAATTGAGTTAGTCAGCTGGTTAAAATGTCTAAGCTGACTTATGTTGCTGCTAACCCTGGACTGATTGTTAGACAAAAGGTTGATACATGTTAAAAGTATTTTGTGAAGAGACTATAAATGCATTAAATTATCACCAAGGTATTAAAAATAATGATATAGATGGAAGTTTTATTTTTTTAGCTATGGTGGTAAAGTAAAAATAGTCCACATAAAAAGTCTATTTGAAGGATAACATTTTTACAAAAGACATCTTACAAGATCCCATATCATTAGTCAACAATTTACAGTTCAATGGTTTAATTAGATTTTTTTTCTATTTTCATATTAAATGAAATGGAAAACTATGTAAACGTGCTTTTATGAATATATCGTTAGAGTAAATATATATATATATATATATATATATATATATATATATATATATATATATATATATATATATATATATATATATATATATATATATATATATATATATATATATATATATATATATATATATATATATATATATATATATATATATATATATATATATATATATATATCAAAAATGTTCCTAAAGTGTAAAATATCAGTGTTCTCTGCTGCAACTTTTATTTGAAAGTCATACTTTCAATGTCCATCAGGGCCGACGACACGGTTTTTGCAGTGTGTGTGTGTGGAAGGAGGGGGTTAGGTCTTATAATAACCTTCATCCAACTTTTAAAAAAGACGATTGTCAAAAAGAAGTCCATAAAATATGGAATGAGATCAAATAAGTTTTTTTATTATTTTTTAAATAGGTAGTCATCGCCTATGGACGGCTAAGGTATTTTTCATATTTTGTATTTAACGGAATATTTTTTTTTGTAAATACTTAAAATAAAACTCTAAGAAATATACTAGAGTAATTTTATTAGAATGATAGACACTACATAGAAAAATGCTTAAATATTACAAAAATAGTATTGGTTACCGATTTGCTTTGTAATGGTTATAAACAAATTTATAAAATCACATACAAGTGAAAAGTCAATTTTGAATTTTGAATCAAATCATGAAAAGTTTAGGTTTGTGGCTTAAAACATCGACGGCCTTTTCAAGTGTTGGAAAATGATATAAGTGAGCGTCTGTCAAACATTTTATATAGTAAGTACGCATTTCATTCACAACAAATCGAACATCAAGAGGGGACCCAGAGCAAAGACACCACAATTGAAACTATCAACTTGCTTATCAACGGGAAGAAATGTTACTTTAAGCTTTCCATTCTTTACAAGTGGTTGAAAGAGGGATTTTAAACATTTTTTGAAATCGATGTTAGGTTAGTGCGCAGGCTATTGCACACTTGAACTCTGCCATTTGAAGCAAATGCTAATAGCCAATGAGAACTACCATCGTGCAATATTTGAAGGCTCATACAGTTCATTCTTAAGCCATAAAGACGAAACTTGCAAAGATGATTGATTTGGCTGACATACCTTTGTTTTCCAGAAGATTCAATCTATGGTATACCAAGAGTGTTTCTGAGGTGTCAAGATAAGCCAAGAAGATTGCCAATTTTTATCACCTATGCAATTTAATAGTTGGCTAGCTAGTCCACTAGGTTTTCCAAAAGTTTTTATTAACACTTGTGTACTTACAGTATTACTTTCATTACTATGATCGGAGGGCTTTCCAAGAGGCTTCCACGAATCAATATATATCTTTGGAAGTAAGGTAGTACCTTTTCTTTCAATTAAACGGGCCCACTTACTACACGTTGATTTGATACTTGCATAGGTCTCACACTTGTGTCCAGGGAATGAGTTCTCCGATTGTTGCACGGCATACATCAAAATTATCTTAACAATTTCTTCAGGTGCATGATTCCAAAAATATGCAGATCCTTCAACTAATATTGGTTTTAATTTGTCGTCTGTTCCTTGAATATAAGTTTTAAGTTGAACAATGTTGTATGTTTTTTTAAGAGTTAACCCCAATGCCTTTTTTTAAAGTTGCAACTCTTTTTTCAGAGATATTCACTACTGTGAAAGGACCGAGCCATTTTTGTGAAAACTTTCCACCCTTCGGATCAAATCGTTTGTTGTTTTTCAATAATGCAATGTCATCTACCTTAATTTCTAACTTCGACAAATGTCTACTATCATAATCTCGTTTTTTCTTTTTCTGCGCAACTTTTATATTTTCGCTTCAGACATGATTGTTGCTCTGACTTTACTTGTTAATGAAAAGACGGCATCAAAAAAGTTGAAATTGAATGGTTGTTCTACGTCTATACTTTCTTCTCGGTGTTCTTGTTTATTGCTTTTGTCTTTGACAAGGCTATGCTTCACATCAATTGGCAAAATTGGTTCGCGATTATACATCAGCATGAATGGAGAGTAGTTAGTACAAGAATGTCGACTAACGCGATAAGCAAAAAGAATACCCTCAATAATTTGCGGCCACATTTTAGGATTACCTTCCAAAACCTTTACCAAAGAGTTCTTTATTGTTCGGTTTTGACGTTCTACCAATCCATTTGCCTCAGGGTGATAAGCAGACGTAGCTCTCTGCTCTACTCCAGTTAGTTCGTGTAGTTGTTTACATACTTCGTTTACAAACTCCCGACCCTGTTCATTGATTTGGATTTTAAAGTACTCATGCCGACACATAATCTCGTACAAAAATTGAGAGACAGTTTGAGCTGATTTTTCCTTGATAGGTTTAGCCTCCGACCATTTTGAAAAATAATCGATCAAGACAATGATATGACGATACCCATCGACTACTGGAAAATTACAAATGTCCACTCCAACTTGTTCCATTACACTTGATGGTACTGGTATAGACTTCAATTCTACTTTTGGAGACTTTAGGTCACCCTGTTTTTTACATTGTTCGCAGCTCCTAATATACTTACTAACATTAGCAGCAATATTATACCAAAATCTTTGCGCAATATTGTCATACGTAGTGTTTTTTCCTCTATGTGAGGCCATTGCCTTGGAGTGTTCAGAATCTCCAATACCTCGGTGTACGTCTCTAATAACTTCCATTTGGAGTTCTTAGTCTTTAATAACCATTCTTTTATTATAAAATAAATGTCCATCTTTCACTTCAAACCGTTTTGTTGCTCTTCGAAAATTTGATTTAATCCCATAATCATGTGTAGATATAGTAGAAGGGTATTTTTTATTCCTAAGATAATCTTCTATGTTATCAAAATCAAAATGTTTTCTTTCCTTCGCCAGCTTGCCAGCACTTGTGTTTATTTGTAAAATTTATTTATTTGTTTACGTATGAAACAATTATAGCGCATTATTTAAACTTGCTTTTGCGTTCGAATCAACTTTGATTCTATTCTAAATTCTATTTACAGTTTTTTTTTTTAAATTTTTTTTTTACTGCGGAATAGTAATTTAGAAATGTAAATTTTCTTTTTGAATTGCAAGTTCTTGGAGTCTTAATTTACCGTTCCAATCATAATTTCCCGGGAAATTATGACTCATAACATCATATTTTCCCGTCAAATTTTCCTTCAAAGTCTTGATTTCCCGGGAAATCAAGACTTCAAAGTCCTAATTTCCTGGAGTCTTAATTTACCGCTACACCCGGGCTTTTCTTTAAAAATTAAAATTTTATATTTCCAAGCCACTATAATAATGCATTCCCAACAATTAGTAAGTTTATTAAAACAAAATATATGCAAAAACCTTAGTTAACACCAGGAAATATAAAATCCTCATTGAAAAAAGCAACAAAAAAAACAACAACAACAAGCGTTTATACAAAAAAATAAAATTCTAACCACTGCGCCATGGCGCAGTGGTTAGAATTTTGACTCAGAACCCAGCGGTCCGAGAATCGGCCCCGGCTCTAGCCCTATAAGCGACATTGGTAAGGAAGGAGGCGTGAACTTCTAGTTGAATGCTTTTTTTTTATTATTTTTTTATTTTACTTCACCTCCTCAAGGCCGAGAAGGCCACTACAGACGAGGAGGCTACTTATTTTGTGGCTATAACCCTCTCTCAACTATACAACTCCAAAACACGAACCTTGACGAACAAGGCCGCTGCACGGAGAAACGAGTTGAGCGCGGCAATACCAGGGACGTGGTGGGGATTGAACTCCGAACCACTCGTTTATGAAGCAAGCGCTCTACCACTACACCACCACACCACATACCACATACCGCTTTTCCGCAGTGCTCCGTGATAAGACCGTAAGGACTTCTGGGGGCACCTAAATAATCTAAAACAAAAAAATAAAATAAAAAGAATTGTCGGTTGCTAATCCCGAATTTCGGTAAAACCAGGTAAGAGACAAAGAATTAAATAACTCTGTTTGACAACTTCAAAAAAGAATTTAAAAAAATGTTCAATGATAGGAGTTAAGAGTTTGGTAGCTAAAGCCGCAAATAAGTTTAATTGTCGCCACAAACTTTGTGGCACAAAGTTGTTTGGGAAGTAATAAAAGTTATACTACAATACTTCAAACAAAAAACGTAACTTTCGTTCATGTTCACTACAGTATTATAAAACTCTGGTTTTATTGTTGAGGACTTTACACAAAGAAATTCGCTTTTAATTGAATTAAACAAGTGATCGGACTCGGACAAACTAAAATATCAAAAGTCAAAAGGTCTTCATTGACTTCAGAGTCAAAAGGTCTTCATTGACTCGCTAATTCACCGAAAGGTATAAGCAAAATTTATGTTAGACTAAGGGTAATGGCTATGAACCAAAAATCTCAGCAAATTTATAATTAAGCGGTTTACCTCATTCATTCAGGAACATTTCAACAATGATAAATATATATTTTTGCTTAATTTAGTTTTCTCATCATATTCAAGATTGTTTACAGATTTTCAACAGAGATAAAAGATAATAATGGTACCAAAGAAATAAATCAAGAAAAAGTCTCAACTTGTCCTATTATACATTTTTGAGCAATTCTTATTTCATAAGTGTACATAAATGGATGGATGACAATGCTTACCAACTAGATATTATAATCAGATGTCTGAAAAATTAAAATCAATTGTCTAAAAACATGACGTGGCTATTTTTGACTATTTTGATTTGCAAACGCAAGTTTTTACAATTATTTTTACTTTGAATATTTCTTGAAACAGAGTTATGTTAAAAAAAAACAGTTGAGCCTAATTTTAATAGACGCGTTATGACCAACGTAATGCAAACTCTCAAATTATTATTTGACGTTATTTTATTTATTTTTTATTAATTTTTTTTGTCATTAAAAAAAAAAAAAAATGGATCACATAAATTTTTTTTATATAATAAATGAAACTCTTATTTTAAGATTAGATTTCAAATTGTTCAAATTCGAAATCTGCGTTAAACTTTGAGTTAAAAGCAACTACTCTTTGAGTAAAAAGCAACAACTGTTGCTAAGCAACAACGGTATATTAATTTTATAAAAAAATTTGATATTATTGATGTCATTATATAGCAATAACTAATGAGCGGAGAGACCGACCTGAAATTTAGTACATGGACAATCTTTCATGTCAGATTTAAGTATCATATTAATTTTCTACCTAATTTCCTAGCTAATGATCATTTATTTAACGCATTAAAAGTTTATCAAATTGCAATTTCAGTATAACTAAGCATTTTTAAATTAGTATATTTCCTTTCAATATATTTAATTTTTTCAGGGAAGCCAATATTTTTTGAAGTTAATTAAGGACATAATGAACTTTAATCTTTTGCAAAATGGAGATGTTTTAAACTGTTTTTTTTCCGGCTCTTTTATAAGGTTTATTGAAATTTTTTTTATTGTCATTGAAAAATATACTTGTTTAGCTTTCAAACAATATATAATGGACCACTACTTTATCATATTATCATAACTCTGTTTGAAAACACCTTCAATGAGGTTGATTTTTTTTTAAATATGTTATCTTGAATACCGATATCTGTGGAACAACAAATCACACGTGACTAATATTTTGGGATTTTTTAATCTATAGTGTAAGCTTTAATCTATTTTGCTTCATGCAAATTTAAGCCAATGTTTCTTTGATTTTTAACCATTTTACGTTCTATTATGGATTTGTGTTGCTCTCCTATCAAAGAAACTGTTGCAATTTTGTTCATTTACTTTATTACTTGTTTATTTTAGATTACAAAAACGTATTAGAATTTGGATTGTTGTTATTTTTAGTACAATTACTTCAATTTTCTAATCTTTTACAAATAAATGGAGAGAACTTAGAAATAAGACATTTTTTTTATATTTGTTCTTATATTGTTGTTGCTTATATTTAGTGTTATTTAATTTACAGAAACTAACATTATTTAAAGATATATGAAATGATCTGGAACAAAAACTAACTTTTGTCTATTTAGTTTCCTCATGTGTCTGATGAAATTTTAAAGAAACACTGGGATTACAAAATATAAATAATTAATGTGAATAATTAAAATCGTAATTTATTTATATTATTTTGTTTGAAGTTTTTAATATATGTACAAAAAGATAGGGTTTTGCTAATCTTTTTCTTTTCCACAACATGTCCACAATAAATCTTGCCAGGCCCCAGAATGCAAAGTTATCATCGATGGTCCCAACGAAGCAATTGCAATCGCACTATTCAACAGCCACCAACTTCACCATACTCCAAACTTGATTGACATTCATTCAGCTTAATGGCACCAAAAATAGATTATCTTCACATTGGTCGGGACATCTCAAAAGATGAGTGGGCAAACTTTATCCTAACATTGTTCAAGAGATGTGCAGACATCAGGCAAAATAAAGATTACGGAATAACTTCAATGCTGTGAAGACGGTCTCGGAAATCAACCACTCAAAAAAAACCCTAATATAATAACGAAAACAATGAGACATTTCTAAAAACAATGAAAAACCTGGCTGTTATTCCAGTGATCATTTGTGTCAGAAGAGTTAAATGCCTCCATGAGACAGGGACACAACGAAAATATTTGATCACTCTATGTAAAAATGAAGGCAAGGCTGCTACCTACAACTTCACTGTACAATGCAACTGCCACCCACAAACAAGTGTTAATTTTACCGATGAGATAACAAGACATTGTTATTGCTGGACTATCAGACATTGCCATCCGTAAAGGTATGCTTGGATAGGTCTCCCTTGACACAGCCTCAATCACTGATATCATTGCTTTTATCGAGGTTAAGGAAATGTCACAAAATGCACTAGGTTCAACAATAGAAAGTGTATCAACTCTCACACAGGGTATTAAAGATAACTAAATGTCCATATTAGTCAAAATCTTTCTATTTATTTACAGAATCATCTAGAGGATGGAACGCAAAACCTCACAAGCTATGTTTAGACTGTTGGAAGAAGCTTAGACCTTGCAATTTTAAAATCAACAACAGAATCATCCCAAATGATATGAAGTTGTTAAAGTTTCTTTTGTTAAAGTGGAACTCAATTGAGTATTCAAACTGAAAAAAAAATGTCTAATGTAAAGCGACATTTCACAGAAATAATCCATTACATATTTACCCATGATGGATGGGCCACAGCTCAATTTCTTGTTCTTCCTCAGCCAGTTGTGACAACCAACAAATCAGACTGCGATGCATTTGGTATCCTATTTTAATTCTATTTCCTCCCATTATACCGAAATATATAAAAGTTATTACATATACCGGTGCACAGTCTTGCATATGGTCTAGAAAAGGGTTTAAAAGTAAAAGTTTTAAGGCAAATATTTATAGCATGTTAGCTACCCAAAAATCCAGTTTTGTATTGAAGGTGCAATTCTTTTACGTCTTTAAGGACAACAACCTAACGGCAACCAAGTTGAATGAGCGGTAATGGTTTACATAAGTCCAGGTGCAAACTAATTCTACTTACCTGAAGAAGCAATGACCCAACTGTGAATTATCTTTAAGACTTTCTAGAGATTGGAAATGCCCTCCATGGAGGTATTAACTTAGCTCCCTAGGCTAAAGGGACAAAAACATCAAGTGAAAATAATACCATACATGTGTGTTATTGTCCCAAAAGAAGTCTTCCACCAAGTGCACTCATCAAACTTCCATTTGATTACTCTCCTACGAACGGATGAAAACTTGGCTTTTTGAAGGATACTCTGCCTCAATATTTGACACATGCTCACACTAGATTCTACCTGGAGTTTTTGAAAAAAATACCTCGTGGAGGACCTACAACATGGCGCCACAGACGGTGGGCCTTGATCTGTCTCCATTGAACAAAAACTTGCAATGATTGCATGAATAAATTCTTGAATAATTGCATAAAAATGCTTGAAACTTTATAAACAAATACTATTGTATTTAGGAAAAGCAGAATGTGTGCAATTTTTTATGTAGTGCATAAATATTGATTATTTTTGTAAATTAAGGTACTGTTTGGATGAAGTAGCTCCTTTTAACTACTCCATACCAAGTCAGTTTCAGGATCATCACAATCACCCAGCTACTGGTATTATGTAACCCAGTAATACATACCCCATGCCATGCTGCTTTGTAAAGTATTCATTTTAACAAACAAACTCCAAAATACTTAAAAACCCCCTGCCTTGGGATCTTTAGAAGTAAGCAGTATATTTCTGCTAACTAAGCCTCGAACTCCAAATTCCTCTATTAAACCGGCTTAGATGTAAACCTGTATAACATTGTTTTCTGCCTAGAATAATGAATGCTAAATCCTCTTGACTCTACTTATAGGTTTTCGCTTGTGTCTCTTTGAAGAGAAGCTGGTTCCATCAACAGCTGCTGTATATCAGAGTATTAACAGTGCCATATTTCGCCTGGATTGTGTCCCTGTTAATGATTTTGATGAGCATTGTCTAGGCCACTTAAGTAGCCCTCTGTGCTCTATCTATGAATGAGTCAAGTTCTCTTTAAACTTAAATTATCAAGTTCTCTTTAAATTTAAACTTAAAAAAGTAACCAAAAATATTAAACATTATTAACCATCACCATTACCTAACTTTTTTAACATTTTTTTTACAAATATTCGTGGTCTGCGAACCTTCCATCAGTTGAATCTTACGTAAGATTCATCTGATGGAAGGTTTTGCAAGAGGTAATTACCTCTTGCAAAATTCACCAGACTCGCTTGCTCTTAGTGAGAATAATTTAGGTTCCAAAATTACTTTTTTCAGATCTCAGTGTTAATGAGTACTATCCTTTAATTCGCAAAGACTCCAGAAATAACATGCTTGGCTTGGAGTTATACATACGTATCAATTTATCTATTTGAAGTAAAATTAAATTTGAATTCTTTGACTATTCTTTTAGGTGCTTCCGCTCAGCACCTCTTCAATTTCCGCTTAGCACCTCTTCAATTTCAGCTCAGCGCCTCTTCAATCAATCATCTTTTTCTTTATTCTTGTTTTCCTTCTTCTAAAGAATGCACTCATTTTGATGTTTTTTCTGATCAAATTCACCTGCCCTTCTTTACCTCTCTGCCAATTTATTTGTAATATAATTTTTATATATTTTTTAATATTGTTTTATTAGTGACTTTAATGCTCATCACACTCAATGGCTTGACTCTAACTAAGAGATTGAGAAATGCAGAATTCATAGGCACTAAAGCCTATGAATTCTGCATTTCTCAATCTCTTACTCAGATAATTATGTGACTCTTTTTCCTAATTATTTACCTTTACTCCTTAATTTATGTTTTGTCTCTGATCCTACCTTGTGTCCAGTTTCTTCTTTTTCTCTCTTAGGTGATTCTGATCATACAATGATCTCTTTAAATATTTTATATCGTACTTTCTTTTCTGGCTCATCCTATCATGAGATTCATTTCGTGATTTTCTTTGTGACGGTCTTTGGGCTGATATTTTTTCTCTCTAAATCTCGTTCTTATAGCAAAACTTCCCAGCCGGCACAAGACGTGTCCAATACGTATTCTACTTGTCTAATTTTCGTATTATACAAATAATACGCGTTGTATACGTTTTAAATACGTATACCTGTATACTAAATAGCGTCTAAATAAACTGTTTGAGAAGTACTTTCAATACGAGGTACTTTCAATAAGAGGCTTTCAGTTTCCGCGTCGTTAAACCAAATCGAGCACGTTTTATGTAGGTTATTGATTTTATGTACTTGTAAAGAAATGGCGTATTATCGTAAATACAGAAGATTAAATGCTGAACTTAAGAAAATCGTTAAAGAGGAAGATAGTTTTAGTTCTAATGAAGATAACTCTTTGGTTACTGATACTTTATGTGTCAAAAATGTAGTTTCAGTTTGCACTAATGACGTGACTAGTAAAAATATCGATTTAGGTGTGCTCTCTGAGTCAGACAGAACGTCAAAATCCATATCGTTAGAGTCTGACCGAAGTTATGATGAATGTGATTTTAATACTGTTCCAGCAATGCATCCTACATTAGACGATGATAGTGGTCACAGTGATAATGGAGATAAAGATATCACTTATGGTCTAGTTAGCTTATCATGTAAACACAATTTATCAAGATCTTGCATGGACGATTTACTCAAACTTTTAAGGGAAAGTGGACATTGCTATTTGCCAAAAGATTCGCGTACATTACTTAAAACTCCTAGAGAAATTGATTATAAACAAAAATGTGGCGGAGAATATATTTATTTTGGTATAAAATGTTCAGTATTAAAGCAGTTAGTTTTTCTTCCGAGTTTTCATTTAAACAACGATTCTATAAACCTATATATTAACATTGATGGACTTCCTTTATTCAAATCATCAAAAGTTCAGCTTTGGCCTATTTTGGGTAAATTTGATGGTTCAAATGTTTTTACTATTGCTTTATATTCTGGAACAAGCAAACCTAATTGTGTTACAGATTATCTTGATGATTTTATAAAGGAAATAAATATTTTGAAAATTGATGGTATTCATTTTAATGATAAAATTTATGCTGTAAAACTTAAAGCTTTTATATGTGATGCACCTGCACGATCCTTTCTTAAGTGTATAATTGGTCATACAGGTTATAATGCATGTGAGCGATGTCAAGTAAAAGGTTCTCGTGATAGTAACAGAACTGTTTATAATGATGATATTACTTATCCGCTTCGTATAAAGGAAGAGTTTAATCAATTTCTGTATATAAATAGCCATCAAGTGCAACTATCACCATTAGTTAAAATAGATGATTTTGACTGCATCAAAGATTTCATATTAGATTATATGCATTTAGTGTGCCTTGGAATTACAAAAAAAATATTAATCTTTCTAAAATCTGGTCCTAGGATATGCTTCAGATTTTGCAAGGCAACCACGATCTTTAGAAGATTTATTATTTTGGAAGGCAACAGAATTTAGGGAGTTTTTAATTTATTTAGGTGCTATTGTTTTAAAGGGCATTGTTTCAGATGCAATATATGAACATTTTTTGACATTTAGCATTGCAATGCGTATTTTATTGTCTGAAAATGATGAATTTCGTAATTACTATCTTGATTATGCTTACAATTTATTAGTATATTTTTGCAGAAAAGCCAAATTTTTATACGGAAATACGTTTTGTGTATACAATGTTCATTGTATTATACATGTTCATGATGATGTAAAAAATTTTGGGTGTTCTTTAAATAAGTTGTCTTCATTTCCTTTCGAAAATTATATGCAAACATTAAAGAAGTATATAAAAAACTCCAAAAGTCCTATTGTGCAAATAGCAAAACAGCTTTCTGAGTTGGAGAATTTACATTTTATGAAAAATACAAAAACCCTGGTCAATAAAGTTAGTATTCGTTTTCGTGACTCCTTATTTTTATTAGAAGACAGCACTTTCTGTTTTGTTAAAGAGATAGATGGAGAAAATTGTATATGTGATACCTTTAAGAATGATCAACTTGTATCCTTGTATAAAAGTCCTATTGATTCTAAGGAATTAAATGTTGGTATAATAGATATGAAAAAGATTCGTTTTTGTCAAAAAATGTTATGTAAGTCAAAACTTATCAGAAAAGCTGTTGTGTTACCTTATAAAAATGGTTTTATTTGTATGTCATTAGTTCATGAATTTATTTGATTTTATTTACAAGTGATTATTGTATAAAATAAGACTAATATTTGTAAACATAATATTTTTGTTTATTTAATTGCAGATTTTTTAAAATATACAACGTTTAACATAAAAATTGATTATATTAATTACTCCTTTAGTTTTCTCAATTTTAATTTTTGTGTTAAAAATTTTTTTTGTTATAAAAAAGATTAAGGTGATATTGATCTTACAATGGAGCATAGCAGAAAACTGAAAAATTACTTTTCTCTAATTCAATGATCTACTAATTAGTCAAATATAAAAACAAAATCTTTGATAATTATTTTTATATTAGCCTTGGTTAAGTTAAATATGGCAAGCAAAACTGTTAAAAATAAGTTACTTTGGACAAGAGTTGTGTGGGAAGAAAAAGTTGGTTCTCAATTTGAAGATGTAATTCCAGCCCATTGGGTAAATGAAAATAAGTGCGTGGTATTTTGGCCGTCAACTATGTCAGCCCAAAGAGCCATTTTGGAACAAATTAGCGTTGACAAAACATGGAGAAAGTTTAAATGGATTAAAACTAAAATTGTGGATGGTAAGTGGTTTGCTTGTATTATTTTAATCTATATTTGTAATATATCTGGTTATAGTATATCGGTAATGTTTTTTTTAGAAGATAAACAGCTATGTCTTGATTATAATTTTACTTCTGGAGCAGAGCAATGTAGCTCAGAGGAGGAAATAGGTTTGGAAAATGCTGCAGGTTATAAATTTTTATATTAATAGCTCAATTCTATTATGCTGTTTTTAATTTATATGTTTATAACTATAAAATATTTTTATGACATTTTATTAGGAATCATTACTAGTGTCGAACCCGAACTTCCTAAACCGCCAATAATCACTTTCAAGGAAAATAAAAGTATTATTTTTCTTTTAATTATGTATTTAATCATATCTTTATTATTAATGCAAGTTTTCATTCTATATATAAAAGAAGTTGTTTTTTCAACAAATATTGAAAGTTTGTTTATAAAAAGCTTAATTCAAGATTTACCAATAGTTGTCAAAAGTAAAATCATGAAATATTTGTTCTGACATAATAATTTTTAATGTTCATATATTTATTTTATTATATATGCTTTTATTAGAATCTCACGTTGTAGATTTTCATACCAATCATACAGAGTCTAGAGTATCAGTAAAAACAAAAAGACATACAAGTCCCTTTGAATTTACAACAGGAACGTCAATTAAAAGATCTAGTATGAATGTTTGAAAATATATAATATTGAATGTAGAAATAGTTGTTAGATGTGCTAAGATTTCAAATTGCCTAATATTTTTCCTTCATAATATTATTTATAATTTAAATCAAATGTATATTTAAATCAGTTCAAAACAGAAACCCATCTAAATTATTATTTCTTTAGAAAATGAAGCAAAAGACTTGCCAATTGCTAAGGAAGGTGATTTTAGTTTTCTCTTTTACAAAATATATTAAATTTATGTTTGTTTTTATTAAATTTTTTCTTTCTTAAATTCATTTCAAGTGTTATGTCTATATTAAAGGTAACTTTAAAATAATTTTTTTTTTTACATTTGAATTTTATACAATGGAATAAACACTGGTATATATAGCTATAGCACAGCTATATCATCTGGTATATATAGCTATAGCACAGCTATACCATCTGTAAAAATTGCCACACTGTAATAGAATTTTAATAAATCACTTTAATTTTTATGTATACTTAATCAAGATACCCATCAGTAATATTATTAAATATGTTACTTAATATTAGTTACAATACTCTTTAATATCTTTATCAAAGTTGTCAGTAAATTTATTGAGCGATTTATTAAAAGTTTTAAAATGTTATTATTTATAGAAATTATTAACTTTGTGGCTTCAAAAGACAACAAAGATGAATTTTCTATGTCTGAAGAAAGTAAGTTAAATGTTTTTATTAGTTATTGGGCCATTTTAGTTAAATAGCTAAGTATTTTCTCATATCATTTAGAATATCGAAAGCAATCCCTAAAGTTGTTAATAGAAATTAGAGATGGGATTAACCGATTATTAAACACACCGAATGTCAGTGGAGCTATCAATATAGTTAAAGTTAATGACATTTCAGAACTATATGCTGCAAATGATGAATTGAAAGATGCAGCAGTAAGGAGAAATGCTGTAAGTTAATATATTGGTTTGAAACCTAGGCATGAAGTGCAAAAAGAAAATATAATTAAAGTGAAGTAACCTACTAAATATCTAGTTAAGCTTATTCTTCTTGTTACTTAGTAATCTAGCTGTGTCAAAACAGGACCATTCAAGTTATGTGACACTTTATTTTTTAGGTCCCCCGCGCATTATGTTGAAGTTTTTAGTAATACTAGTTTTTGGTTAATTCTCTAACTTTATATACATTTTTTATTGTAACATTTGTTATATCTGTTTATAGATAGAAATGTTAAAATGTGTAGGGGGAAATGATTGTGGCGAAATGGTGCGCAATATTTTAGACAGGTATGTTATAATGTTGTATTTAAAATAAATAACTCAATTTATATATTTGAAAATTTCTGTTTCATAAATCTATTTAATAAAAGTTTATTTTAAAAAATGTGTTTAAGGTTATTTAGCATTTCTGTAATGTCGAAAATGAACATGAAAGGGTCATCTAGACAAGGGGAAGCAAAGATAGCATTTAAGAATTTAGAATTCTTTAGTTTGATTCAAGGTAAGAAAGTTAATTTATTTTATTGCATAACAAAGAATAATATTTAATGTAATATGGTAAACTATTTTTTATTTTTTTTCCAAATTAATAGCTGAAAATCAAATTATTTATGTTTTAGAGGTAGTCACCAGGCAATTCAATAACGTTTCAACAAAAGCACTTACAGCAGCTATAGGAAATAAGCTAAAAAATGCCCCTGGACAACTAAAACGCGACCAAGCATCAAGTTGAAAATGTTGTATTGTGATTGAATTAAATATTGATTTGATATATTAAGTTGTTTTTAATAAATCAAAACTTCTTTGCTCTAAAAATAACATATATATTTTTGTTTACAATAATTTCGCATTAAAAGCATCTAATAATTTGAAATTGAAATTATTATTTTAAATTAACAGATATAAGTATTTTAGATAAATGTAAAATTAGATAAATAGTAAAATTACATAAAAATGTAAAATTAGATAAATAGTAAAAGTAGATAAAAAGTAAAATTAGATAAACAATTATTTATCTAATTTTACTTTTTTAAAAAAATATAATATTTAAAGATTATGTTCTTTTTAAAAAGTAAAATGAATAAAAAAATACGACACAAAAAAAGATTTTTAAGTTATCTTGCAAAGGTATTATTCACGTCTTGATCGCAAATCTTAAATACGTGATTTTATATACGAGTTTAAAACATATATAAAAAACGCATCATAAGCGTATGTGAAATACGTCTTAAATTCATATTTAATAACACGTATTAAAAGTTTGCGTTTAAGACAAATACAAGACAGTTTAAATACGTATTATAGTATTTTAAAATACGTATATAAAACGTATTATATACGTATTTGTGCCGGCTGGGTTAGGCTCTAGAGACTTTTAGAAAATCTTCAACACTACCAAGGGTAGTCACTACCAAGGGTAGGTATAACATTTCATTCATGGGACTGATCATGAAGGCTGAACTATTTGCAAAGAACTTTTCTTCTAACTCCACCCTTGAATCTCATCTCCATTCTCTTCCTTCTATTCCAAAAAAATAGGTTAATTCACTATTAGACATTCAAATCACTCCAGCTTCCGTTGCTAAAGTCATATCTCAATTAAACTCTTCTATGGCTTGTTGTACAGACAACATTTCTTTCATAGTTTTATAAAAGTTTTCTGCAGGAAAAATGGCATCTGTTGTTCCAATTTTCAAAAACTCAGGTGAACATTCTGACCACTTTAATTATTGTCCGATCAGTTTTCTTTCTGTTATTAGCAAGGTCTTTGAGTCTTTGAGCAACAAACTTCTCACATCCCATCTTGAATCAAATAACTTACTGCTAGACAATCAATTTGGTTTTTGATCCTTTTGCTCTACGGCTGACTTGCTAACTGCTGTGACTGAAAGACTATATTATGTATAAGATGGAGGCGGAGAGGCTAGGGCTATTGCTCTTGACATATCTAAGGCTTTTGACAAAGTTTGACATGCTGGTCTTCTCCATAAGCTTGTTTCATATGACGTATCTGGTAAAGTGTTTAAGACTCTCGAATCGTTTTTTTCTAAACGCTTTATTAAAGTCATCCTTGAAGACCAACACTCTTCCTCACTTTTAGTAACTTCTGGGGTACCTCAAGATTCTATCCTCGGTCCTGCTTTGTTTCTCATCTACATTAAAAATCTTTCCAACAACCCTACATCTAAAGTAGCTCTTTTTGCTGATGACTCAACTTAATATTCCTGTCTTGACAAAAAGTCTTCTTTTTTCAATAGATTAGAACAGGTAGCCGATCTTGAATCTGATCTTACTTCTGTAACAGATTGGACCTTGCAGTTTTTTTCCCACACTCCAACTCTTTTGAACTCTCTCCCATCTTATTGTTTTCCTGATTCATACAACCTACAACTTTTTAAGTCTTCTGTCAACCGTTTTCTTGCTCTGTAACTCTGTCTTTTTTTTATAGTAACTCCCAACCTAAGAGTGATTGCTTGCAACCTTGTTAGGAGTGAATCAGAATAAAAAATAAAGTTGCAATAAAATCGCCATTTCAATTAGCTTGTTTAGTTCCAAAATATTTATGGAAAACTGTAACCGACGCAATAAATGGTTATTATTGTGTCCCGATACGCGTTGAAGATTGACATCTTACTACCTTCATTACATTTTTTGGACGCTAAAGGTACATTTGAGCTTCTCAAGGTTCTGTCTCCAGCGGGGATAGCTACAACAAACGTTTTGAAAAAACTGCAGCAGACTTTAGTCACAAACAAAGATGTGTAGATAATACCCTCCACTACAACGATGACCTAGTCAAATATTAGTGAACAATTGAATTCCTCGAGCCTGTTGATAAAGCTGAAGTTAAGGTCAAAAACATTGTGAATGTAAATTGGATTCCCCAGATTTCTGTATGGATAAATGAAAAATCACTCTTGCAGGGTACATATTCTTGTCATTTGCCAAAAAACAATACGCACCAGTAGAAAGAAAAATGCTAGACGTGACATGGAGCCTGGAGCAGACTAAATATTTTACACAATGGTGTGATAACCTTTTGGTAGTAAATGACTATAAATCGCTTGTTAAACTATTAAAAGATGGGACCCTGCAAGGAGATAGGATTGCTAACATACAACTTTTTCGACTAACACAGAGAACCATGTTATTGAAATTTGTCATTTAACATCAGCTAAGAAAAATAAATCTGGTGGCG
>NC_061165.1:26436329-26473829 GCF_022113875.1 Hydra vulgaris
CTCCCTTAAATATCGGAATCACCTTTGCTATTTTTAGTTGGTTAGGAAAAATTCCTTGCCTAATAGAACAAGAAAAAATCTTAAAAAGTACATCTTTAATGATTTCATATGATTTAATAACAATATATATATATATATATATATATATATATATATATATATATATATATATATATATATATATATATATATATATATATATAATACATGTATATATATATATATATATATATATATATATATATATATATATATATATATATATATATATATATATATATATATATTTATATATATATATATATATATACATGTATATATATATATATTTATATATATATATATATATATATATATGTATATATATATATGTATATATATACTATATATATATATATATATATATATATATATATATATATATATATATGTATATATATATAAAATATATATATATATATATATATATATATATATACATATATATATATATATATATATATATATATATATATATATATATATATATATATATATATATATATATATATATATATATATATGTATATATATACATATATATATATATATATATATATATATATATATATATATATATATATATATATATATATATATATATATATATATATATATATATATATATATATATATATATATTCTTCAAAGCCTTTTCTTTACTGTTAGTAACGTGTAGACATTTGATATCGTGCATAAACTGCATTTGATGGCTTTATGTTTACATAAATCTATCAAATACAGATTGTAGTATTTGTATGGCTGATAACTTGTACATTTACTTATTATTTTAAAACTTCAAAAATCATATATATATATATATATATATATATATATATATATATATATATATATATATATATATATATATATATATATATATATATATATATATATATATATATATATATATATATATATATATATATATATATATATATATATATATATATATATATATATATATATATATATATATTAGGGTGTCCCAAAATGACATGAATTTTTTTATTTTTTAACTATTTCTAGATTTTCAATCAGTTTCATATGTATTTTTATCTACTAAAAGCAAATATTTGACCCCCCTTCCCTTGCCGCTCTTTTTTTCGTGTTTTTTTCTTAAAAAAATGACACAAAGGACTAAAATTATTTCGCAATTTTTATAATTTTCTTGTGTAATTTTGTTTAATAAACTTAATCAATTGTTATTTTCAAAAAAAAAATTTATTTGACAAATATCCCTCCCCCCCCCCCCATAACCCCTTTGAATGTGTTTTTGCCCTAAAACAATTCTTAATACACTCCTTTTATATATCTATTATTTATATCTATTTATATATAATTAAATGTTTATATAATTTCAAATAGTTTTGTAATAAATAAAAATTGGTTTATGACCCTCCCCCCCCCCCCATATTTTCTATTAATACCCTTGTCGTATGATTTTTTTTTCTTCCTAAATACGGAACTTTATAAATTATAATTTTTAATTAAAATAAAAAACTTGATAAATACTCAATTATTAAACAAAGAAGCAAAGAAATGATTTGTATAAGTTAATAATATTAAAACACAATGGGAATATATATTAAGAAATTCAAAATCTCATTTTTTTTTAATTATAAAAAAGATATTGTTTAAAGCATATTTTCAAAAATTAAGTTTTTGAATTGCTTGTTTATTTATGTAAAGAAGAACTTTTCGGTGGTGTTCAACTGCACGTAAAAGAAATTCTTTCTGCTCATCATCTTTTTTAATAGATGTTGCATAGTCTTGAATTAGTTTAACAGCTCGTTCTGCTGTACCGTTTACAGATTTCAGTGATCTGATATCTTTCTAAAACATTGGGGATTTTACCAACCAACCACCGTCCTCATTTGAATATCCGAATAAATTTAGAATGTTACTTGATTTTGGGCCAATTAAATCAGTAAAACAAGTACTCTGCTTCAGAAGAGGAAATTGTGGAAAGCCTATATCATGTTCACAGTTTTCTTTTATATTTTTCAGAATTGTTTTAGCAATTTTTGTTTTATCACGATCGGTTACCTTATCAGAAAATAATGAAGGGGACATTTCTTCGGTTAAATACTAAAGATGCCGATTAAATGTTTCCAGGGCAGCAACAGCAACATCATTGTCAATTTTTTAAAAATAAGCATTTCTTTGTAGAATTCCAAATCATTAAATGGGAAATTGACTGTGCTTGTGCACGTAAGCCATCTTTTCACATAAAATAGTAATAGAAATTTACAAAACCGTGACAATTTCTCTATAAAACTTTCTTCATATTCTGCCAGGTCAGCAAAATCAAACATTTTTGATGAGTAAAAGATTGTACACATCCATTTAGGATAATGGAAGGCTCCAGGTTTGTGCCACTGTATATTTATTTGTTTTGGATTGAGTAATTGCAAAGCAAGTTGACAAAATTCTCGATAATCATTTCTTAATATTTTTTGAGATTTCCTGTTAAGTAAACCAAACAAAAAAAATTATTACTTCTGCTTATTTGGTCTTTAATACTGGTTCTTCAATTTTTATTTTTCTGAAAGTGTCTAAATGGCTCATAATTTGGAGATCTACATTCTCCAAAAACTTTTAAGTAAACATAAGTCAAAACTCTTTCAAAAATATGGTGTCGGCAGGCGCACCAAAGTAACTTTTTGTCAAAGTTTTCTTCAATTAACTTTGCAGAACCATTTATCCAACTTGAACTAGATGGAGTTGTGTCAAAAATCATCGCCACAAGTATTTTTTCTAGTTTCCATACCTTTACAGCATCTATGGTAACTGTTGCCTGACTTTGCCCAGTAGTATCAGGAATCCTAGATACACACAACAATTTCCCTTCAGGTGCACTTGGTTTTCCTGTTACAACAATAGCCTAACGTTCCACTTAACCATCAATTTGTCAAATTTTATTACCTGATCTGTTCGCTGTGCTTTTTGAGATAGATATTTCATGTAAATTGTGACCTAATGCTTCAGCTACAGCTAAAATGACTCCAGATCTTTCTCTGTTGGATAGATTCAATTTATTAGCCATTAAGAAAACTTCAGAGTTTTCTAATATCTTGATTTTTTATTTCTATCTAGCATTAGTACTTTCTTCATTTTTATTATCAGTTTTGTCTTCATTATCAAATTCTGCCAATACATTGAAACTTTTTTCTTTTATGTTTTCCTTTCTAGATTTCTCTTTTTCAATAGCCTGGATTTTATGTTTCTCTTTTTCCTCTTTTCTTTGCACTTTCATAGCATAACTCTTGTCAAATGGAACCAAAAATTGCTTTTTATGTTGTATATATCTGAGATCTGACTGTTGATACTACGCGAGCACTGGCGTAGGAACAGAAGGCGGAGAGGGCGATAGCCCCCTTAACTAAAACACTTGGGGCGGACACTGCATTTAGCCCCACCCCCATTTCCTAAACAGTTTTAAAAAACTTTTATAATAGCAACAACGGAATTATCATTTTACAGTCTGCAAAGACTCAATAACAACTAAACATCACCATGGAAAAGTATATCCATAAAACTGTTTAAGATACGATCGCATACTAACTATTTTTTAAATAAATGTGTGCTGGCAAAAGATGACTAGTTACGTTAAAAAGATAATTAATCACGTTGCGTGTGATAAACAATTGAATAAATAGATCATTTTCATCTATTTTGCTATATCATACAAAATTAAGGAACTTTTTCCTTTTTAATATATGTTTTCAGCCTCTCCTCTTCCCCCCCCCCCCCCAACTTTCGCGACCTTCCTACGCCACTGTACGCAAGATATCTTTTCTTATCAAATTTTCTGCATTTGATGCTGCAATTCATGATATTCATATGAACTCCTAACGTCCGCAAAATTTTATATCCGCCATGGTGGGTGGCAAAAAACTATAAACAAACTAAAGTCGGCTAAAATAGATCCGTAAAAAATGATTCGGTTGTAGCTTTCTTAGCAAACTATGCCATATCCGAATAATATTTATAAGTATTATAGGATATTATAATAAAAATTAGCAGTTCTAGATTAATTTAGACCCGTATTATTTATCAAAAGACTGTACAATTAATTAATTCTTACAGGCAAATGGCCTAATCTCACTTTACTAATATATTTTATCTAATATGTTATCTTTTTAAATCAGTTCACAAACTCTAGTTTTAAATTCTACAAACGTCTTAAATCTTACTTGCAACTTTGTAACCTGTTGTCTGGTTCATAGCATTCCTTTTAAACTTATTTTTAATCAAGGTCTATGGTCTATATATACAGTAACTGGTCGTATAGGTCAGAGTACTTTTTCTAAAACCCTAATGAATTGATGGATTAGCTTTCAAGAAACTTGAGAAATTATTAATGCAATTCAGTCTTTTCTCATGCAAGAGCGGTATCTTATTACATGCAAAACTATATTACAGTAATTTTGAATATCTGAAAATCAATCAATAATATATTTTAGATTATAATTCTTACTTATATACTTTAAAAAATTTAAAAAAATAAACACAATATTTATTTAAAAAACTGATGCTATTAAGATTATAAAAATAACAATAAAAATAATAACAAGGTCAGGGGCACACAGAGTCTTTATGATTCACAGGGTAGATAATTGAAAATTTACAAGATGATGGCCTTAACTCTACCATCTTAAAAATAACAATAATAAGACTAATAAAGTACTTCTAGTAATTTTCGTCGTCTAATGATCTTGGATCTTCCACCCTATGTGCACCCCTGAACAATGCTCACAATATAGAGTCTTATCTGTTCTAATTCAAATAAAGTGAGAAACTTTTACAAAAAAGAACGAGAACAGTTAAAGTCATGAACTTATACAACTTTTGAATAAAATATTTTCAAATATAAAAATAACATATAAATATTTTTAAATAAAGACATCACTAAAGATGAATTTAAATAATTTCAGCACTTATAAAAATAAAATCTTAGGTTAGTTAGAATACTTTGTATAGAACAATTCGAATACTAAAAAAACTTTTCAGGGCTCGGTATGAAATTATATTTTATTTTTTTAGTAATACTAAATTTATGTAAACCTAGAGTGTTGTTTTTATCAAATATTAAAACTAATTAAAATATTTTGCTTTTACTGCAAAAAATATTCAAAGCAACCCCATTTGCGAGGTAACTTTGAATGATTTAGTAAACAAATAATATTCCTAATCATTTGATTTAAACATTATTTTAATGTTGTGTTTTTTAAGAGCCTGTCATAGCTCTTATATGCATAATAAAATAATTCAAATATTGTCAATAGTGAAAGAAGGGCATACAAAAATGTGTATTTTAAAATTTTATATGTTCCTTCTGCTATCTGATTATCAAACCTTTGTTTTTATTGATAGTTAATTTTTGCAATTAAAAAACGTGATTTTTCCCCTTTCATCAATTGCTGCTTTGCTGTCTTCATTAAGTTTTGAACAGCTGTAAACTTACATGTTACAACTAAGTTGTAAACTGAACTTTGCTATCTTCATTAAGTTTTAAACTGAACGTCGTTTTCTTGATTTCATTTTAAACTGAACTTTGCTGTCTTCGTTGCGTGTTGAAGTGCAGTGTTTGCTGTCATCATGAAGTTTTAAACTGAATCTTGATGTTTTTATAAAGTTATAAACTGAATTAAGCTGTCTTAGTTTTAAATTGAACTTTGCTGCATTCATTAAGTTTTAAACTAAATTTTTTAATTTCTTGATTTCATTGTTTAGTTCTTATAATTTTGGCAGTTTTCTCAGATTCTTTGACAATTAAAAAAAATATTTTAATCAGCTGTTAATATTATTTTCTTCAATGAGCACTTTTGGTAGATCTCTTGTTCAAACGATTTGATGTATTATATACAATGAATTTCTTTTACTTTTTATATAAAGGTGTTTAATCGAGTAAAAAAAGTCAGCATGGTTTTTATCAAAACTTTTTCTTTGAAGCTCGAGTGTTTATGCGTAAAGTTCACAGTTCGGCTAAACTAAAGTCTTTCTTTAAAACCGCTTGTCATAACGTCCATTGCTCTTCTTTTTTTTTAAAAACTTATTAAAATATTATTTACTGGATTTTAATTTTCTGTTTTCGCAGTTTGGTACGCAACAACTCGAGCTGTAATGTAAAAAAATGTCCAAGACATTCGACGTTTTTTTATTTGTTTACTTCTTTTTGCCACCCATCATGGCGGATAGAAAATTTTGCGGACGTTTGGCGCTCAGATGAATATCATGAATATCAAACAACAATGATAGTTTATTAATAAAACTCAGAAGTTGAGCTGTATAACTTTTTTTTTTGCATTTTTAATCAAGTTCTCTCTAAAAAGAATCAGATGCAGTATCATTCTGACAATATCTTTCTTCTGTTTTCTTTGGAATTCCTGCCATTTTCTAAAAAACATTAAATTTTTCCCAACCTACAGATGCAACTTCTTTTTTACTAGTTAATTTCAAGTCAAATTTTGTAAGATAAATATAATGGCGTACAATATCTCCATTTGTTGGTAGTTGACTATACATCTTTGCCTCAAGAGTAGGTAATAATTTACCAACAATACTATCAACCTTCTCATCATTTTTTCTCAATTTACTATTGCTCATCGAATATTTTTATATATGCTATTATATCTTTATGTAAAAAATTTTATCATCTTAAACATTGTGAATAATATTATTTAATATTTTTTGAGAATCATTGAATTGAAACAAATTATATTTGCTTATAATAGCGACCAATATTGATACAAAACATATTTAATTGCAATAATACATTTATGTATTTAGCCTAAAATCAGATTAAAAGTGAATAATTTTGAAAAAGTGGGCGGCATTGGAGGTAAAAACTTTAAAAAACGGGCGGGGGGGGGGGGTGTCAAACTTCAAAATTTTTCAAAAATCATCTTAATTTCATTTATAACGGACAAAACTACACACAAAACTAAAGAAATTTTTTTTTTGTTTTTTTGGGACCCCCTCATATATATATATATATATATATATATATATATATATATATATATATATAATATATATATATATATATATATATATATATATATATATATATATATATATATATATATATATATATATATATATATATATATATATATATATATATATATATATATATATATATATATATGCATTTATATATATATATATATATATATATATATATATATATACATATATGTATATATATATATATATACATATATGTATATATATATATATATATATATATATATATATATAAATATATATATATATATATATATATATATATATATATATATATATATATATATATATATATATATATATATATATACATATATATATAAATATATATATATATAATATATATATATATATATATATATATATATATATATATATATATATATATATATATATATATATATAGTATTGGACAAAACATTTGCAACTAACATCAAACAATGCTAAAAAGTGTTCCTAATTTTACATGTCTTAAAAACGAAACGAACTATACTACCACAGCAAACAGTTCAGGACAGGTGACAGCACACAGGCAGAATTTTGTTGACAAGTGCCATTTTGCAGCGGACAAAACAAGTGCGACTTTTTTATTTTGTTTCATTTTCTTTAGTCTGGTCTGCGTCAACGTCACGGAAGTTTTTTAATAATTAAAGGAAGTATCCAGAAGTTTCCAGAAGTATGCAGAAGCTTCCAGAAGTTTCCAGAAGAAGCATCTGGAAGCATCCAGATGCACCCAGAAGTATACAGAAACATTCAGAAGTATCCAGACGCATCCAGAAGCATCGAAAAGAAGCATCTAGAATCTTCCAGAACAGGTTCACACAGGTTCATTTTACTATATAAGAGACATGTAAACCGACATGTAATTCAGTCAGTATATGGAAGTCAACCAGTCAGTATTATCAGGACAGGTTATTGTCCTGATAATACTGACTGGTTATGAGTTTTATCAAAGTATTTTATCGAAGTACATCAATACAAGAAGTGAAATACAACAAATGTTTCATTACATCAATACAGTCCACATCCAACCAAGACGTTGTGTTCCACAGAGCATTATTGTATCATCACAAGGTAAATGTAACACGGTAGGCCTTGAGAAGCGTGATTATTTATTTTTATTATTTTTACGACTTCAAGTGCAAAAATGGCTCGCGACAGTCTTGGATTGGAACTAAGAAATAAAATTATTGGCGGTTACGTAAGTGGAATGTCACAAAAAAGTATTTGTGATAAATATCGCGTGAAAAAATGGACCGTATCAAGACTATGTTCCAAATATGGTTCTACGGGGAAGTTGGCAGGAGATAAAGGTAGGAGACCACGTTCCACCACTTCTAGAGAGGATTCTATGATCATCAGATCCATCAAGAAGGATCCCTGGATATCATCAGTCAAGATACAAAACCAATTAGAGCTGCCTGTATTGGACCGAACAATCAGACGACATGCTGTTGAAGCCGGATTGTTTTCTCAACGCCCTGCAAAGAAACCGCTGATTTCACTAAAGAACCAGAAGAAAATATAACATCTTATATTGACTGGAATGTGCAGAAATGGCGAACTGTCCTGTTCAGTTATGAATCGAAGTTCAACATCATTGGGAGCGATATCATTTGTCGTGTACGTCGACCGGCCGGAAAACGCTTCGATTTACGTTACTGCTATAAGACCGTGAAGCATCGTGGAGGCAATGTAATGGCCTGGGGGTGTTTTTTTGCTAACGGTCTAGGTCCAATACATCGAAAAGATAGAATAGTGGATCGTTTTATGTATAAAAATATCCTGAAAGATGTTATGTTACCTCATGCTGAATGGAATATGCCAATAAAATGGGTTTATCAGCAAGACAACGATCCGAAACACACTGCAAAAGTAGTTAAGCAGTGGTTTTAAGACAACCACCTATCGGTGATGAATTGGCCGCCTCAACCTTTGGATCTCAACCCTTTCAAGAACCTGTGGGAGATCGTCAACCACAGAATTAATTGTGAAGGTGTTCGTAATAAGGATCAACTGTTTGAACAAATCCAAAAGGCCTAGGTAGCGATTCCACAAAGTTTCATTGATCACCTGATCGAATCTATGCATCGAAGATGCAAGGCTGTGATCAACAACAAAGAATTCGTTACGAAATATTGATAGCAAAATGCAGCTTGGTCAACATTTTGTGGAGTTGCACTTGTGTTGTCCAAAAGGAAATCAACTTTTTTTAATACTTTTGATTAATTTATTAGTTTTCGTGTACAAATAATGAACTTTGTGATGAATAAAACTTGAAGAACGTTGTCTCTAAACAGATACATAGTTATTTCTCTAAATTGAAAAAATGAAGCACTTTTATATAAAGAAACTAAATTAGCATTATTTGGTTGCACTTGTTTTGTCCGATACTATATATATATATATATATATATATATATATATATATATATATATATATATATATATATATATATATATATATATATATATATATATATATATATATAATATATATATATATATATATATATATATATATATATATATATATATATATATATATATATATATATATATATATATATATTTATATAGTATATATATTACTGTTACCCGCAGTATCAGGAATTAGCTAAATGCTAATATTATTATTTAAAATTGATATAAAAAGTGCATGCTCATATTTTATAATAAATTCCTTTAACCTTCTACCGGTTTTCTCTGATTAAAGTTAAATTTACTTAAACTTTACAAAAAATAGATTTTAGTTGACTTCCATATATATATTCCATTTATTTTCAATCTAAAATACTAATATAAACCGTAAATTTTTTCTAAACACATTGTAGCAAAATTGACTTTTGACTACTTGCCTGATGATTGTGGTAACACATGAAACTTTAAGTCGCAATACAATATTATAAATATTAGCATTTAGCTAATTCCTGATACTGCGGGTAACAGTAATATACAGGGTGGCCCATAAATCACTTTACATTTTAAAAATTAAGTAACTTTTTCTTAAACGTCTGTATTTAATTAATTTTTTTTTTATTACAAAGTTTAGTGTCTGTAAGTTAGTTCTGACTTAGTTACGAAAGATAATGTCTCTTAAATAGCCTCCATTCTCGTCTTCACAATGTCGAGCTCTTTTTAAGCTACTCTCCATGACACTACTTAACATCTGAGGTTGTAGGGAAAGAATTTCCTGTCGTATGTTTGCCTTAAGATCTTGAATAGTTCGGGGCTTATTTGCATACACTTTGTCTTTAAGATATCCCTAAAGCCAAAAGTCTGGTGCTGTCAAATCAGGAGAACGTGGAGGCCATTCAAAATCGGATTTAAGAGAGATTATCCAATCCTAAAACATTGCAGTTGACAAGTGCATTGTAGCTCTAGCGGTATGTGCAGTTGCTCCATCATGTTGCCACCAATACCCTGCCATGTTTGCTAACTGAGGTTGAACAAAATTCGCTAGCACGTCTCGATATTTCTCAGCAGTTACAGTCGCAGCATTTTCATTTACATCTTTAAAGAAGAAGGCCCCAATAACCCTTTCTGATGTTACTCCACACCATGTTGTGACTTTACCCGAGTGTAATAGACTCGCATGAACTTGGTGTGGATTTTCGGTGCCCCAGAATCTGATATTCTGCTTATTCACATGTCCATTCAAATGAAAATGAGCTTCATCTCCCATTATTAACTTGTGAATAAATTCATTGTCGTTTCTTGCAGTTCTCTGAAACCTGACAGCATAATTTAGTCGTTTCTGAAAGTCTGGTGGTTGTAAAGATTACACTAATTGAATCTTGTAAGGGTATATCTGTAAATCTCTTTAAATGCGCTGCAGAGAACTCCGTGAGATACCAAGTTCTTGAGAAGGCCTTCGAGTGGATGTGGTTGGGTTCTCTTCAATGCTACGGCTCGCAGCTTCAGTATTTTCACGTGTACGTGCTGAACGACCTCGTCCACTTCTAGTCCTATCACTTACAGAGCCATGCTCTTGAAAACGCGTCACTAAGTTTATTATTGCAGGTCTACTACGGGGATGTTAAAAATTAAAATGTGGCATAAACAATCTTTGCGTTGCAACAATTGACCGTCCATTTTCAAAGTAAAATTCAATTATCTTCACTCGTTGTTCAGTCGTAAACTTATCCATTCCAAATATTTCCAAAGATTTTATTTTTTTAATTCTGAAAAGAGAAATAGAAATAAATTAATAGAAAAAAAGTTATTTAATTTATAAAATGTAAAGTGACTTATGGGCCACCCTGTATATACTATATAGCTCTAGTTTATCTATTGAGCACTCTTTAAAATATACATTATTATACATGATAATATAAAGAAATCATCTTTAATATTTACATGTATGCACCCACGTATATATATATATATATATATATATATATATATATATACCATATATATATATATATATATATATATACCATATATATATATATATATATATATATATATATATATATATATATATATATATATATATATATATATATATATATATATATATATATATATATATATATATATATATATATATATATATATATATATATATATATATATATATATATCGTTATTAATACTCTAGAAAACAGTGCAATAAATCTTTTTCAAAAACAAAAATTTCGGTAACCTCAGAAAAGTGTCACCAATATAGCAAATTAGCAATAAAGTAATTTAGAATGGAGATTAAAAATCAGCTTGTTGATTACTAGTAATAGAAAGCGGCTTAACCGGATAGATTTGTGACAATCAGTTGGCCGTGAAAATCAATATAGTATTGATATTCGATTCTACAGTACCTGCGATAACCAAAAATTAAAGCAATTAAACCTGAATTCTGTTTCAGCATGCTGGAATATGGGAATCAAAGACATGTCAAAGTTGTTTATTCTGTAAGGAAGTTATTTTTATAATAAATGTGAAAAAGCTAATAATTTGGAATAGTCCCAAATTGTGTTAAACTTTTTATGAAACTCATTTGGTTTTAAATATGTATGTGGTTCAAAAATACAATAAAAGAAACAAGTGGAGTAAAAAAGAAATTTCTACAGTACTTTTGGCTGTTCGAGAGAAAATAATGATCTTTTTAAAGAAAATTTGTATAATATTTCCAAGACTTTGTTTAGATTTTTCAATAATATTTCCAAGACTTTGTTTAGATTTTTCAATAATAGGACTTCTTCGATCGGTGAAACAAAAGGTTGTTCGGAAACCTTTATTAAGTAAGAAGATTAAAATCCAGCTTGTTGATAACATACTAGTAATGGAGAACGTCTTGACGCGGTTAAAGATGAGACGATTAGCATATTAGTTGGCCGTAAAAAAAAAATTCAGTAACAACATTTGAGGGTTTTCTAGACGATATTGGTTAAAAGAGTTAATGAAGCGAATCGAGCGAATTTCTCTACAAATTAACCTTGCTTGAAATGTCCCAGACAATTCAATCAAAAGCGAATGGATTTACAAAAATAAGAATGTATATGTTTTTCATCAATTTGGAGAAAAATTATTATTCTTCTGTCCTACTGCTTTTCTTCTTCAATGAGAGTGGTTTCTCTATAGTGTAGACCAAAATACCAAAAATTGCAGCTTGTTAGGGTAAAAAGAAAATTAAAGCAATAACATCAGCTGAAAGAGGTTCTCTTATTACCATAGAAATTAAAAAGGAAAAAAAAAAAATAAGAAGGAAAATACGTTTGAGAAGAAATTAATTTTCTGACTTTGAAATGTTGTTGGTGACAACGAAGTTGTTAAGAAGTGAAATTTCTGACAAATATCTGACATTATTGCAAATAATTTACATAGCTTCAGATTTTGTTAGGTGCAGGTAAATTAAAATATCATATTCCAAAAAACCTGCACTTTATTTATGATTTTTGCCACTTTTTAAATAATTTTAAAACTTTACTTATTTTTTTAATTCATAAATAATTTTTAACTTTAATTGATAAAGAATTTTTCTGACAACTAAGTTCTGTTTTGTTTTAAATTTTAGTTTTTTTTTTTTATTTCCTAAAATGAAATTGGTATATCAGATATGCTGCACTTCTTTTAAAGAATTTAAAGTATACTTACTAGAAATTGCAAGTCACGGTATTATAAATAATTTTTAAAGTACACTTGAATTTTTGATACATATTTTTTTTTATTTTAATTGATAAAGGATATTATATTTTAATAAGAGAATGAGCAAGCTGAAAAGTTTAATGGTGCCATAATGAAACCTATTGAACTTGCAACCAGACAACACAAGTTACCTATTAAAGTTTTGGAAAAAGTATTTCCAAATACTCTTTGCTCTCTAAGATCTTTTATAAATATTAAAACAACAGTGACACCTCATAAAAGAATGTTTAAGCACCTGCGTAAAAAAGCTACTGGATGCACCGCACCTGTATTTCTATAATGAAAAAACTGCAGAAAATGTTGTAATTTAATACTTTTGAATTTAGATTAGAAGAACTTATTAGAATTAAGATTGATATTAATCTTAGGACAAGTGCATCACGAAAGCTGGAGTGACTTTAATGTTTAATAATGGGTTAAACTTTTTCTCTGGGATGACAAAAGTTTGGTCATTAGATTTAAGCGACGAATTAGAGGAAAAGTTCTTTGCAAGTAATTCTATCTTATCTATGATAAAGCTAATAAAATTAGAATCATGTATTAAAGATGGAGTGTTAGATTTGCCTTTGTTATCACTGTTAAAGACTCTCTAAAAACTTCTAGGATAATATAAAAAATTTGGTAAACTTTGAATAGAGCCTAACGCAAGACAACACCTTTTTGTATTGATTTTTACAACAATAAAAGCTTGATCGAGTAGCAATCAAACATAACTGTTGTCACAATGTGATTGAAAACTCGCTCACTGGCTCTGTCCAGCACCACATGAACTATTATTATTACTACAACAATTACAATTATATATATATATATATATATATATATATATATATATATATATATATATATATATATATATATATATATATATATATATATATATATATATATATATATATATATATATACACACACACACGTATAAAACAGAATATATAACTAAAATTAGTAAGTTTGTAAAGTGAGAGCAATTTCTTTTGAAAAAAAGTTAAAAAGGAAGAAATACAGCTCTCTGATAAAACATAATCTCTTAAATCTAATAACCAAAGTATATACAAAATTCATACAAAAAAATTTATCTCAACTAGTGATTTCAACATAAAACAAATATATGCTCAAAAAATACAATTCTAACAATAAAATTTAAAAAAGTCACATGTAACACCTAAAATTAAAATTAAACCTGAAAAATGTCTCGTTATAAAACTTTTTAACTTATTTTTCATTTAAATAATTTGCTTCTCAGCAAATATTTTTTAGTAGAAGTTCAGTGGACATATATAGGCATTTTGAGCGGTCCACTGAAGTTTTGCTCATTAGTTACTTAATTAAGCATTAGTGGCAGCTAATAAAAGAAGCTAACTGATGAATAACCACTATATCAGGTTGTAAAGTTATCAGCTGGATACTTATAGCAGTTGCCACTAATAAACCACTAAATAACCAATGAGCAAAACTCCAATTAACCACAGAAAGTACTTATATAGGTCAACTGCAAATCCACTATGAAAATGTATGATGGGTTTGTTTGAATTTAAAAATGTCTTCTTTGTCCCATTAGTTTTTAATTTCTTAAAACTTACGTTATTTTTTTATAAACTTATATTTTGGAAACATTACAATGTCAATATCTATAATTTTTTAAAAATAGATTGACAATAAATTTTTTTATTAGAAAATCTTTTTAAAGACAAGATTTTCTTATAAATACTTACAAATTACATCACATGTATTCTAGTAATAAACAACTGTATAAATACAAAGTTTTCACAATTCAAAACTGTGGCATAATAAATAAAATGTTAAGATAACAAATATAAATTGAAAATTTATTTAAAACTTGTATCTTTGTTTTTAAAAAACTTAATGATTAAATTTTTCTTCAAATACTTGAACTCTATAATTCAAACTATCAGCTATATAAACTTTACCATTGCATACAGAGAGACCTTTTGGAGAATGAAAATGACCACATTTGAATCCTGATTCTCCAAAGTTATCAATAAGGTTTCCATTTTTATCAAAAACTTGAACATTGTTTAAGGTTTCGTCTGCAACAAAAATACGCCCTGAGTCATCTACATCTATTCCAGAAGGATTTAAAAAACAACCATTATTCATTATGTGAGATCCGAAGCTGAAGTCATGCTGTCCGTAAATATTAAAGACATGAACTTTAGAACTACATGTATCTGCTATGAAAATTCTCTCGCTTCTACTGCTCCAACATAAAAATTGAGGATAATCTAATTTATCAGCGCCTCCAAAAGTGTGTAATAAATCCCCATTTTGCTCACATATAGTGATGTTACAAGCTTTTGAATCAGACACAATAATTTGTTTGTTATTTGTAACACATATGCCTGATAGTTCTAATGACTGTGGCAAAAAAATCTCACTGTTTATAAAATTTTCAACACCTACTTTGCTACAAATATGGACTTTTTTAGATAAGTGATCAGTCACAAAAAAAGTTTCTTCAAGCAATGAGACATCAGTAACTGATGGAAATGAATGTTTGAACAGTACTTTATATGGTAAAGTAAAACTGTTTATAAAATCGTCAATTGAATATATGTTAACTACTCCTAGTTGATTGTCAGAAATTAATAAACTAGAATTGCTTGTGGTAATTCCACATGGATTAAGTCGTGTTATTTTGTTAGCTTTTATTTGGTTGCTTTTACCAAAGTCGTTTGTACCGTAGCAAAAATTAAAGCTTAAACCATAATTATCCAAGCATTTTATATGTTTAAATGATGTCCCACAAGGTCTGCAGTCAGCATGATTTACCATAATAAAAGACAAATCGTTTTCTTTTTCATCCATATTTTAATTATACGCAGTGGATAGCCTACCGAAAGTCGGTAGCGGAAAAATAAAAATTATCCTACCGAAAGTTTTTTTTTATTGGTTAAGAAATATCACGTGTCACAATAAAATTGCTATATAAATATATTTTTAACACCGATAATTGTAATGATCCGTAGTGTATCAGATATAAGCCAAGCACCGCACGCAGGAGCTCCGGGTTCGAATCTTTCCGAAGGAATGTATTTTACATTTCGATTGTTTTTTTCCATATTTTTTAGGTTTTATTACGCTTATTAATTGAATAAATTATTTAGGGATATACGCTGGGAATAGCACAATGCATTAATAGACGCAATGGAGTGTTTATACACTGACTGATTTAGGGATAGGCACCGAGGAATGTACATGCATTTACTAATTTAAGCATAGGTGCAGTGAAGCGTACATACATTTACTAGCTTAGGGATAGGCGCAGTGAAGAGCACATACATTTGCTAATATAGGGATAGGCGCTGTGTAGTGTACATGCATAGACTGAGGGTTTTGGTATGGGGTGGCAGTCATTTCTATTTATTTAATGGAAAATCCTATTTAATTTTATTTAAGTTTTTTACGTTTTTGTTTTTTAAAAATAATATCTTAAATTATCTTCATTTTACGGTATAACAAATATTGTTTATTTTGACATGTGATATTGTCAACCAATAAAAAAAACTTTCGGTAGGATAATTTTTATTTTTCCGCTACCGACTTTCGGTAGGCTATCCACGGCCTTAATTATACAAGTCACACGGTAATGAATTCCATATAAAATATTTCCATATTTGTACTTCTTAAATGTTTATTAAGTACAAAATACTTTCACTAACTGTAAAATATCTTGAAGCAATCCCGTGGGTTTCCTTATGCCAACGATTTTGCATGCACTGCAAAACTAATTAATGCAACTAATTACAATAAAATTAGTTGTTTATTTATCATGTTCCGTAACAGGAGGAGGCAGGAGCGCTGAAAAATTCAACACTAACGTAACAATTTTAAGTTAGATATTTCAATAAAATACGTCAAATGCTGACTATTAAACTTTCGCATTGGTGTTAAAGAATTATGAAATACAACTTTTCGAATAATTAAAAAATTTTACAAATAAAAATTGAAATAATTTTTTTTTTAAACTGTGCATTTAAATAAAATATATCAAACTTTTAAAATATATCAAAGTTATTATACCAATTAATTATATTAATTGGTATAATAACTTATATAAAAAGGTATAAATATTTTAATATAAAAAGGTATAAATATTTTAACAGCTTGTTAAAATATTTATACCTTTAAGTAATTATAGCCTAACCCTTTTCTACTTTCATAAATATTTTTATCCATTTTTGAATTATTTAGTTTTGTATATTAGTAATTTACCCGCATTAATGAAGATCCCCCTGGGGAAGTCTTTTTTTAAACGACAAAGACGCAGCTCTGGGGCGCATTTGTTTTAGGAACCTTATGCTATGATAAAGATAACATAACAACTTTGTGATGATAACATAAAAACTTTGTGATGAAAACATAAGAGCTTTGTGATGATAACATAAGAGCTTTGTGATGATAACATAAGAACTTCTTGAAGAACCTAAACAATCAGAGCAAAAATAAAATGTTTATAGAATGTTTTTATAAAGTGAAAATAAACATTTTTTTTAGTTAAATATTATTATTAATAAAATGTTTGAAGTTCTAATTGGAGTTTAAAATATATCTTACTAAAAACGAATAAAACAAGGATATGCGTTTAATATATGTGCTTCAAAGTTTATTTTATTCATTTTATATGAGTAAAATAGATAATAGATAAAAAAAAAAAATAGTTTATAATTTAAACAGATAGATTTTATTTAACTATATTTTAGTATTTTTTATCAAAAATGGAGGATTAGATTGCATTTCTAAACATACAAATAGTATCAGCGTTTACAGCTTTTGTTGTCATATTAACCCAGAGATTATCAACTCGTTGAGAAAAGCAATATTTGCGAATATCGAGTTGACATCGTTGCTTGCGTATCTTATAAAAATGACCGCGCGTATAGTCATTATTGCTAATTTCAAAAACAAACTTTTATCAGTACAAACCAAATCATGCAATTTTAAAACTATAATTATATAACTAGACCATGTTTTATATGTGTCTGAGCTCAAGAGAATTCAAACCAAGCACCTGTAAGCTGCTACGATAGCCTAAAGTCTTTTTTGAACATTTTTAAGAGACTTTAACAACTTGATTTGGTGCGACGACCAAACTGTGTTCTACTGTGTCCTGTCAAAGCATAGTGAAACAGAAAAACTGATTTTGTCACAAAACTAACTTAATTAGTGGTTATGCATTATAGTTGAAATGTATACTAATATGAGGTTTGTTTTTCCTACGAAGTTTGTTTTTCCTATGAAGTTTGTTTTTCCTACGAAGTTTTTGTTGTTGTTGTCGTTGCTGTAGTATCTAATTTAGACAAAAACTTTTTATTTTTATACTAAATTCACAACACATTTGTTATAGGTGCTTTGTGCATTTAGAACACCACTATCAACACCATAAACCAGATACAACACCACCACCAACAAATAAATAGTTAGTTTTAACTTTATTATTAAAATAACAAAAGTACTTTAGCTAAAATAAAATACTATAATTGTTCACATGTTTCTGTTTAACAAGAAGTAGTTTACACGTTATGATTTACGCTTGATAATTTTAATATACTAATAAAAATTTATTCCTTAGATGTTCCAAGTTTGGCAACTCTTCCCTATAGGGAAGATTTGCATAATTTGGAACCTCTAAAGGATGAATTTTTATTAACCGAAGATGACTTAACTATAAAGACATTTATGATTTGATTAATACAAGCAGGCAACTACTATAATTTACACTAAAGTTTTTAATTCTTTTTTGTAATTATTAAGATCCATGCGGCCTTATAACAGAGCACCGCGGAAGAGCATTTAATAGGAAGTTTACTCCGCCACGGCTGCTTTTGGTTAACTTAATTGATTGGAAATAGAGTCGGTTTTGTAAAGAACAAAATTAATTTGTAAAGTAACAGTATTACTTTGTAAAAAACAAATTTACTTTGCAATAAAGCAAAATTTCTTCATAAAGAGCAACATTACTTTGTTAAGAACAATATTATTTTGTAAAGAACAAATTTACTTTACAAAAAAAATTACTTTAAAAAATATAACATTACTTTGAAAAGAACGACATTAGTTTTTAAGAACCACATTACTTTGTAAAGAACAACATTACATTATAAAGAAATCAGTCTTAATGCAGTATGGTTTAATAAATTCTACATTCTAACTGATACTGAATAACTTTCAACCGATTAAATTTGTAGAATTTTTTTTGCTTCTTTGACGGTATTATCTTTGGGATAGGGCCGGTTCAAGGATTTTTTTTGGTTTATGCGAGATCAAGGTTTGGCTCCCCCTTTTTATGAAAAAAAAGTGTGTGTTTATTATAAACTTATCATATAATGTGTTTTGGTAAATTGCGCATATTTATTAAAACCCTTAAAATTAAATAAAAACATAATTTCCTATAAAATACTTATAGTATTTAACATTAAAAATAACTACAGAATTGTAAGCGTAATAAAATACATTTTTGATCAAAGAAATTAACAAATACATATCGTACAGTTTATATTGACAAAAAATAAAACTAATCATCAAGTAAAAAACTTTTCTTGATCAAAAATGCTACATACACATTAGAAATGTCAATCGAACGGTTTTTTGTAATATAAGACCGTGTTGTTTTCGGATAGTCATCATTTGCATTGCAACATTAGGGCAGCTATCATCAATGTGGTATCGCAAAAGTTCAAGAGTATCTATCCTGGTTTCCCAACGGGTTTCACTTAGAGGTTTTACAGTCAAATTGTTTACGTGATTTGTTAATATGTATCATCCATGGGACGATCCAGAAAAAAAGTCAAATTCTGAAATGTGTTCAACTAGTTTTAAAAAATTTCCGATGTTTTTTTTGAAAACTGTTACACTTGTTCTACGAAAATTTCATCCTTAAGTACCAAGCAATCCAAAATATTTCATCCTTAAGTACCAAGCAATCGCACAATACTAAGAGAGGAGTGAAAACTAAACTTTTGTTTTAAAACAAAACTTTTTATTGTATTTGTATTTAACTTATTTTTTCAAGAAAAAGCTAAACCTGAAATAAAAATGGTGAACTAGACGTACACCTACTGGTATTTGGTTGTAAATTAAAACTCTCATCTAAAGGAAAATATTCAGCTTTAACTGCTCATCAGGAATTTTCTCCTGTTCCTATAGTTTGTTTTATTTTCTGTTTGTTATGATTTATAAAAATGGTTAAAAATAAATCCAACATCAAGATAAGTATGTTTCAAAAAAGAACGCAATATTATTAAGGCTTAAATAACGATGATCTATTATCTCTCTAAATTATTATTATTTTGTATTTATTAACTAACTTGATCGTAATAAACGCACTCTTATATCAAATCTTACCAGCAATTGACGCTGGTTATCGTTTGGATTGATTTAATCAATGTCTTTTCTTGTTTTTTTTGTCTTCTCTCTCCATATCTGATTTGTATTTTATATAAAAGAAACCCGAAGGTTTCTTTTTGCCGCCGTGATGATTCACAAACTTATTTTTTTAAATAATTAACTAACTACTACTTTTTGCTGTAATTATTTTTTCATTGAAGTACAAAGCAAATACATACAAAATCAATAGTTTAAAATATAAATTATCGCGCTCCTAAATGTAAGTTTATAATAAACATTTAAAATTAAAAAAACACAATATAAACAAACAATTAACTCACAAATTTTTCAACAATTAACTAACTACTACTCCTCAATTATTTTTTCATTGAAGTGCTTAGCAAAAATGTACAAAATCAATAGCCTAGCATATAAAATTTGGCGGCCATAATATATTAACAAATTAGTACTTGTACCCATTATGGACGCCAAAAATTATATTTAAGCTTATTTTTTTTTTAAATCAAAATTATGATTTTTTAAGAAAAAAAAAAAGAAAAAAAAGATCTACTAAGCCAGCGCCTCCGCCACCCCGGCGCTCTATGCGTCGGCATAATTTACATGAACCTTATGCCGCCCCTATTTTTGGGATAAAAATTCCTATGACACTTAGTTCAAATCAAAAAATAAGATATAAAACAGCAAGTAGAATCTGCTGCTTAATATCTTTGATTTGGATTTTTAGTCCACAATCAAAAACTAGTGCATTAGATTCAGCAACTCAAAAAGCTTTTTCATTAATAGTAGAACTCTAGTATAAATAAATAGAACAAACCTTTAATAGAATAAAACTTTTAAACTAATTTTTAGAAATTACAGTTATGTAATTGTTATGTTATGCACTAAATACATTAAAATCATGTGTAATTCAATAAATATTATCTTAGATTATGGCTTTATCATTTGCTAAACGTGCGCAAGCAAAATTTTTACTGTCGGCTAAACTTTACTTATTCTTTTATTCAAAATTAAAACCAAAAGTGTAACTTTTTTTCATTAAATTCATTCCAAGGCTCTGCTGCCTTCAAAGTGAGTTTAATTAAAAAAAGAGGATACATAGGTACTAATAAAATTTTATGATTTTATTTGAAAATTTGAAAAGTGTATATCAAAATTAGGCAAAAAAGTATAAGGCAAACAAGTACATAATATCCAAGTATATGATGATATGTGCATGGCATGTAATGTATGATATGCAATACTCATTAAACTTGGTTTACGGCTACGTTCGACGAAAAAATTCTTTTTTTTTTTAAATCTCTCTCTAGCAAAGTGAACTTGCTTTCAATGAACTTAAAACGTTTTAGAAACGTTTTAAGTTATTTAGAAAATTTTGTACTCAGCTAATACTCTTGTTTGTTTAACGCAAATATTTTTTGACAATACCCCAATGCTTCTCGTAATGTAATGCGTAATTGCAGTTTTTTTGATTTTAAAGTTGATGCATGATAACCCTGGAAACAAAGACCTTTTTGTATCAATTTTTTATGACGATTTATTAAGTACAACAATATGGTGTATTGACATCTATTTTCATATAAAGTAAATTTCCTAATTTAAAAAAATTCAAAACAAAATACGCTTGCTTTTTTTTCTTGCACAATTCTTCATAAAATGTAATAAACTCATTTTTGAAAAAAACAAAAAAAAACGGTATAAAAGATCTTAAAAATTCAAAGTTAAAAAGACATTGAAGACATTAGTTTTCAATGTGCATTATTAACATTCGTTTTCTAAGCGCTCTCACATTGATGGCATTAGTCTTCTAAGTGCACTCATATTGAAGACATTGAAACCAGAGCTGATCAAAAACGAGAACATTGAAGACATTTAAATCTGCATAACATATTAAGTTATTGCTGTTTCGTTTTACCTGCAGTCTTTTTTTGTATTTAAATACACTCTATTTTGTATGCAATAACGCAAATAATTCTATGCAATAAACTGACTACAATAAAAATTACGGAAGGATCCACGTGACCTATTTTATACAAATAAGAATGTTACTATTGATTCAGCAAATATAAGTTATTCAATAATGCTAAGTTCTTCTTGGTCTCTGCTGTCGTTTACGTGCGACAAAACATAACTTAAAAATTTCTTAAAAGCATTTTTAATGCCTTCAGAATCTTCTTCAAAGTTTGTATTTACTAATGAAACTCGTCCTAAGTTTCCATCTAAAAATAAAATACAAAAATAAAAAATATATGACAGGCAAGAATTAAAACAAAATGTTTCTAAAAGTTACTCACATTACACCCATTAGAGTAAATGTTTCTAAAAATTACTATTATTACACCCATTAGAGTAAATATTTCTAAAAGCCCATAAGAATAACCCATTCACAAAAAACTAAATAAATTAAAATAATCCTTTTTTAAAACATTGCAAATTAAAACAATGCCAAATAATCGCATGGCTTGTTGGTCACATGTGCCAACTTACCACTATTCAAATTGACATTATTATATAAACTGCACACTGCAGACATGCAAAACTATAAAAGAAAAGCGACAGGGATATAACTCCTCAAAATATTATAAAAAATTCTGCTGAAGCTATTTTAATAGAAGGAAAGTTTATTTGAAAAACATCAATAACTTTGAAAGAATCCTGTCCTGATTTCTAAGACAACAAGCCAACAAAAAAGCACTATATAATAAAAAATTTAGAGAGGTAAGCTTAACCATTTTTTATGTACATATATGTATGTATGTATGTATGTATGTATGTATGTATGTATGTATGTATGTATGTATGTATGTATGTATGTATGTATGTATGCATGCATGCATGCATGGATAAATGTATGTATGTATGTATGTATGTATGTATGTATGTATGTATGTATGTATGTATGTATGTATGTATGTATGTATGTATGTATGTATGTATGTATGTATGTATGTATGTATGTATGTATGTACAGTATTGGACAAAACATTTGCAACCATCATCGAACAATTCTAAAAAGTGTTCCTAATTTACATGTCTTAAATACCACAGCAAACAGTTTGATTACCACCTTACCACAGCAAACAGTTTATGAGTCTGAAGTCATAGCATGCCATAACATGAGCAATCAGCTGATAAGTGACAACACACAGGCAGAATTTCATTGACAAGTGCCATTTTACAGCGGACAAAACAAGTGCGACTTTTTTAATTTGTTTCATTTTCTTTAGTCTGGTCCGCATCAACGTCACGAAAGTTTTTTAATAATTAAAGGAAGTATCAACAATTCGCTGCCTGTATTGGACCGAACAATCAGACGACATGCTGTTGAAGCCGGATTGTTTTCTCAACGCCCTGCAAAGAAACCGCTGATTTCACTAAAGAACCAGAAGAAAAGACTCATCTTATATTGACTGGAATGTGCAGAAATGGCGAACTGTCCTGTTCAATGATGAATCGAAGTTCAACATCATTGGGAGTGATGGCATTTGCCGTGTACGTTGACTGGCCGGAAAACGCTTGGATTTACGTTACTGCTGGAAAACGCTTCAGTTTACATTACTGCCATAAGACCGTGAAGCATGAAGCATGGTGGAGGCAATGTAATGGTCTGGAGGTGTTTTTCTGCTAACGGTCTAGGTCCAATACATCATAAAGATAGAATAGTGGACCGTTTCATGTATGAAAATATCCTGAAGGATGTTATGTTACCTCATGCTGAATAAAATATGCCAATAAAATGGGTTTCTCAGCAAGACAACGATCCGAAACACACTGCAAAAGTAGTTAAGCAGTGGTTTCAAGACAACCACCTATCATTGATGGATTAGCCACCTCAATCTCTGAATCTCAACCCTATCGAGAATCTGTGGGAGATTGTCAACCGCAGAATTAATCGTGAAGGTGTTCATAATAAGGATCAACTGCTCGAACAAATCTCAGGCAGCAATTCCACAAAGTGGAATTGCTGCCTGAGATTTGTTCGAATATGTATTTAATTGAAGGAGAGAGAGAAAGGCTATAATGTCTTATTTTTAATTCTTAATTTATTTTGTTTGTAAATTAGTTTAGATACCAAATATATGGATAGAATAACAACAGGACTTGCAAATGGTAAACCAATTGATAATCTTTAAACTGATTTCACGAAAACTTTTTATAAAGTGTTGCACAGAAGATTAGCACTAAAGTTTTGCACAGAAGATTAGTACTAAAAGCATATCCCATTGCATCTACGTTACTGAAGTAGATAAATTCTTTTTTAACTAATAGAAAAGAAAAGGGTTGCATTTGGAGAAAGTGTAAACATAGTAAGCAATGTACCACAGTGATGTAAGCTTGTAAGTCTTAAGGGTAAGGCAAAAAAATTTTATCTAGGGTATAGAAGAATATTTCGAATTTTTGATTAAAACGGTATGGTTTTATTTCTACCGTAAAAAAAGTATAACTTACATTTGAAATCGAATAAAATTTGGTTATGACGCAGTGCAGCGTTACTTTTATAAAAATTAAATTTAAACATTTTTGTTAAGTTTCATTGTAAAGTTTAAAAATAAATATCAGATAATAAATTATAATCAGATAAATGTTACTCATTTTATATATGTTTAATATTTATATCAAATAAAATAATATTTACTATTGTTATATCTACAATTTAACAAGTTTGATAAAAGGCGATAAGATGTGATTATACTATATATTTTTATAAGATGTGATTATACTACATATTTTAGAAAAAATGTTATTTATATTATCTAAAATATAAAAGTATATTACCTAAAATATCATAACATTATACTGCATATATAATATATAAGTGGTGCAGTGTAGCATTATTAAACTTTACAAATATTAAATTCAAAGTTGATTAATGAGATACAAATAAAAGTTAACAATAAATAGTAATAAATTGCAGAAAAATGTTCAAGGGAAAACGAGACTAGTGTGAATTGAGGGGAAAATGTAAGAAAAGAGCTAATAAAAAACCGCCATGTTAAGTTGCCTGAAAGCTAACTAGTATTGGCAAATCTACTTTCAGGAATTTCTGGATTTCTACCATTCCTATCTAGAAATGGAGAGCTAACCTTGGGCAGCATTACAACTTACATATGGAGTGCAAAGTCCTATGGCTTACCTTCTAGTTAGTGCACTTCGTTAAGTAAGTTAGACATTGTATGTCTAACTTACAAACAGAATAGCCGAGGCAAATTTTATACTTTACCATTAGTTATTTTACTAGAACCCATTAAAAATAAATAAATATGTGTACAAAAATTAAACTATGTAAACGCTGCAGAAGCTGTTCAACTCTTTAATTTAAGACACTCAGATAAAAAAAAAACAGTCTATTTATTCATGCATATTTATATATATGTATATATATTTATATAAGTATATGTGTGTGTGTATATATATATATATATATATATATATATATATATATATATATATATATATATATATATATATATATATATATATATATATATATATATATACATTTAGTTATTGTTTAAAAATTTACATAAAAATATACACACACATTTAAGCCATCAAGTTTTAGTGATTGCTTAACCATCTAAAACATGACAGCCAGATTTAAAACATGACAGCCATATTTTAGATAATTAAGCATTTTCTTGTAATTATATATATAAGCCATGTTTTAGATTACTAAGTAATCACAAACACATGAATCCTAAAAAACTATTATTAACTTACTCAGCTTAACAAGTGAAGATCCCGAATTACCAGACTTTGAGTGGGCAAAAACGATGCACTGCTGATCTTTTATACCTTGTTGCTTTGAAAAGTGAAGATACCTATTTAAAATAATATAATTTATATGATATTGTCACACTGTTTGATTTTAGATTGAATTTCAAAAGACTTTTCTTCAGATTTTACTCATATGTATATGTATGAATTAGAATGTGTTGAAAACAAAATCCTATTTGTTCCTTCTTTTTCAAAAATTGATATTTTCCGAAATCCAAAAAATAGTGTTTAAAAAACTGAATTTTTATCATTTTAAATATCTGCCATTATAAAAGTCAA
Source organism: Hydra vulgaris (assembly GCF_022113875.1). NCBI lineage: Eukaryota > Metazoa > Cnidaria > Hydrozoa > Anthoathecata > Hydridae > Hydra > Hydra vulgaris. The sequence goes on from NC_061165.1 coordinate 26,462,973, forward strand.
TAAAAACCACAGCAACAAGCAACTTCCAAAGGCCATCTTTATCTTCAAAATATGTTCAACTTAATTTATAAAATAGTTTAAATAGTTTTACTAGTAGAGCTCTAAACACAGTTAATGACGTGTTTAGAAGTATTAACTCTTAAAATTTCTTATATAAATTTTTTAAAACTTATATAAATTTTTCAAATACTTTTTATTATATTTTTACTTTATAAACGTTTATCTTAATAGAAAAAGTAGATATTAAATCATCCAAAGATAAATAGTGAATCTTTCAAGATAAAAAAATTATAATGAAATTAGAAATTTAGTTTGTTTTTGTTACTGTAACAAAACGGAAAACACTATCTTCGGAGTAAGCCATTATTGGTGACACTGGTTTGAGACTTTGATGAACATTAAGTATTAAGTTTTAATATAAATGCATCTCCTACTTAATTTGTTGCCATTGCAAAAATGCTCTTTTTGTAAGAAAAGGTTATTATATGATTAAAATGTTATCACATGAAAATGATCAAAGTTGTTCAAAAAATAAAAGACTTTGAACTGAAAGAGAAAAGTAGAAGAGAGTTACTTATAAAGATTGGAAGGATTGCATCAACTGAGGATCAACACAGTAAATACAATGCTTCTCCGCACATTTACTTTATGAACGAGCACAACGTTAACAGCAGCATCACTAAAACAGAACTTGAGTTGTCAACATCCAACAAAGACCTAGGCATTCCAATCTCTAACAACTTAAAGCATGAGAAGCAAGCAAAAATAGAAGTTGCCAAAGCCAATAAAGTCCTCGGAACCTTGAAAAACACATTTATCAGCAGAGATACCAAAATATGACACCAAAATAAAACACCTATATACCCCTACATCTTGAGTTTGCAGTTGCTGCCTGGTGCCCGCATCTTGAAAAAGATATAAATGTCATAGAATGCATCCAGCATCTGGCTACCAAAGTACCACACAAAATAAAGCGCTTCGATTACAAGACGCATCAAACTCAGCTCTCTACTAAATAGACATTTACACAGCAACCTCATAAAAAATTCAAAATTAAAAACAATATTAATTCAATTAGCTGGCATATTGATCCACCAAACATCCCACAAACTATGATCATTTAAGTACTTTCATTGTGAAATCAACAACTGCCTTGTTCGCTATAATTTCTTCAATAAGCGCGTCACTAACCCATGGAACTCACTACCAAAAGTCAGTGCTATTAGTGTTAATCTCTTTAAAGCAAAACTCAATCAGCTACCATAATTAGCCCAGTGCATCATTTTCCTTCCATCTTCCATATTTCATTAAAAAAAAACTAATGATTTTGTTCACAGCAAGAAAAGTCCGTGAAAATGATTAAAGTTGTTTGGAAAATTGAAAGAGACTTTGAATTGAAACAGAAAAGTAGAAGTGAGTTAATTATAAAGATTGGAAGGATTGCATCAACTGAGAATCAATGCTTATGACCAGTTTGTTGTATGGTATCAGATAAACACACAAAGTTTTTAACTTTGTGTGTTTATCTAATACCATACAACAAGAAATTCTATTTGAGTCTAAATAGAATTTCTGCATTAAAAGAATAAAATCATTATGCACAGTTTGCTTTCAACTAATTTGAAAGGATATTAGGCACCCATGCCCAAAACATCTGCTGTTCAAATGCTTTGAATCTTATTCTGCCCAAAGATAAAAAGATGTCAGAGCAAATAACTTAAACTGTTCTCATATTTCTAGTTAAGGATAAAAAATTTTACTAGTTAATTATTTATTTATAACGATTTGCTATAATATTCTATTTTAATTTAAAAAAATAGAAGGATCACTGCTACCTTTGGTGCAATAGCTCCAAACAAGTCTCTACTGATCCAAACAAGTCTCTACTGATACAAACAAGTCTCTACTGATACAAACAAGTCTCTACTGATACAAACAAGTCTCTACTGATACAAACAAGTCTCTACTGATACAAACAAGTCTCTACTGATACAAACAAGTCTCTACTGATACAAACAAGTCTCTACTGATATAAACAAGTCTCTACTGATACAAACAAGTCTCTACTGATACAAACAAGTCTCTACTGATACAAACAAGTCTCTACTGATACAAACAAGTCTCTACTGATACAAACAAGTCTCTACTGATACAAACAAGTCTCTACTGATACAATATTTGAAAAAATCATGATCTGCCTGAAAATGTAGTTTATTATATTCTTAGAGATTTACAAAAAGATCTTTGTTGTCTAGGTGTTTAAATGTTTTATAATTTTAACAGCAATATATTGAATAAGCTAATATAATATTCAATAAGCTATTTTCAAAAACTTTATAATACAGTATGTTGTCAGTTGTTGCAGTATGTTGTTATAGTCATTGGAATTTTACAACTAGGTGTTGAAAAGTATTCAATTACTACCCATTGGGCATTTGTTTTTGAAAGTTACGTTCTGAATGTGTTTTAAACGTCTTTTAAACGCTCTTTACATAAGAATGTTTAAAAGACGTTTAAAAGACATTTAAAATACATTTAGAACGTAACTTTTAAAAACAAATGTCCACTGGGTACAGTTAAGAAGCAGTCTCATGCTCTAGATAAGTTTTACAGTTACAAAAAAGTTGTATTTTTAAATGGCAATGAAGATGTACTTGAAAACTCATTGATGAATGTTGTTTAAACTGAGGATCTCACCAGACTTGTTGAAGAAACCTGCTCTTTATGTGGATTAGATGACTAATCCACATAAAGACCAGGTTTCTTAACTTAAAAATTAGGAATAGGTAACAACCTTATATATATATATATATATATATATATATATATATATATATATATATATATATATATATATATATATATATATATATATATATATATATACATGTATATATGTATATATATATATATATATATATATATATATATATATATATATATATATATATATATATATATAGAGAGAGAGAGAGAGAGAGAGAGAGAATGAGAGAGAGAAAGAGAGAGAGAGTGAGAGAGAGAGTTTTATTGTCGTATCTCATTTTATGTGTATATATTGGTTACTTTGTCACGAAAAAAAGGTTTTTTTCATTTTACAAGTTTTAATAAACCCACAAGCAAAAATGTATATAAAGTGTCAACTCATATTTTTTTAATATTACAATGTTAACACTAAAAAAGTAAAAATCGAAAAATTTGAAAGAAACCGCATATTACAATGTTACAACTATTTAGGTTAAAATGTTATATCTTGTTATGTAAAAATGTTGTCTCATTACAAGCCTTCCTAGAAAGCATGTGCGATTTTACAACTTGTTTGTCAATGCATAAAGTGTTAAGTTTAGACAAGTTGGCCACAGCCTTTTGAGATATTAGGATCATTGAAAAAAAGTTTAACAAAACTTCAAGGAAAAAAAAAAAGTTGTTACATCATTTTTTTACTTTTATTTTTGTATTTTTATGATGGTTGTTATTTTTAGTAACAAAGTTTGATACAAATCAAAGGAAAAAACAGTGATATATATATTTAACAAAAATAAAAAGACTGACAAAACACAGTGTTATAAAATAGGCTCTAACCTTAACTTTCTGACCTGGGAAAACCCTTTGGTGGAATGATAGCCCATACAATGGGGATCACTCAGATATAAGTATCAAAATCAGATTACAACGCCCTGCCAAGTTATTTCCATTTGAATTTTCATCCTAGTTAACACATAACATGTTTTAAACGTTTAATATACATATTAATACGTATTAAAACGTATTATAAACATATTAAACATATGTCTTACATTTAATAGAATTCTTTATTGATTGCACAAACATGCAAAATTAGAGCTTATTTTCCTTTTTAGAGTATTAAAAATCTCTAATTTATATAAATATAAACAAGGAAAGCAAAATTTTATATTCTTGATATTATACAAGTAACAAACATAAAATATATTCAGAAAAAAAACTGTTTCTTTTTAATGGAACAAATTCAAAAATAATTTATTCATAAATTCCTTCTTAAAATGACTTTTCGCAAACAATGTTTACTATTGAAGTCAACAATGTAAGATTGCAACATCTTACTGTATTCTGGATGATGATTGGGCCTTTTATACCTTTGCCAATTTATCTGAAAGTCGTGATGCATTGCTTCTGTTGCCTGTTCTGAGTAAAGCCCAAAAGCCTGACCATGTCTGTCAATGAAATCTTTCACATGAAAAAATACTGCATGGACCTTGGGTGTTACAGACACATTTTGCAATGCCAAATAAGACACTCTGAATGGTTTAATCATTTGTGGATAGTTTGGATTAAGGTTGCAACCAAAACAGCCAGATACTATCGCATTGAATTTTCGAAAAGCATCAATGAATGGCTGCATAGCATGAGTGTTTTTCAGCAATTGATTGAAGAATATCAATATTGTGTAGCAGCTTTCTGGACTCATTTCCTGCAAAATGTCCACCATGGTAAGGTTGTTGTTTAATGTGTGATGCATCAGTCCAAAGAGTTGCTCAAGGAAAAACTTGAAGTAGCACAGCAAAAAGATGATAAAAAACTCCAATTAGGGGATGCAATTCCATAAGAGGAAAAAAATTCAAAACCAGAATGTCTCCAGGTAGTTTAAATATTGGAGAATGAACAACATTTTTGTAGTCAGGAGCTTTTCTAATGTTGTAACCAGCTGACTTGAATAGTGAGAAATTTTTTTCCAGAGATTCAAAAGTCATTAATTTCCATCGGTTTACAAATTCTTTTGAACCAGATTCACACCAGGTGCAGGGATGTGCACTTAAGTGTGCTTGAAGCTCACAAATAATATTAGGAAGTTTTAGATCACAGGGAAAACTCCTGGTCTTTCAATTTCATTAACTCAAATACTTGTAAAACGTTAGTATAATTTTCTTGAAGCTCTTCACAGACAGCAATGATGAGTTGTTGTTTTACACCAGTGTCCTTAAAAACATTGCTTGTGCAGTTGAGTAATACTGGGGGAATGCAAGGTTCATGATTTAATTCAATAATTCCCAAGCTAACTTTTAGAAATCCTCGTCCATCAGTTCTAACCTTTACAATGTGATTTTTTGATGTACTTCTCAAGGCTATAATATCATTTTTCAGCTCATGAAACTCCTTTCAATGTATGAAAGTCCTCACACATCCAGCGTGATCTTGAATTAATATCATTTTTCAGCTCATGAAACTCCTTTCAATGTATGAAAGTCCTCTCACATCCAGCGTGATCTTGAATTAATAAACTTGTGAAATGATGTACAAGTTGGTTGCTGAATTAGTCAAATTTTATGGCATACTTTAAACTGCTAACTTCTTAACACTATTGTTTGAAAACCATGTGTTTGCTTAAACTTTAGCAAGGTTTTTTACACTTACTGATGAATTTGGAGAGAAAAGTTGTCTAGCTGATGACGAACCTATAGTGAATACAAAAAGTTAAAAATCCAACCTGTCATTAATTTGAACTATAAAAAACTAAATTCATACTTGATGTTTCTGGAAGCATTCTTCCACCATAAGGTTGACTTAATCAAACAGTTCCAAGTGGAGAAGGAGCTTTATTTGAAACAACAAGAGCTGCAATTCTTTCTGATGCCAAGGAATCTTTTGCTACTACAGCAACAAGATTATTTCTCAAAGTGTCTTTTGTACAGTTGTGAGACAATCCTTTGCCAATAATTCTGAATAATAATAAGTCTATGCATCTTTTTTCTACTGTTAAAGAAGGTGTTCTGGCTGCTGAACTTTGAGCGAATTCAATTTTCATTTGACAATTGTGTCTCAAGTTGAACAGATCAAGCAGTCACTGTTAGAGTCTCGAGTTTCCGGTTGAAGTTTTATAGTCTCAAACTTATACAATTATGGAAGTGTGATGTCCTCTCCACTTTCCTGCCTTCTTAAACAAGAGCGACATTTTTCACTTATTCAAAGTGTAACTTTGTCATCATTAAAGTTGATTTTTTCTTTCAGTATAATCTGACATCTTTCTTTTAGATTTGATGTTAGCTCTTGTTGACATTTACTAAAACAAAGAAAACAAACAGATTTCCTACATTCTTGGTGGTTTTTAGCAGTATTTGGCATTTTCGGTAAAATTAGATGTGCTCAATTTAGCTCTCATTAGTAAAGTAAATACAACATGCTTTTACTCAGAATTCATAAGTAGAAAATTATTCCAAAATAATTTATGTCATAATTAAATACCTTTCATATTAATTAAAACAGTTTTTACAAACTAATTATAGTTTTGGGAAACAAACGAAATGACAGTAAAATAAGCTGTCATTTCGTTTGTTTGTGCAATCAATATATTTATCTTGGTTACTTGTATAATATCAAGAATTTATTATTTTGCTTTCCTTGTTTATATTTATGTAAATTGGAGATTTTTAATACTATAAAAAAAAAAAAAAGCTCTCATTTTGCATATTTGTGCAATCAATAAAATATTTTATTAAACACAACAAATGTTTAATTAATTTGTCTATAATACATTTTATTACATATTAATACGTATATTAAATGTTTAAAACACATTTTGTGTTAACTAGGATGAAAATTCAAATGTAAATAACTTGCCAGGACGTTGTAATCTGATTTTGATACTTATATCTGAGTGATCCCCATAGTAACAGCTATCATTCTACCAAAAGGTTTTACCGGGTCAGAAAGTTAAGGTTAGAACCTATTTTACAACACTGTGGAAAATAAAAAGACAAGTTTCTTAGGTAAAAATAATAAAAAATCGCTAAAATATAAGATATTTGATTGTATTTACTAACCCCATTAGAACAGTTGCCTAATATCTAAAAACATACAAACAGCTATAGTCAAATTGTCTAAACTAAATATTTCATGTGTAGAGGTGTAAAATGACGCGCACTTCCTAGAAAGACTTGCATTATGAAAAATAATGGAAATTTTGTATGTAGCATAACCTAACTCAGTTACGTAATGTAACTTTGTAAATTCTAAAAAATCTCAATATTAAAAAAGTTATTTAGCTTTTGGGGGAAAGTCTGGTTTGCGGTACTTTTACTCTATGCATTATTCATACATTTTATTATAAAATTGGTAAAATGCGTTATTTTACTTTTGAAAACTTTGAAATGCTACTTAAACCTAATAGTTACTCCATGTTCTATGATGTATATTGTAAATCTATTTTTTAATGTTTCTATTTTTATTATTGCATTTTTTTTTTTTTTCACTGCTTACATAGGTCAAAATATCAATATTAAAAAGTTTTTTTTGGTAATGTAATGATGTTATTACTAGAATAAAAGATTTCTTTTAATATTCCATTTCATTCATGACACAATAAATAATTTATAGTTCTATAATAACAAAAATTAATAATTAGTAAACACAAGACTTACCAACTTTCTAATTCTTTTTCATGAGCAGTTACATCAGGATTGTAAACAAATATCAATCCATTGGCACCTTTTTGCAATGCTGGCCAACATCCTTCATATCTTAACATGTATATATATATATATATATATATATATATATATATATATATATATATATATATATATATATATATATATATATATATATATATATATATATATACATACATATATATATATATATATATATATATATATATATATATATATATATATATATATATATATATATACATATATATATATATATATATATATATATATATATATATATATATATATATATATATATATATATATATATATATATATATATATATATATTGCATAATGTTTTTTGTATAATAATGTACATAAAAATCTTTTGTTTGTTGAACAGTAATCAATTTTATAAAAACAAATATTTTATATAATAGATCTGATATGTTTAGTAAACATAATAAAAAAATACAACTTTTTGTTGGTACTCAGGGTTTTTATTATTATCTTTTAAGTTCCAACTTCTTTTGACAGTTCTGTATCTTTTTATATTTGGGGATATTAAATGATTTTAAATGGTTGGCATATCTAAGTTTAAAAGGTGTTTCACTAATACCAATGTTTTATTTTTTTATTGAAGGGAAATGATAGTTGCTTGATATACAATCTTGTTGGTCAAGCAGTTGAGTAAAGGATAATTGTTTTTATTAAGGCAGTTGCAGTTATTTTTATTAAAGGTTGGAATTTTGTCTAAAATGTGTTTGTTGTGATTTTTAATACTATATAAAGGAAAATATTGATATTATATAAAATTGAATCAATAGTTTAAGAAAATCTGAATTTAAGTTTTTTTATCTCTATATTTTTATGATATGCAATTCAACAATCAGAATGTTATTTGAATAAGTTCTTTTTGTTACTTTTAGCCCAAACTATTTTATTCTACATTTTACTTGAAAGGGCTATTGTGTTTACTGTTGTTACTATTTTGATGTTTGATACTATTTACTGTTGTTACTATTTTGATGTTTATTTTTGATTACTCCTCATCCCACAGATTTAACTCTTTCTGATGAACAATTTGTAGCTTGTACAGCAAAAAGATCATGTGCAACTTTAGATAATAAAGGGAAAATGTTATATTTGTTCTTCTAATAAAGAATAGGACAATCTAAACATTCCAATGTTTTCTTTTCAGTGTACGCAGTAATTTCAAATTTTAATTGCTGATCTTAAGTTCTTCTCTATGGAAGGGTACAATTTTGAGAAACATTTTCAAACATTTTATTTAAAACTCCATTTGTTTCTGATGAGAAATTAGTTCCCTCTTAAAAATAAATACTTAAATTGTACTTTTTTCCAGATACCATTAAGTAAGATTCAACAACTTGCATATCTGCCAAGATAAACATTACTGATTTAAATCAAAGGTCTAAGAAAGTAGTGATAAGAAAAATGTCTTCAATTAATTCAAACTTGATTTCCAAATACGTAATAAGATCATCAACAAATTTACTATCCTTCTTTTACCATTAAGCAAAAGCAATGGATAAACTAAACTAATGTTCACACTTTTTTCTGCACTTAGAATAGAGTGGCTTCAGATACTGAATTTAGAATAGGAGTGATAATTGTTATTAATTGCACTAATATTTCAGTTAGACAAGTCAGTTAGACAAGTTTCATACAGTTTTTTTTTTCTGTGTGCACTCAACTAAAGCAAGTTCTATAAAACTATGACTTTTTAAAATCCATCCCAATAAGTTAGAAGTGTTGTTAAAGCATGTTTCTATATTCAATGGAGGCTTTGACTCAGGTTTTCCTTGAGAAATCTTTTTGAGAGCTGTTTGTCCGACCAATGATGAGTGAAAAAATTCAGCTACTTTATGAACTTAACTAATTAGTATCACAAGAATTGGTTGGGTGTGGATATCTGATTTCACACAAAGTTGGAATTTATAAGCATAGCAGCCTAGTCAATCAATTCCAAGAAGTTTAAGTGTGAATGGCATACTAGGAGCAGTGCCAATTGTAGCTTGCAAAATATTATATGAAGTCAAGTCAATTTTCGACAGCACTTTTTTATAATTTCTTTAGTGGAAGTTTAGCTTTCTACAGCCATTTTTCAAAATGCCTTAAGATAAAAAAAATCAATTTTGACTTTTTTAAAAAATAATTTAGTCTACAAACATTATTGAATACATATTTTCAAAGAGTCCTGAAAAAATTCATAAAAATTTTTTGTTTCAAAAAATGTTTCACAAAAAGTTTCGGTTAGTAAATACAATCAAATATCTTATATTTTAGCGATTTTTTATTATTTTTACCTAAGAAACTTGTCTTTTTATTTTCCACAGTGTTGTAAAATAGGTTCTAACCTTAACTTTCTGACCCGGTAAAACCTTTTGGTAGAATGATAGCTGTTACTATGGGGATCACTCAGATATAAGTATCAAAAGAGTTTTTTTTTTAATTTTGTTTTTCTTGAAACATATAATAAGCATACTAAGGCATTTTGAAAAATGGCTGCAGCTTTGTGACAAGTATTTATTATTTTTAGATTTACAACTGATAAACAGCATGATTGTAAAACCCACGACGATGTAACATAGTTTTCTGACAACCAGAAACAAGAAAATTATAAAGTGATCAAAAGTGATGGTAGTTTGGAGATAAACTGCCATTTTATACTTTGTTGGAAGCTATTATATAGACCATCAACCATATCGCCCAAATTTCGAGATAAAGTGGTCAGGTGTGGTTTATGATATTGAACTTGAGTAAATACAGAGCATAAATTTATAAAGCCGGATTCAAAAGCTGTCTCAAATGATCTTCCATCTTTAATCATAAATCTAAGCACTGCACGATCATTTCATTATTTTTTAATAACTGTATCTATTTGAGGTCCAATAAAATGTGAGTTTAATGAAGAGCCTGACAATTTTTCAATTATGTTATTGAAATTCTTTTTTTTTTTAAACAGATCCACGTTTTTTAGATGTTTCTTCATGTAGCTTTTTATAGTCATATTTTACATGGTTTCATAGATGAGATAAAGTTCCAGTTTTCTGAACAGAATACTTTTTATTGCAATTTTTCTGTTTGCATTGCCAAAATATTACTTTTTTTCAAAGAATTCTTTAACTGCAAATTTTTTGGAAGTCATTTTTTAGCAAAAATATTAACAAGACTATTTAAAGTAAAATTAGAAATATGTATCAAAAAGTGAAATGATTAACAGCTTTTTTATTTCTAGTTTGTAGCACTCAAAAATATTCAAATTAAAATTACTTTAAGTAAAAAGCAAAGCCAAAAAGTACAGAAGCAAAACTACAGATGTTTAACTAAACAGTTGAAGCATTACTACTTTGCGCTCAGCTCTGTTTAAATTTTTAATAGGCAATTGATTTTATTTAACTATATTACTAAATTTCTTTACCCA